>ML791206.1:60460-164624 GCA_009831015.1 Picea engelmannii
TTTTATTTATGTCGGCTTTAGGCCATTAAACCTCCTAGTCTCCTATATATACCAAGGAGACATTTTCATTTTGAATCATCTGGTACTTGAACATTTAAGTGGGGTAAAAGGAGGTTTCCCCCTCGAAGAGGCTTATTATCTGAGATTATCTCTTTTTCAAGGCATTGAGTACTTTTCCTGAGGTTTTTCTATGCTATATTGATGTTTGGTTCTTAACAGAATGATCTCATGGGCCTGGATGATATTGTCCATTCTTTGTCTACCTTCGACGAAGCCTGCATATTATTGGGATATCAGTGAAGGTAGGAGGGGTTTCAATCTATTTTCTATGACTTTGGAGATAATCTTGTAGATCACGTTACAAAGTGCTATGGGTCTGTACCGGTCCGGGGTTTTGGCTTCATTTTCTTTAGGGATTTGGGTGATCATGGTTGCATTTAGTTCTTTAAGGATGGAGGCAGATCTTCTAGAGTCCTCTACTACCTTATAGATGTCATATTTGACTATTTCCCAGCAGGTTTTGAAGAACTCCATAGTGAAACCATCTGGACATGGTGCTTTCCCACTAGGCATTTCCTGGAGAGCTTGATCAACTTCTGCGTGGAAATAGGTTTGTTCAGGAAGATGTTTTGTTCCTTGGTAACCAGGCGTGGAATATGCTGGATTATCTTCTGGATGCCCTCCGATCTATCTTGATGAGGTTCTTGGGCTATCCCATGGAAGTGGCTGACCAGAGAGCTTTCGATCTCCTAATGTGACTCGCGCTCGATTCCATCCTGGTCCTTGATCTTCAGTATTTTTCTATGGGCTCTCCTGGCCATAGTTGTTCTGTGGAAGAACTTGGTGTTCCGCTCTACTTCCTTTATCCAACGGATCTAGGACTTTTGACGCCATAGTGTTTCCTCCTACTGGAATCATGGCTCCCATTCTTTTGTCATTTGGAGCTCTTCCTTCTTTCGATCCTTCGTATAGCCTTCCCGTAAGAAAGTTCCTTAGAGTTTTTAAATTTTTTCTTCGATGCCATTTTTCTCTGTGTTTATATTCCCAAAGATATCATTGTTCAATTCCTTGAGTTTTTTTTCTGATGTATTTAAGTTTCTTTTGTAGTTTGAACATCCTAGTCCATTGCTTCGGTTGCTCCTCCCACCACCATTGTTTGATGTTTTCCTTGAAATTCGGGTGATTGATCCAAAATTTCTCGAATCTAAAGGGTCTTTTCTTAGGTGTTGTTTGGAGCCTGCTTCCAGTTGTATTGGACAGTGATCAGAGCCACCCCAGGGGAGGATGTTGCAGTCTAAGGTTAGCCCTTGCATGATGATTGACTCCGATATAAGGAATCGGTCAAGTCTTGTAGCCACCTGGAACTGGTTCATCTGTTTATTGGTCTAGGTGAACTGGCCATTCTTGGTTTGGAGGTTTACCATCTCCGCTCTGTCTATAAAATTTGAAAACTCCTCTGCATCCCAATTCAATCTTCTCGTACCACCCTTATTTTCTGCAAGGGAGGTGATAATGTTGAAGTCCCCTGCCAGTATCCAGTGGAGGTTGGTGGCTCGGCCTTTTATATATTCTAGGTATTGAATCATTATTTTTTTTCCTCTGGCCTGTGGGGCCCATACACATTTGTGCATAGAATCCCCTCAGTATTTCCTATGATTTGCATGCGTACCGTTAGGATGTACCTAGTTGCCTCATATGCTAATTTAATAACATATATGCATGCATTCACAAAACACATTCATCAAATGCATTTAAGTATAAAGTTCTATCATGCATAAGTGCAACTCTACCACTTACTATGCATGAGTGCAACTCTCAATGCATATATATTCAATGCACCTTTGCACTGATTTTTAGAATTCTCTATATCTAAGTCATATATCTCACCATTGGTAAATTGGAAAGTTTAGTCAATGCCTTGACACTTTTTCCATACACATCCTATTTCTTTCTCAACTATTTGGATTCCTTCCCTTTTCAACCTGAACACTATGCTAATAATATAATTATGTGGTGTTCATTAGTGCTAGAAAAACAGTTGCAATCCAAATATTATTTAGAAGTAGGAAGTTCATTGGATATTCATGTGGTACATAGCCTTTCCATAACCATACCTTTCCATAACCAACCATGTCATGCTCTCATACATGACTATATTTTATGTCATCCATTCCTATAGGAGTGTCATACCCTTTATTGCTTTGGTTATTACCTCATAACCAAATTAACATGACATGCTATTATGTCATTATATGCATTCAAAAGCTAAGAAGCTTTGATAATTATTATAGGCCTCCATCCTTTACCACACCTAGTGGTATCTTATTCCCATTAGTGTATTCAAATAATACAATAATGTGATTTTATAAAATAACTCTAGCTGAGGGAATTCTTACCTAAATTCCCTTCAACAATTATGAAACATAATTTTATAAAATACTTACCTACATAGCTTCCATTAAATAAATTTGATGTTACCTGATTAGTCGATGACAATAGAAGCTCCCATGCCTCTTTTATGAGTCTTATAATAAACACTTCAAATTTTTGTTGCTTCCTTCCATATGCAACAACATCAATAGCATCACTTGAAAACATGCAATAATTCTCTCTTTCCCAGTACAACAATCACCATTAGCAACTTCCATATTAATATATATTCAAGAATATACTAATCCTAGTCTTATAATTTTATACATGTATATTAACAAATTGGAATTCATCAATTCATATTTGTATGCACTAATAATGCATCATTAGCATGCTCCTAAATGCATTTTGCATGTCAATTTCATGTACTATGTATGGTTGTCCAACAAGCCATAGCATAATTGTTGCTACAGTAATTGCAACAACCTCTTTCTCCCTATATCTTTTTTCTTTGTTGTTCCCAGAATTTTTCAATTCTTCTTAGATTCTTGAATCTTCCTCTGTTCTTACAAAAGAAAACATTGTGCCTAATTTTTCTCTATCTTGAGTACTTTTCCATCCCAACCTTTCTTATCTACTTTTCACACTTGTAACCATATATTATGTTGATATTAATTTTCAGTCTTCCACTATTACTTGGATCCCTTTGATCCAACTCTTACATGACCAAATTACATTTCCAGTCACACTCTCTAATTAACCTTGGATATTTAATGCCACTTTATTTATCGAAACACAATGATTCATCCTTTCCTTGACTGAACATATCAACACTTGGATTTTCTTAATGAACCATTACTTTCTCCTATCCCAACCCATCTGATTTCAACCTGACTTGCATAAATTTCATTTTCAACATGTTTCTATTCTACACAATTCTTGTTTTCCAGTTGCATAGAGTCAACTGGAATGAGTTAGTATTCTCTTACTTGCCATCATAGATTCGAGTGATACCTTCCACCCATGGAATGCCACTTATAGCTCTGTTCCACTTGATATATATTCTCCTTAGATTTTATTTCTTTTGCATCCTATACCAAAAATATAATCATTTTCTTCTTCATGGTTCCTTATTATTTTCCCTTTATAAACCTTGTCTCCATTATCTGAAGATGTTCAAGGACTTGAATCCATCCTACAATCTTTCTTCCCTATATGGGAAAACCCTTCCTTAGAACCTGATTGCATTCCTCTAGATCCAATCTATACATAATGCATTATTTATGCATCTGTTGGCACTTCGTTAGTATGTTCACACCTTTATTGCTTCACCCCTGAATTTTTTTCATAAAACCATGATTCCACTAATCTACTCTGATAACAATCATGGAAATTCTATATATAAAATTGTAGGACCAATCTTTGGAGATGTTGTCATTCTTTCCATGTATACACTTTGTCTTTCTTATCATAATACTAGCATCCCAATATATCAATTTTCCTAGAATAGGTCTTCCCACCATGTACCTCTTTATCTTAACCTTGGAATTTGTTAGACTGAATAATCTTTCACTACTTCCTCTATTTAAATGATATTCTTTACACCTTGATTCCACTGAGAATTCTAATTTGCATGAGTGGATTTCCAAGCCTTCATAGCTACACCTCTACAAATTGGTCCCACCACATGGATGCCTTTCCTTTCAGATGATAGATGGAAATTATTCCTTTTGTGTGTGAAGAGTAATTATGCAATTGAAAATACTTTATCATGCCTATCAGCCATGTATTTTCATCTTAATCCTTCTTGTTCTCACCATCAAATGTAGGAGGATTGATTTTGTTCATTTATCCTTGTATCTCATCCACCCTAGACCTCCTCTTATGCTTCCTAATAAGGGATGGACTTGAGCTATTTTGTTCTCTCCTAGTGGAATTCCCAAGGGAGTGATGGTGATGTATTCCAACACTTATTTCTCTTCTCCTCTCATCAGGAGACCCGTGACTTCCTAATTTTCTTGAGCCATTCTCCTTATCCATCTTCTTTTATATTTTGTCCAAGCTCTGCATTGAATTTATGTTGAAGTACTCTTGTTGCTCCTTGGATTTCATAAGCCTCCCATTATCATATTTATATCTTTGGACATCCTTCTGCAAACTTTTAATGGTCTCCACCAAGTTCATGTTTTCTTTCTTTCCTTTTCCATGACCATTTGAGTTTGTACCTTCATTACCCATATTGACATACGTCCCTCTGATCTCATAATCCTGGATTTAATCCCCATGTGTATCTTCCATCCCTTTGAACTCTGTGTTGATATTGTTCTGATCTAAAATTTGTTAACTCTGCAAAATGTGCAACCAACAGAACCTGTTAGGCTAAATGATTTATCAATTGTATGAAATTATGAACAATTTTGATTCAGTATTGCATCATAATTGTTTCTTTTGATTTACTGAGAAAATGATTGTCTAGATCGATTTTCTCGGTGAACATTTTTATTCTATTGTTCAAGACCTTTCCAACGCCTGGTTCCATGCTCAATTTTGAGTTTTGAGCAGAACATTATGGTTATTTGAAAATTTATCCTTTCTGTGAGGGAAAACCTTGTCCAGGTGATCTTCTTCAGGAGATGAATTAGATCTTGGACCTATGTTGGATCCTCTCTTAAGGTTCACATACCCTTTTTATTTTCCCTCAAATGCAGGTTCGTACAAATCAAAAACCTACGAGCTCCTTATCTAAGCCCCTTTCTATCTTAAAAATCAAATTTTTGAGCACTAGCCCCCTTTACGTTTCCCCAAAACTCATGTGGCCACGAGATAGAACTAGGAACTTACCAAAATGGAACTTATCCAAAGCTTCGAGGCTCCAACGCTTCAGAACTTTGGGCTTCGAAAGATCTTCTAACACTACACAACACTTTCCCCGAATGGTGCTTCTCCAAAGCTTTGGGACTCTGGCACTCCAAAGCTTCGGGATTCAGAGGATTTCTCAACACAACACAACACAACATTTCCCATGAATTATGAAGTGGGTAAATCCGTGAATGGTGCTTCTTTAGAGTTTTGAGACTCTGACGCTCCGAAGCTTCGGGCTTCAGAATTTTTGACCACACAACATGTTAAGTTCCTCGAACGCCGAACTGGTGAATTTCCAAACTGGCTCTTCAATGCTTCGTTACTCTGACACTTATAATCTTAAGGATTAAGGAGTTATAACCGTGTAACAATACAAATCACCTGAACGACGAACTAGTGAACTACTCCGATGCTCTCTGGATTTGGAGCTTCAGGCTTCAGAGATTTTTCAACACCACACCCTAAATCACCCGAACATCGAATTATCGAATTCCCATAGGGCTCATGGATCAACAGTCCACACTCCCCATCAGTATCTACGGTCAATAGGAGCTATGGGACTCTGGGTTTCGGGAGTCCTGGGAATCCAATGCATGCTGCCTCCCAAATTTTCAAATGTCAAATTCTAGATTGATAGCTCTCGCTCCTCCTGCAGGTAACGACTAAGATATCCTCCAGAAATATGGGATTTGGGAGTTCTCATTGTTGATCACCACCAAACCCCCAAACTTTCGAACGCCTAATCGATGAAGGATGAAGATCCATGATTGACGCTCATCCGTCAACAGACGACCCGGATTGACTCTGGGCTTCGGGCCTTCTCCCACCAGAACACTTTTCAACAAAAAAAATCCATATCGCCTCAGTAAAAAATGGTCAGGATATTCTTCGAAATTTGGGACTTCGATACTTTGCCTACTCCAAGCAACAATAACCAACTTCTTATGTAGTCCCGAATATTCGAACTGTGAGATCTATGACTCACATTTTCCTATGCACAGATCCGATGGTTGGGATATGATCCTCTCCACAATGCTCCTTCTTTGATTTGGGGTTTGATCCAATGACCCAGATTTATGCTCGTCCAATCCAATGGTCAGAACTCCTCAGAGTGGTCTACGACATATATTCACTCCGGGACTTTGGGGATTTTTCCTCCCTTCCAACAAACAACAATTTTTTTTTGGAGAAGCAAAGTCCAAAGGACTTCGGTGCTTAACAACCATGCACCTTCTCTAGATCCGACGACTGTGAGGGATCTATATTCTTCTGAATATATCCAATGGCCTAGATCTAATATTGCAGACCAAATCAATGGTTGTTGTGGTCTATTTCCTCCACTGGATTTCTCGAACCGCTACACCTCCCGACCTTTTGAACACGGTACAAGTGTTCTCTTAGCGCCTTCTTGGCACCCAAGGATGCACTGTAACTTCAAAATTTTGTGAAATTTCACTTCAAATTAAACTTGCTCGACTGATATAGGTTTAGTGTTGAAAATTGGAGCTCTAATACCATATTGTAACATCCCCAGCCACCTGTTGAGCTATGCCACGTGAAAATTTCAAACTGCATACAATATTTAAACATACAAATATTCTGCAAATTCATAGATTTATACAGAATAATAATATAAATACACATGCAACATGTACAAGAAAAATCCATAAAAACACATGCATAAATAATGATGCAACATGTAAATTCACACATAGTTTACACTTATTTGTGATAAGAAGACCACCAACTACGTCCAAACCTTCAACATTCCTCCCAGCCATAGACCACGCAACTTGTAATCTCAACAGTGGTTCAGCCCCGAGCTGGGACTAAAATCCACCTGGGTAAAGGAATATTAAGACAATATAAGGTCTGGCAAGCAACATAATTGATCAGTCCAAGGTGCCCAACTGCTTCAACTAGCCTACAGTATCTCATTCCCCACATTCCTGTCCCACCCCAGGAAGTGTGCCTCTTCTCTGCTCAATAGACCTTTGGCAGCCTCACTTCCCTTCTGGGGCTTTAGCAACACGCCGGAAAGGAAGTCTTAGAGCCCAGTATCTATTTCCCAGCGCACCAGGGAACAATTATGAATAGTTTCTCACCTAGATAAAACTACTCATGGGCATGAAAACCTGCTTATTCGACATAGAAAAATCTCACCTAGATAAAACTACTCATGGGCATGAAAACCTGCTTATTTGACATAGAAAAATCTCACCTAGATATAATTCTTATGGTCTTGACAACCTTCTTCTTCGACCACGGGCCTGACAACCCGCCTCTTCAGCCTACAGTCAAACCATATTTCTCATTGTCCACAACACCAAGCTTCCCAAGTACCAGTCTCATGATGGCAGTAGCAGAGTTAAGATGGTAGGAGGGAATAATGGACAATGCTCCAGCTCTTAATCCATCCAGGAATAAGTAGGGTGATGGCAATAAAACATTTCAGGTAAGTTATAGTATTGGCTCGGGTAACGTACATGTACACTTCCCATGACAGAGAGGTATCAAGTATAGCTCTAGGAGTGCGTGAAAGAATAATGGAAGAATGCTTGAATGCTTGAATGGTGAATGGTGAATTGTGAATGGGAAAATGGACTATTTCCCCCACATATATGTGCATGCACCCTTAATGACACATGTCCCTCAAGGAGCTCGTTTCTCTCCACTTGTAATTCATTCCCTTCCCATAAGAACTTAGGATAACATAAGTTATATCCACACCTTAGTTTTTAGGAATAATATTATGATATTCCTTCGGAATCAATCCCTCTAGCTTAGCCCCTTCCTATGCTCTTGGCCCCCTTTCCCTTCCTAGTGGAGTTTAGTCCCCCATACTCATTTGTGGATCGGTCTGAAACAATGATGTACTTTATTAATGACATGAGTGTTTACAGATTACAATAATAGCCACGACGACCTTTAGCATTTCAGGCTCCCTTGCCTAATAATCATATAAGCATTCTAGCCTATAATAACCTAGCTCACTAGCCTATAAAACACAACATATATACAAAGGCTCCATGGCCTTAAGATCACACACTCTTATTTTGGTATGCTATTCTTGCGCACTGACTAAATGCGCGCATAACCAGACCAAAGACCCTATATCATCAACTCACCAGTTTATATTCATTTTTACATTTACATTTCTAGTTGGGGTTCATCCTAGGGATATTACATAAGTGAAGCACATCGATCATTGTACATGTCTCATCTGGGAGTCATGAAGGTGAAGGAAGACCTTAAGCCTTTATTCTTCTGAAAGGGAATGGAAGCATACATAGTTAGCTACATGGCAAGGTGTCTAGAATTTCAGCAAGTGAAGGATAAAAATAGACATCCAACATGATTGTTACAACCACACGTTATTCCAAAATCGAAATGGGAGGTCATTTCGATGGAATTTATCATTGGATTTCCACTGATGGCAAGGAGGCATAATTTAATTTTCGTGGTAGTGGACACTCTGAAAAAGAGTGCAAACTTTATCCCAATATGTATGACATATTAGGTGATAGATATAGCTAGAGTATTTATCAACAAGATTGTGAGGTTACACGATGTACCAAGAAGGATCATATCCGATCGAGAATCGATGTTTACAAGATGGTTTTGGACCAGTTTCCAAGAGTCTTTGGGAATGCAACTAAATTTCAGTACAACTTATCACCCTAAGACAGATGGAAAAATAGAGAGAAAAAATTAGATTTTGGAGGATATTTTGCATATGCATATAATGGATCAACAAATACATTGGGAAGATTTGTTTCCACTAGTAGAGTTTGCATACAACAACAACTATCAAAGTACCATTAAGATGGGACCATTTGAGTTTCTTTACGAGAGACTGTATCGGATGCCATTGAGTTGGGATCGAATTGAGGATAGGGTCCTGGTAAGACCAGAAGCGATTTGAGAAATGGAAGAATAGATACAATCGATAAGATAGAGGATTAAAGAAGCGCATGATCGACAAAATATTTATGTTGATGCACATCACGTTGAACATAGTTATGAATTTGGCGACAACGTTTTCTTGCGGGTAAAACCACACAAGAGTTCTATCAAGTTTGGAAAGGGTGCTAAACTCTCTCCTAGGTTTGTGGGACCTTTCAAATTTATGGAAAATAAAGAACCCATGGCTTATCGACTAGCCATGCTTGATTCTTTGAGGTGTATGCATAATGTATTTCATGTATATGTTTTGAGACATTATATTAGTGATCCTTCACATGTTATTGACATGAGTTCTTTGCAGGTTTCAGATGAGGGTGCTCTCATGGTGGAGACAATCCACATTCTGGACCATCGGATTCGACAACTACGATGTCAAATATTTGATTAGGTCAAGGTCCAGTGGGACAACTATAGTCCACCCTTGGCTACCTGGGAGGACGCATACGAGATTTGTCAATAGTTTCCTTACTTGTTTGATATATTAGAAATATAGATCTATATCAAATACATTTATTTAGTTGCATTTATATACTTTACAAACTTCGGTACAAAGTTTAAAACAAGAGCGGGTGTATGTAACATCCCGCTCTATTCAACACACTTGTATTGACTTATTCTTTGAGGACACTTGCATGCAAGGGATCTGATTATGGTATATTATGATTTCGTTTTGATAATGGTTTATATATGATGATGATGATGTGATGTGACATATTTCTATTTGATATATATGTATTGGTATATGTTATTGACAAGTTTTCCTAAGTGTGCAAGAGACATGACCGATTATGGATGTTGATGGAATCAATGGACTTCCTTGGACTCCAGAATGAGTCGAGGAGTGGATTGTACTTTTTTTTAGTATTTCATTTTACGCAAATGTGACATATGATTGATTGTGGTATGATTTATGTATATGGATCATTGATAGTGTTTTTTTCAATGGATGTAGGCTGACGATGCTTGCTAATATGACTCACATAAGGAGTAAAGGGGCCATCCATAGAAACCAAACATTGAGGGAGAGGTGTGACAACGTCCCTGTCACAACCTACTAGCACTCTTGTCATGGTATGAATTGGAGGTTAACGATTACCTAGTTCGAGAGGTCCATGATGTCGTGAAAGCGGACTGAGATAGTTTCTTACAAAGATTCTAAGGGGAATGCAATAAGGCAAAGTCCTTATTCCTTATAAGACCTTAGTCTCTCACAAGGTTGACCGAGTGGAGTGTTGACTCCAAGGGTCGGACAAACTTCCAAAAACTAGTCAAAGGCGAGTGGCACCCTTGGAGCACATAGGTGTGTCTTGAAGGACATGTTGCATAATTAAAAAAAAAACTCGAGTCAATAAATCTAGGGTGCCTAGAAAACATTGAAATGATTAGACCTTGTTGGATTAAAGTAATTAATTAAATTGTGAATTTATTAATTAAATCCCAATAAAAGTCTAAGCCTAATTCTAAGCCTAAACCTAAGTCTAAATTTAATTAAGGGACTAATTGAATTATGACATAAGTTAAAAGATTGGAGAATATAATCAAACTCTAGGAAAAAGGGGGAATAACATTTAAAGGTTGGATAAAATGCACATGTGTGCATGAAATTAATAAATGGGATTTTTAAAATAGAAAGAAATAAAATATGAGCGAATAGGTGTACACATTGAATAGTACCTAGAGTCAAGCTACGACTATTCTAAATAGAAGAAGATTCCTAATCCAAATCTAACTAAGATCTAGTTAGGAGACACTACTTAAATTAGAAATTGGGGAACAAAGGGACAACTAAGAGGGAAAATAAGAACACATTGGGGAATGTGAGGGAAAACAATTTTTTAAATAAAAAAAAATGGTATCTACTTGTGCAACTTGGGGAGAGTATGAAAAGTGTGTGGGCGAATATTACTAATTAAATTAATTCAAAAGATAATTACTTGTGAATGAAGACATGTGTCATTTGGGATATTTCTATAAAACAAATGGTGAAGAAGGAAAATGGATCTGATTGATTCTTTGTAAGGTTATGCCGCCAAAATTATTGTGGACTATGTTTTACTTGTGAGAGTTGGGATACCAAGCTCGAAGAAAGATTGGAAGCTATTCCTTGCGATGCAAGCTTGGAGATACTATTTTTTGTTTCTTGCATGTGGACCCTTTGCGGCTCGGGGGGCTACGGGGGAAGAAGAGTACCCCTAGCATTGGTTGGTAGGTACCGGTGAAGTCTTGGATTTTACAAGAAAGGCAAAAGAAAGGAGGACGTGTGAAAGTTTTCGGGTTGAGGAACATCCAAATAAATCATCAAAATCACTCGATTATGGTATTTTACTGTTATGGTTATTATTATTCTATAAAATGTTGATTCGATTTATTGGTTGTAATTCAGACTAGTTGATTTTTTCAAGATATTATCTCTGTAAATTATTCGCATCAATTATTTTATCAAGTATGGATGGAATGTTCTATAACAAAATATTTAATTCTTATAAATATAATTGTTGACAACAAAATGATATTAGGTCCAGTATTATTGAATGGTTAGAATAAATTATTCATTAGTTGCAAAGAAAATGTGTTGGAAAATTTGAGCTCAGATGCGCGATATAATGATCCAATATTTTATATGTATATTTTATACCATGAATTAAATCATTTTAATATGCAAATCTGTTGATAGTTGAATCGATTGATTCGTTGAGATATGAAATGGATTTCTTTTATATAGTTAGTTGAATGTGTTATTTTTTACTGAGTATTGATGGTAGAGTATTAACGAATCGATACATTGCATCGTGTGGGATGTTCCAGTTTTCTCATTGCATCGAGGTTAACGAATAGATAAAAATAAATTAACGCTAGGCTAGAAAAAACAATAGACTCAGTGAAGTAGCACTAAGTACTAGGCTCTCTAATCGTCCAAATTGAAGAGTGATATTCAATTCTTAGAATAATGATTCCATTATTTCGCTAACTTCTATAATTTTAGGACAGTAATAAAAGAAAGGAAGCCATGATTTTTAACGCGAGTATTGATATAATTATACTATTTTTATAATAATTGTTGATTATATATCCGTTATGGTAAACATAACCACAGTTAGGACACATGAAAATAAAAGTGGGATACATTCATAAATGAATACCTAACTAATTTGGTTAGTTGATCGATTATTACTTTACATTATTAAAAGAGTATTTGTTGTGAATTAAGTATATAACGTAATATATATATATATAAGGTAATATATTATGGGTTAGGTACTTTTGTATTTGTCTTCTCTTAATTGATAAGTCAATTGTTCTTACACATTGATGTTAGTTTTTGGATGGTCGTTACATAAAATAAAAGAAATAAATATATATATCTCGTTAGATTGGATTTCTTTTTGATGTTACGGGGAGATGTTACAAGTATTGTTTATTATTGATTATTTCATTGTTTATAGTTATCTTTTGTTTGGATTATAACCTCGACATGTTATGGAAATAATGATGATTTGTAATGAAATGGAACCAGACATTTGAGAAGTTTCCTATAATGTGAATATGTATGATGAATTAACAAATTTTGTATGAGTATAATAAACTATTGAATGATTTGATTGCATTGTGATTAAGAACCTCACCGTCAATTTTAGTCCTAACTCTAGGTTAGAGTTGGTTAAGGGAATTAGATACTTCCTTGTTCCTTAGAACAGTCGCCAATCCTGAGACCTTAAATGGTAAAAATGAATTGGATGTGTTAGCACTAGGAGTCACTCCTGGATTGCAGCAGGAGTAAGTCCGATACCCATCAGTTTATATGTCAAAAGTTGTTTATAAAGGGTGACCGAATGGGAGTAAACTCAGAACTATATCGTTTTAACTCATAAAACTGGGTTGGAAATATATATCTAGGTGAGGTCTTGATCTAACTTAGGACAGTAAGTTGTTTAATGGTGAGTAGGTGGAGGAGAAACGAGAAAGGAATGAAAGTCTTCTTTGGACATCCGGTCTTCCACCAGCCTTTGGAGGAAAAGTCGCAGATATGAGATCCTCTCAAATCTAGAAAACTTCAAGAAACTTAAAATGCTGCAAAAACTTATATAATCAAACATACACTACATCATCATTACAACACCCGACTGGATCATCCATGCCCAGGATTTAAGAGTAGAAAGAAAAGAGTAAAGAAGAGGTTGGCCTCCATTAAACAAGAAGGCTCAAGTGTCAGTCTATAACCAAAGAACTAGAGGCCTCGTTAAAACTTTACAATTGGGAGCTTAGCTCTACCATCGATCCTTTCAAAAATAAAAAAACTGAGCATATATACTTAGAGAAATTCGCCCCCCCTGACAGCATGAGGGTAGCTGAGCCATTAATTCCAAGCCTGGCGTGTGCATGATCTTTTGTCAGGGGAGGCTCAGACCAGCATGGCTCCCGTAGGAAATCCTGCACACAGGGGTACCATAGGCTTAATTGCTTCAGAACTCCCACACCTTCCATTCATGGCTTGAGCTGAGGTTTCAACCACCTGCTCAAATTTCATTAACTTATTTCTTCCATGGAGGGTGGCCAAGACTACGTGTACAGGGGATGAACACGTGCCTTCTCCTTAAGTCTTGGAGGCTAGCTCCCCTTTCTTCTAGCTCTACCCTCAAAGGGACCCCGGGCTGTGACCGTGTGTCTCTTGCTTGGACTGCTCAGATCAATCCTTGATCGACGGTCTTGACTGTGTTGGGAATTATTGAACTGGGGATCCATGATGCACTTCATTTCCTTTTCCCCGGTGCCCAATCTTGCGAAATGACTACTTTATAATTTGACTGTCGGATCTACTTAGAACTGACAGCCACGATGATTCCCCGAAGGCCCCAAGTCGTTGACCCACCTTCCATATGACTGGGCACTAGGACTGTGGGCCAAACCGCCCACGAGGTTTTGGGGTTTCTCTTTCGCATATCTGCAATGGAGAGGAGCGACCCCTTGTCACTTAGAATCGCGATAGCCGAAATCACGACGGGGCGTAATAACGCGCCATGTGTCTATTGCTTGAACAACCCAGATTGGCATGGCTATCGTTTCACTGTGGGTCCACTGTGGCCATGCACCCCTCATTTTCATTGGCCCACTCCTTTCAATATGACCATGGGCTAGGCTCCCAGGGCTTCGCATTTTGGGGCGTAAGGCTGTGGGTGCACTTGCTAATGGAAACCCCGAAATGTTGACTCTCGGGATCACACAATCGGCTGCCACCTGTCCCCCGCCTGGATCAGATGGCACAAATTAAATCGTGACTTTGGCCATTAGGGACGAGCCCTAACGCTAAACCTTGGGCAACTGCATGGCTCTGGCTTACCCGATGACTGTCGATCTGCCTTGACGATAGATCCTCGCCATTGAAACCAGTCTTTTCCCACTCGCTCGCTTTGTGTCGATGTTTAGCCGCTCTCAGTGCTGCAGACAGTGGAAATGGGGATTTGGCCGACCAGAGTTAGGCTTGGGAAGGAAAAGGTTCAGTGATGGAGGTAAAGGAGGAGGGATCGACCTTCAAAAGAGACAGAGGAATTCAGGGCTGATCTCTTCTGGGCATATTGTAAGGGAAAGACTAGTTGATCGAGAAGGATGGCGGCAAATGAAAGAGAAATACATGTCGGGATGGGAAAGGAAAACCATGATCGAGTCGACAGAAGGGGAGAAGACAAGCAAAATTATAGACATAGGAAGAAAACACAGACCCCCAAGGTCTTGACAGGAATATGTGATAACATTAGGCTCCATGGGGGATGGCATGCTCCCTCCGAGCTGCCAAGAACATGCAGCTCTAATGCCTTGTTGTTGGGTTGTGGAGTCTTTATTAAAGCTGAAAAACAACGCAGGAAGACAATATTTACAAACACGGGGGAGCCACTTGTGGCTCAAAAAAAACACTTATTCGGGAAATGCCCATTCACAGGGCCATTAAAAACCTCCTTGCCCTCCAAATCCTGCAACCTGTAAGTATTATTTAAAAACACTTTAGAGATTTTGAAGGGCCCAATCTAGAGGGCTTCAAACTTGTCATGCTTTCCTCTGTCCTGTCTGGGTGCATCCCATTTAAGCACTAGATCTCCCAGCTAGAAATATTATTTTCTCGCCTTTCTGTCAAAGGCTTGCTTGATCCTTTGTTGAAGTTCATGAGCTCTGTCCATCACCTTCTCTCTAGTCTGTTGGACCTCCACCGATTGATTAATTCTTATGATCATATTGTCAGGTTCTCCTTGATAATCCTGAAAGAATGTTGTTACAGGTATAGCTAGATGAGAAGGAAAAATAGCTTCCGTCCCATAAATGAGTTGGAAAGGGGAGATGCCTAGGGATCTCTTTGTCGTCACTTGATCATCCCACAGAGAAAATTTCATCTTTGAATCCCAGGCCTTCTTATTGTCTTCTAACAACCTTTTAATAAGCTTGATCAAGCTTTTGTTACAGAGCTCTGCCAGTCCATTTACTTGGGGATAATAAGGAGTGGAGTGAATTAATGAAAACGCAAACTGCTCACAGAACTTGATCAATGGCTCGGACTTGAAGGATGCAACATTATCAATGATAATTTGGTTTGGACAACCAAACCTTGCCATGATATCTTCAAGAAAGCCAATGACCACTTTGTGTGAAGCACTCCTGGTGGGGATAGCTTCTATCCATTTGGTGAAATAATATGTTGCATTTAAGATCCATCTTTGTTGACCACTTGAAGCAGGATGAATCTCCCCAATGAATTCCAACCCCCATTGCTGAAAGGGTGTCGAAGATACTACACGCTTTAGTTGCAGGGATTTGAGTTGTTTTTTTTCTGAGAATTTTTGACATTTGATGCAGGCTCTAATCTTTCTGCAAACATCAGTGAATAAAGTGGGCCAGTAGTACCCAACCCTGATAATTTTGTAGGTTGTGGTATTCCAGAAATGGTGTCCCCCACATAGGCTGCTATGAAAATCAAACAAAATTCTTTGGGCCTCATGTGGGTCTAGACATCTCAGAAGCACTCCTAGAGGGTCTTTCCAATACAAGACCTAGTCAATAAGGCAATATCTTATTGCTGTGAACTTTAAATCTCTTTCCTTGCTCTTCCCCATTCCATCAGGAGGCTTTAATTCTTGTAGAAAATATATAATGTCTCCATACCATGTGCATTCTACTAATGGTAAGTTGTCATGAGAACTCTTGTTAGACAACTCAACCTGCTGCTTTTCTGAGTAAACATTGATGAAGTTAACCCC
Organism: Picea engelmannii; assembly: GCA_009831015.1. Lineage (NCBI taxonomy): Eukaryota > Viridiplantae > Streptophyta > Pinopsida > Pinales > Pinaceae > Picea > Picea engelmannii. The sequence continues at coordinate 76,897 of ML791206.1, forward strand.
CAAGGCTTTACAATTAGATTCATCCAAAAACTTGGCTAAACCTTGCCCTTTAACTAGCTTGATGGGCTTTATTTTCATATCAAACTCAAGGATTTTGACGATCCATTTGATCCTCTTCCCATCTATGTCAAGTTGAATAAGAATGTCCTTCACAGAAGCTGAAGGAACATATGCAATGACCTTTGAGTGTAGGACATAGACTCTGAAAGATTTGAGAGCTTTCACCAAGGCATAGGCTTTCTTTTCCATGATGTCATACTTGATCGCAACATCCCTCAATGCTCTGCTGAAAAAAGAAATAGGCTGCTCCAGCCCTGCATTATTCTTCTGTAGTATAATAGCAGCCACTGTATCAAAGGAAGCGAAAGAAAAGATCAGAAAGTCCTTGTAATAATCAAGAATGATAAGCACAGGTGCCTCAGTCATTTCCTTTTTTATTTGATCAAAGGATTCCCTGGGTTCAACAATCCATTTTACTTCATTCCCCTTCTTGAGCATGGTTGTGATATGCTTTACCACCTCAGTGAAATTTGAAACAAACCTCCTTAAAAAATTAATTTTGCCCAAAAAATATTGGACTTCTTTCCTGGATCTGGGAAGTGGCGGGGTTTGAATTGCCTCCACCCTGTTGGGATCAACCCTCACTCCCTTAGCAGATAATACATTCCCCAACAACTTTCCCTCCTTCATGGAAAACAAAGATGTTTTGGGATTTAGGGAAAGACCAAATCTTCTGCATTTCGGGAAGACCTTCCTCAGATGACAACAATGTTCTTTATCAGATCTGGAAAAGACTGTTATGTCATCCAGATAGATCACAACAAACTGATCCTTCTCCCCAATGAAGGCTATGTCCATGGCTCGCTGAGATGTTGCCCCTGCATTCATCAATCCAAAGGGCATTATGGCATACATGAATGTGCCCCAAGGAGTGGTGAAGGTTGTCTTTTCTCTGTCCTCAGGCAAGACTGATATCTGATTATAGCCCGAAAATATGTCAATCATGGATGTCCTTGATGCACCAGTTACCCTTTGTAATATATGTTCCATCTTTGTTAAGGGGTAATTGTCCTTCTTTGAGCTCCTATTCAGATTTCTGAAATCGACACAGAGTCTTATTTCTCCACTTTTCTTTATCACTAGGACCGGATTGGCGATCCATTCAGAATATCTCAAGGGGACAATGATCTGGGCATCCAATAGTTTCTTTACTTCTTTCTCCATGACAGGCAACAACATATGATTAATTTGTCTTAGCTTCTACCTAAATCACTTAGCCTCTTCTCTCAGTGGGATCTTATGCTCAACGACAATTGTGTCATATGTTTTGAAGTCTTCATAGGTCCAAGCAAATACATCAGCAAATTCCCTTAATAACTCAGCATACTCGGTTCTCTTCTCTCTTGTCGAGCTGCTTGACAATTTGACAAACCTTGGCTCCTTCTCTGCACCAATGTTGCACTCAGTTGTATCAGCATTATCATTTGAGACTTTACCCTTTACTGCCACATCATTTCTATAAAAAATCCTTTCCAAAGGAACCGGTCCCCTTGGAATGTGATTGCTAGGAAGATGAGCAATATGATGATCAACAATCTTGTTCAGAATATCATCAGCATAAGGATCGACTTCAGAAGAAGGGTCTTGGTCAATGTGCAATGATAAAAACTCCTCAACAGTCTCTAGGAATCTTTTGATTTCAATATCATCCTCAAAAACCTTCCAATGCTTGACATTGTCAGGTATGGAGGGCTTGTATTTTACTTATGGAGGGCTTGTATTTTACTTATGTATCATACCTGATCTTTGGTGGCAGAGGGACTCTGAAATTCCTCCCTGAAATAGCCAGGGAATTAGCCACAATGTTTTCTCCTCTTGGAATAAATGACATATTGAAAGCTAGGAAAAAACTGTCAATGAGGTCCCAGGCTTCATTTCTGTAGCTCCCAAGCCGAGGGTGTTTGGCATGATAAATATTTCTGATCTGCTGGATAATGAACTCAGCATCCCCAAACACATATATATCTTTAATACCCATTTCCTTTGCATCCCTTAAGCCCAAAAAAAGAGCTTTGTACTCTGCCACATTATTGGTAGCTTCAAACTCTAACTTGTATGATAGAGATATAGTTTCCTGAATAGGGGAAACAAAAACTACCCTAGCGCCAACACCATCTTTAGAGTTAGCTCCATCAGATAACATTTTACATACAGAGGTGATCGGGGAAGAATCTTCATGGGGGATAAATGCTTTCTGATTTGAAGAGGAGCCTCGGGGGTGTTGGTGAGTTGTAACAAGATGGATCCCAAATCAGTATCAAGGGAAAAGATGGGATGATTGGTGGGGTCTGCTTCATCACTAACAATGTAGGCCAGCTGAGCTTCTCTATACAGTCTTTTGTGCTCCCCTCTAAAGACCATAATGGTAGAATATGTGAGGTCCATCTACAATGTTCCTCCAAGATTTTTAATCCAAGATCTTGACAATAACATGCCAAACTTGGGAGGAACATTAGCCACCACGATATCCATGACCACACTTTTCATGGGCAACTAAAACAGGGTTATCACCAGATCTTTGATGACTCCAAGACATTGCACCCTCCTAGAGTCAAAGGACTACAAATCATTATAGTCTTTTGTGACTTCTAGTCCCAATTCTTCCATGACTGTTTTGGGCATGAGATTATGGGAAGCCCTTGAATCTATCAGGCAATTATGCAACACCTTATCATGTATGTTTAGGGATGTGTAGAAGGGAGGGGATGAATTATCTCTATCTTCTACCATATGACCTAGGATGACTGCTGGCTTTTCATCTTGGAGGTTCAATGAGTCTGTAGAATGGCAGGATGACTCAGACTGCAACAATTTAGAGAGGGACCTTTCGAAATCTTCATGTTTGACTAGCTCTGAAAGGGGCACATGAATTCTGATTTTCTAAATTTCATGCTCAAAGTTAAAGGAGGAAGGAAGCTTAGGAATTTATCTCACCTCTAGGACAGGGTCTTTGGCTATTGGTGAGAAATTCTGAGCTTTCTTTTCCTTGGTAGTATTTGTTGCATGCTTAGTAGGCTTCTCTGCTATGAGAGGTTGATCATGGATGTCAGACTTCCCTTATTTCTTTTTTGACCTGAGGTTGTATTTGTTGGGACTGCTATCATGGGATTTCTCCTCCTTACATATGCAGATTGAGTTAAATGAGGGAAAGGAGAGGTGTCCTCAGTACAATGAATTTCAGGGTCTATCTCTTATTCTTCCACTTCCTTATCAATAACAAGGTTGTTTTGAAAAGGAGCATGGGTTCTCTGATCATTTCTATCTCTATCCCTCTGTTCCCTTGGCATAATCTGAGGAACATTGTTGTTCCACCTCCTGAAGTTGCCTCTATTGTCAACATTTTGAGGATTTTTGTATGTTGGTTTCCCCTCCATTTTGATTTTATCCATCTTTGCAGATAGAGACTTTACCATCTTTGTCAATTCATCAACTTGAGGGTAAGCTATAGACGAAGCAGAGGTTGAGGCCTCAAACCTCCCTCTTCCCTTGTCTCTGTCAGATTTTCTTCTGAGCCTGTTAACTGCCAACACATTGGATTCTACTTCCAGGGCTGCATCTTGCATGTTAGCCAAGGAGGTAGCCCTTCTTTCTCTGAGAAGGAGGCATAAATCAGGGTTAAAAGCACTAGCATAAGTGATTTTGGCAGAGGCTTCTGAGGGATTTATCTCAACAGGGATCTTATTATACATTTTATTGAATCTTTTGGAGAAGTCAGAGACAAACTCTCCTTCATTTCTCTTCAAGGACCCAAACTTTGTCATGTAATACATGAAATCTTTTTTATCTCCCCACTCTCTCAAGAAGGCATTATCTAGAGCTTCAATCCCAGCAATAGATCTAGGGGTCAGTCCCCTAAACCATTTCCTAACCTCACCATCAAGGATCTGGACAAAGACTCTCATCCAGACATCTTCATTTTCAATGTTCAGGTTGTCTGCATAATTGTAGAAGGAAACAAGGTGTTCTTCAGTAGTTATGTCCTCCTCTCCAGTGAATTTAGGCATATACTTCAAGTAATCTCCAGCAGGGAGAGGATTCATTGGTTGAGGTAGGACTAGAAGGGCATATCTTGCAGCCACTACGCCATCCATTCTATTTCCAGGGAGATTAGCACCTGCCATAGGGATGAGGTGGAGGAGAATTAGGAGGAGAAGGGGATCGAACAGAGGAGACTGGAACTGAGCTTGCAGGAGGAAAAGGAAACAATAGAGGATTTGAGGAGGAGGCTAACGGGTGTAAGGGAACAAAGGTTTCTCTTCTCTCATCAGCAACAACAACAATAGGAGGAGGGGTGGTAAAGCTTGGGGTAGGAAAATCTCCTGAATTCCTGTGTCTAGACTAGGCTACAACATCAAGGGAGAAAGGAGTGACAAATCTCTCTCCTTTCTAATCTAAGACCAGGAAGAGAAAAATCGACAGGAACACTCCCAAAATTTTAAAAACGAGGAACTCCAACAAGAGGTCTGATAGGAAACTGAGAAGCAGATATTGGAGTCTCTATCAGAGGGCAATGAGAACTATCAGAAATACCTGGTTCAACAGTTGAAACTCCTTCTTAGAGGGCCTTTCCCTTTATGATAATATTCTCTGGATCTTCTTCAAGTGTTTCTAGGGGAAGCTGGGGGGTAGACCTCGTATGTCTGCCTCTGGAAGCCACAACTGAAACAACAGGTTCTCCACAGTGGAGTCATCCCAATGGAGTCACAAGGTGCAGAGTAGCATTCTTGTAGGGCTCTTGTAATGTACCTCAAAATCACCATAAAAAATAAATTATTTGTACATTTATCCTTGAAAGGTTTCGAGATCTAAAGCAAGTAAGCTTTTTGTTAAAAGGCTTGAGTCTGAAGGTTAGTTAGAGTCCTTACTGTCGTCGACTGTCCTTACCATTCAACTTCAGTTTTCTAATCGACGATATAATTAGTATTTACTCATCACTTCAATATTTAAGTAAGATCCTGAAAATTATAATTACTCTCTTATCTGCTAGTACCTATAACACAACCACAGTCTTAATAATACAAACAACTTTGGGGTTTTATGACCAAAACCCTACATAAAAAAATTCACCCTCTATTTGCAATTCAATCTACCTATAAAACGGTCTGTTACTTCCATACCTCTATCCGGGATGAAGAATCTTCAACATTATTTTACCTCTCCATTCATTACATTGTTAGAGTTGTTACCATCAATAAGTTTCTTCTAGGTTCCTACAGTTTGTGAAACATAACAGAGGTCAATCGGGTTTCGGTGACCACAAGTTTCGAACAAAGCAAAGGACCTTGTTGTTTTGTCAAAATCCAAAATACGGAACGACTGTGGGCCAACATTTCAGGGTTTCGGCATTCGAGGTTTCGTGAGTATAAGAGTCGGACATCAACACACAACATTTCCTGAATTTTCGACAAGATGTCGAGTACTTCGGGTTTCGGGGTTCAGTTTTTCATGAGCACCAAAGTTAATCATCAATAGACTACAACTCCTGAAAGGTGATTAGTACTTCGAGAATTCGGAGTTTGGGATTTTGAGAGTGCATGTGCCCAAGAAACCACACATACAAACCTCCGAAATGCGGAAAAAGGGAAGGTGGGTCCCGCACTTCAGGATTTTGGGTTTCGGGATTTCAGGGTTTCAAATACAAAACCACCATACACAACAACTCCCAAATTCCGAAAGGTGAAAGGATGTGGGACCACCACTTCGGGATTTCAGGTTTCGAGATTTCGAGGTTTCAAATACCAAACCACAATACATATCAACTCCCAAATACCGAAAGGTGAAAGGATGTGGGACCACCACTTCGGGATTTCGGGTTTCGAGATTTTGGGATTTCGGGGTTTCAAATACCAAACCACAATAGACATCAACTCCCAAATAACGAAAGGTGAAAGGATGTGGGACCAACACTTCGGGATTTCGGGTTTCGTGGTTTTCAAATGTCAAACCACAGTACAAAACATTTCCCGAAGTTCTGAAAAGGTAAAGGTGGTACCTATATTTCAGGATTTCAGAATTCAGGGTTTCAAATGTCAAACAATAGCACAAAACCTTTCCTGAAGTTCCGAAAAGGTAAAGGTGGGACCCGTATTTTCGGGATTTCAAAATTCGGGGTTTCGAGGTTTCAAATGTCAAACAACAGCACAAAACCTTTCTCGAAGTTCCGAAAAGGTAAAGGTGGGACCTGCATTTTAGGGTTTCAGGGTTCGAAACTTCATGAGTTCAAATTCCCCAAACCTCTCATGTAACCAACCTCCGAAATGCGAAAAGTGGAAGCTTCGGGGTTTCAGGGTTCGGAACTTCGTGAGTTCAGAATCCATACATCAACATACACGAACCTCCAAAAGGCGAAAGAGAAGTTGGACTAAGTGTTCCTGTCGAAAAAAAATTAAGGAAATAAAACAAATGCAAAGGGAGAGAGAGCTCCTACTATAACTCTTCACACTATTTTCATCACTCCTTGGTATTTAACCTTTGCGGGTACTCTCAAATTTTGTTTTTTGGGAGAAATCTTACTTTTGTTTCTGGGAGACTAAGGGTGTAGAAGGATACGATATACTTTTACTTCACAGAATTCCGAATGCCTAAGGACTTAGGAAATTTACACGCACAGAGGGGAACAAAGGATAAAATTCTCTTTATAGGGTAAATTCTATAATATCCACTTAGAGCCTCTTTTAAATCAATGCATTAAATGTCAATAGTACTAGATCTGTGCATCTATGTAAATACATAGTTAAGAATATCATTCCATCAGAGATTGGTCATTAACAAAGATGTTCCGAGGGATCTGAGTTTTTGTTTCCTAGGGGTTTATCTACAAAGAGGATCTGGCTCTTTGTCGTTAATCTCATCTTTCCATAGAAATATAATTACAAATGTTCTTCACATATATTCCCCATAACAAATAGAAATGGAAAAATGTTATAGTTCCAATTTAAACAATACCATGCCTCAGAAAAATCACTCAGACAGAGAGTGGACATCATTCCAGTTTGGATTTAATAAGACATCGAAATAAAAACATAGTCATTCATAATAGAGAGGGGGTAGATCAACATATCTGAATCCAATCCATGGGAAGACAAAGGGAACAACCATGTTCCTCCCAAACATAGAACAGGGCAGCCAAAGTCACTTGCTCGATTCACCCCCTAGCCTGACCATGAATCCATGAGGGAAAACTTGGAAACTCCTCCTCAACAATGTCCTTCAATTCCAACAGTTCTCCTCTTGCCTCACACTTACTCAACAGTGTTCATAACAGCAAGACAATTCTGTTTCAGCAGACTCCTCTTGCCTCACACTCAATCCGCAATGTTCATAACAACAAGAGAGCTCGAGAATCCTTTCCCAGCATACTCGACAACGTCCTGCCTCCTCGCATATGCTATTTATCAATTTCTTTGCCTAGGTCTTTTCCCTCCTTTAGGGATTTTCACAACTCTCTTAATCCCTGATTTTCAGGGGTTGCCAATGGCCAAATCTTTGATTTGCCACTTCTCATAATCAGCCTAGAGGCAGTTCCAACATGTTCCCCACTCATGGAGTCATGGTCAGCTGATTTTAACATGGATGTTCCATTTGTCCTCCTGCAATTAATATAAATATTTTGTTGTGATACAAGTGTCATAGTCAAATAGTTAGTTGAGTCCAAATAGATCTCTTCCCAATAGTCACAATAATTAAATACAATTATTAAATTCGAAAATTGGAATTTCCATAAATGGCAAAAAAATTTCCAGATTCGAATTTGCTTAAAACGGAAATAAATTTCCAGCACACAAAATAAGAAATATTTTATTTTTGGGGGATGTCACATCCTTTCCCGCTTCAGTAAAACACTGTCCTCAGTGTTTGTTCCTTTCCTGGAACAGGATTGGATGAGATTTCCGCAAATATCCCTCCAATTCCCAAGTGGCCTCCTCAGGACTAAAGTGCTTCCATTGCACCTTTACCTGAGCGACAACTTTGTTCCAAAGTGTTATTTCTCTCTAGTCCATAATGCACAGGGGTTCCACCTGGAACTCGCGCTCGGGTTCCACCTGCACCAAGTTCCAATCAATCATATGAGTAGGGTCATGAATATACTTTTTCAACAAAGAAACATGAAATACATTATGAATTCTTAGATTAGCTGGAAGTGCAAGCTGATATGCTACGGGTCCAATTCGAGCTAGTATCTCGAAGGGACCACAAAACCTGGGTGCCATCTTGGCACAATTCCCCAACTTTAGCGAGCTTTTTCGGGCTTTAACCTTCAAATAAACATGGTCTCCCACTTGAAATTCCAATTGTCTTCTTTTCTGATCCACATAACTCTTCTGTCTGTCCTGTGCTTCTTTCAGGTTCTATTGTACTTTCTTTACCATGTTCTCCATTTCTTGGAGCATCTCTGGTCTAACCATGAGTCTGTCAGCCAGGTTATCCTAGCTAATTGGAGTTGTACACTTTCTGCCATACAGTATTTCGAAAGGGCTCAACTTAGCCGAAGTTTGGTACCCATTGTTATATGCAAATTCTACCAAGTGCAGGTAGTCTTCCCACTTGTTCGGCTTTGTTCTTACATACATGCGGAGCATATCCTCTATGATTTTATTTGTCCTTTCAGTCTATCCACCTGTTTTTGGATGATAACTCATACTGAAATTCAAATTAGTGTTTATCCCCGCAAACAATTCCTTCCAAAAATCGGATGTGAATTTTACGTCTCTATCTGAAATCACCATTTTAGTAATACCATGCAGTCTAAAAATTTCTTTCATGAATATTTCAGCAATGTTAATAGCTTTAAAAGTAGACTTTATAGGAAGAAAGTGTGAAGACTTACTGAGTTTATCAATTACAACCATTATAGAATCATTATGTTTCTGAGTTTTAGGAAAACCTGTTATAAAGTCCAGCGATATGACCTCCCATTTCCATTCTGGTACTGACAATGGTTGTAATAGGCCGGCTAGATGATGGTGTTCAACCTTAACCTATTGACAATCTTGGCACCTAGCCAAATACTCCGTCGTTTCGCCCTTCATATTAGGCCAGTAAAATAGTTTTCTGAGTGTTGTTATTGTTTTCTGGTAACCTGGATGGCCAGAGTATGGATTCTTATGCACTTCGTCTAAAATAGTTAATTTTAGCTCTGCTGAATCTGGTATGTAAAGTCTGTTTTTAAATTTTAATAGTCCCTTCTTGTCGATACTTATATCTGGTTTATCTGAGTTTGTGATACTATTTTGAAATTCTGCCATTATCTTAGTGTGATTTCCATCGTTGATGCTTTCCATCCTTATTCTTTGTTCCAGATTACTTTCTTCCCTGCTGATGTTTATCTCAAATAACCCATGAATTCTGTGGCTTAAAGCATCTGCTACTTTATTTTCCTTACCCTTGATATGTATGACCTCGAAGTCGAATTCGCTCAAGAAGGCTAGCCACCTTGTCTGTCTTGCATTAAGGTCTGGTTGGTTAAATAGATATTTCACTCCACTATTATCCGTCAATAGTAGGAATTTTCTGCCCATTATATAGTGTCTCCACATTTTTAAGGCATGTATTACTGTTGCCAATTCTAAGTCATGAGTGACGTAATTTCGCTTGTGTTCTTTTAATTTCCGGGACTCATAACATATCAAGTGCCCTTCCAGAGTTAGAACACCACTTAGTCCCTCTTTACTTGCATCAATGCATACTATGAAGTCTTTATCTGGGTCTACTACCTTCAAGATGGGCGTCGATGTCAATAATTCTTTTAGCTTGTTAAAACTGTCTTGACACTTTTGCGACCAATTAAACTTGGTCCCTTTCTTTTGTAGTGACATGATAGGGTAGGCTATCTTGGAGAACCCTTCTATAAATCTGCAATAATATCTAGTGATTCCTATGAATGACCGGATATCTGCCACATCCTTAGGCACTAGCCATTCCATAATGGCTTTTATCATTTTCGGGTCTATGACAATACCTTCCGAGGAAATGACATGTCCTAAATATTGTATTTATTTTTGATAAAAATCACATTTTCGAATTTTGCGTATAGTTTGTGTTTCCTTAGTGTTTGCAAAACTATTTGTAAGTGTTCATCATGTTCCTCCTCCGTTTTAGAATACACTAGAATATCGTCGATAAATACTACTACGAACTTGTCTAAGTATTGGTTGAAAATGTTGTTCATCAAGCACATAATTGTGGCTAGTGAATTAGTGAGTCCGAAAGGTATGACTACAAACTCGTAGTGTCTGTATCTTGTTCGAAAAGTTGTTTTGTTTATGTCCTGGTCTTTTATCCTAACTTGATGATATCCAGATCGTAAATCCAATTTTGAGAAGATCTTGGCCTCACCAACTTGATCGAACAGATCATTTATCCTGGGTAAGGGGTATTTATTCTTAATGGTCACTTTATTCAGCTGTCTATAATCGATACATAGTCTTAGAGTACCATCTTTATTTTTCACAAAGAGGACTGGTGCTCCCTATGGTGAGACACTTGGTCTGATATACTCTTTATCCAACAATTCCTGTAATTGTATTTTTAATTCTGTCAGTTCTGGTAGACTCATTCGGTAGGGTGCTTTTGAGATAGGGGTTGATCCGGGTAGTAAGTCTATGGAGAAATCTATTTCTCTCCTAGGAGGCAATTCTGGTATCTCGTCGACAAACATGTCTTTGAATTCACGTAGGATAGAAAAGTCTTCTAACTTGGGCTTATCTTCTTTTTCTAATAGATTAGTTACTTGGATGGCGTAAACTTGACATCCCTTTCTAATACATTTATTGAATTGCATCGCTGAAACTTATCTGAATGACACAGGTTTTGGTATGCCTTGGGTTGTTCTAACAATGCCAAAATTATCTTTATAGCTAAGTATCTTTGTATAAAAATCTAGTACTTCTTTGTGTTGGTCCAACCAATCCATCCCAATAATCATATCATAAGACCCTAGTGGTAGGATGTTCATATTGGTCCTTATCTTTTGACCATCTAAACTGAACTCAAGATCAGAAATAAAGTTAACTAATTTTCTTTTAGTCCCTGTTGCTAGTTGTACAAGCCAAGATTTTGCATGCTTTTGTTTCTTAAGTTTATTCGACTCTACTACATCGGGAGTAATATAACTTAACATAGCTCCAGGGTCAATTAAAATAGAAATTGGAGTGTCATGGATTTTACCTTCAATCTCTACCACCGAGGACTAGTGGTCAACTTGTCGACCATCTATGGTTGCATTTATCCGATGCAAACTTCTGCCCATGTCTCCTACTGTCGAGGCTTCCTGCAAATTGTGGACGACAAATCTGTTTGTTGCAATTAAACATGGACAGTTCCTCCTTAGATGAGGCTCTCCACACTCCCAACACTTTAATGGCTCGCGGGAGTTGTCCCTAAACTTCTTCATTCCCAGGTTTACCGGTTTACCGCTACCTTGCGTGTTCGGATGATTGGAGTGAAAATCCTTCCTTGGGAAACTTTTTGCTGCATTCCGATAAGGAGATGGCTGGGATCCCTTCTTTCACTGGTTTATTCCATCTTGCTTCTTATCCTTCCAGATCTTGGAAAACTCTACCCGCTGTTTATACTAGTCATAGCACATTCATGCTTTCCTGAATGCCTCACTCAAGGATTTGGGGTTGTCAAACTCAATTCTGTCCCTGTAGGACTGTGGTAAACAACTTAAGAATCGCTAGATTTTTACCTTATCCTCTTGGATGTATGGTACAAACCTTAGTAGTTCCAGAAATTTATTTATAAGGTCCTCCATCGTCATTTGTCCGAGTCATAACTCATAGAATTCTTTTGTCTTTCTTTCATAATAGCTTTCAGAAAGGTATTGTTTCTTAAAATACTTCTTAAAGTCATACCATTCCAACTGTTTCTCCTTTAGGCCCTTGGCCAATTTCAGGTCCTACCACCAAATGTTGGCCTTCCCCTTCAGATTGTAGATGGCCATTCTGACCTTCATGTTGCTGGAATAGTTGTAGATTTGGAAGTATTTTTTGATGTCCAATAACCATGCCTTGGCTTCTTCTCCTGTCCTGGATTCTCCATCAACAGTAGTTGGTTTAATCTTTTTAAATTCTCCTTCAGGGTGGTCTGTTTGTTTACTTTTTCTGTCTGGTATGGTTTTGTCTTCAGACAAACTGCCTCCTTTTTCCGTTTTCGCACCAGAATTATTGGAAGCCCTTTTGCTAACCTCTTCCTCATGGTTATCATCTTTTGGACTTTTCTTGGTTACTATACTATGCAACAGGACTTCATTTATCTCTTGTTGTTCCTACTGTGCCTTCTTCAATTTTTCATTGTCGGCCTTGAAAACCTGTAGTTCAACAATAAGGTTCCTCATTGTTTCCAACACCTCCGTGGGTGAGCTTCCATCATTGTTATGTCTTGGATCTCCAGGAGGTCCTTGTTGCGGATTCTCTTCCACCCTAATTTCTGCACCTTCTTGAGCTACCATTATTCAACACAAAATAGAAAATCTTTTTGTTTGTAATCTACAGGATTTATTAGTTTTTTCATAAATTAGAATATATACTAAGCAATCAATGTGGCCCTGTTCAGGCCCAGTGTTGCAACTTTTTCTCTGATACCATATGTAATGTACCTCAAAATCACCATAAAAAAAATAAAATTATTTGTACATTTATCCTTGAAAGGTTTTGAGATCTCAAGCAAGTAAGCTTTCTGTTAAAAGGCTTGAGTCTGAAGGTTAGTTAGAGTCCTTATTGTCGTTGACTGTCCTTACCATTCAACTTAAGTTTTCTAATCGACGATATAATGAGTATTTACTCATCACTTCAATGTTTAATTAAGATCCTGAAAATTATAATTACTCTCTTATCTGCTAGTACCTATAACACTACCACAGTCTTAACAATACAAACAACTTTGGGGTTTTATGACCAAAACCCTACATAAAAAAATTTACCCTCTGTTTCCAATTCAATCTACCTGTAAAATGGTTTGTTACTTTCATACCTCTATTCGAGATGAAGACTCTTCAACGTTCTTTTGCTTGTCCATTCATTACATTGTTAGAGTTGTTCCCATAACAATAAGTTTCTTCTAGGTTCCTACAGTTTGTGAAACATAACAGAGGTCAATCGGGTTTCGGTGACCACAAGTGTCGAACAAAGCAAAGGACCCTGTTGTTTTGTCGAAATCTGAAATATGGAACGACTGTGTGCCAACATTTCGATGTTTCGGCATTCGGGGTTTCGTGAGTATAAGAGCCGGACATCAACGCACAACATTTCTCGAATTTGCGACAAAATGTCGAGTACTTCGGGTTTCGGGGTTCGATTTTTTGTGAGCACCAAAGTTAATCATCAACAGACTGCAACTCCCAAAAGGTGATTAGTACTTCGAGTATTCAGAGTTTGGGATTTCACGAGTGCATGTGCCCAAGCAACCACACATACAAACTTCTGAAATGCGGAAAAAGGGAAGGTGGGTCCCGCACTTAAGGATTTTGGGTTTCGAGATTTTGGGGTTTCAAATACCAAACCACCATACACAACAACTCCCGAATTTCGAAAGGTGAAAGGATGTGGGACCACCACTTCAGGATTTTGGGTTTCGGGATTTCGGGGTTTCAAATACCAAACCACAATACATATCAACTCCCAAATACCGAAAGGTGAAAGGATGTGGGACCACCACTTTGGGATTTTGGGTTTCGGGATTTCAGAATTTCAGGGTTTCAAATACCAAACCACAATAGACATCAACTCCCGAATACCGAAAGCTGAAAGGATGTGGGACCAACACTTCGGGATTTCGGGTTTCAGGGTTTTGGGGTTTTCAAACGTCAAACCAGAGTACAAAACATTTCCCGAAGTTCCGAAAGGGTAAAGGTGGGACCCGTATTTCGGGATTTCAGAATTCGGGGTTTCGGGGTTTCAAATGTCAAACAAGATCACAAAACCTTTCCTGAAGTTCCGAAAAGGTAAAGGTGTGACCCATATTTTTGAGATTTCGGAATTTGGGGTTTCGGGGTTTCAAATGTCAAACAACAGCACAAAACCTTTCCCGAAGTTTCGAAAAGGTAAAGGTGGGACCCGCATTTTGGGGTTTCGGGGTTCAGAACTTCATGAGTTCAAATGCCCCAAACCTCTCATGTAACCAACCTCCGAAATGTGAAAAGTGGAAGCTTCGGGGTTTCGGGTTTTGAAACTTCGTGAGTTTAGAATCCATACATCAATATACATGAACCTCTAAAAGGTGAAAGAGAAGTTGGACTAAGTGTTCCTGTCGAAAAATTTTTAAGGAAATAAAACAAATGCAAAGGGAGAGAGAGCTCCTACTATAACGCTTCACACTATTTTCATCACTCCTTGGTCTTTAACCTTTGCGCGTACTCTCAAATTTTGTTTTCTGGGAGAAATCTTACTTTTTTTTCTGGGAGATTGAGGGTGTAGAAGGATACGATATACTTTTACTTCACAGAATTCCGAACGCCTAAGGACTTAGGAAATTTACACACACAGAGGGGCACAAAGGATAAAATTATCTGTATAGGGTAAATTCTATAATATCCACTTAGAGCCTCTTTTAAATCAATGCATTAAACGTCAACAGTACTAGATCTGTGCATATTTGTAAATATATAGTTAAGAATATCATTCCATCAGAGATTGGTCATTAATAAAGATGTTCCGAGGGATCTGAGTTTTGGTTTCTTGGGGGTTTATCTACAGAGAGGATCTGCCTCTTTGTCGTTAATCTCCTCTTTCCATAGAAATATAATTACAGATGTTCTTCACATATATTCCCCATAACAAATAGAAATGGAAAAACGTTACACTTCCAATTTAATCTATACAATGCCTCAAAAAAATCACTCAGACAGAGAGTGGACATCATTCCAGTTCGGATTTAATAAGACATCGAAATAAAAACATAGTCATTCATAATAGAGAGGGGGTAGATCAACATATATGAATCCAATCCACAGGAAGACAAAGGGAACAACCACGTTCCTACCAACCATAGAATAGGGCATCCAAAGTCACTTGCCCAATTCACCCCCTAGCCTGACCATGAATCCATGAGGGCGAACTTGGAAACTCCTCCTCAACAATGTCCTTCAATTCCAACAGTTCTCCTCTTGCCTCACACTTACTCAACAATGTTCATAAAAACAAGACAATTATGTTTCAACAGAATCCTCTTGCCTCACACTCAATCCACAATGTTCATAACAACAAGAGAGCTCGAGAATCCTTTCCCAGCATACTCGGCAGCATCCTGCCTCCTCGCATATGCTATTTATCAATTTCTTTGCCCTGGTGTTTTCCCTCCTTTGGGGATTTTCGTAGCTCTCTTAATCCCTGATTTTCAGGGGCTGCAAGTGGCCAAATCTCTTATTTTCCACTTCTCATAATCATCCTAGAGGCAGTTCCAACTTGTTCCCCACTCATGGAGTCATGGTCAGCTAATTTATGAGGCTGTTCCATTTGTCCTCCTGCAATTAATATAAATATTTTGTTGTGATACAAGTGTCATAGTCAAATAGTTAGTTGAGTCCAAACATATCTCCGCCCAACAGTCACAATAATTAAATACAATTATTAAATTCAAAAATAAGAATTTCCATAAATGGAAAAAAATTTCCAGATTCGAATTTGCCTAAAACGGAAATAAATTTCTAGCACACAAAATAAGAAATATTTTATTTTTGGGGGATGTCACAGCTTTGATGCCTGGTGCACCTTCAGAATCAGCGGCTCAATGTCGTTCAATCCCAAGGAAAATCTTCAATTTCGTCCTCGACAACAACGCCATAAATGTTAGCACCAGGAGTCACTCCTGGATTCCAACAGAAGTAAGCTCGATACCCATCAATTTATATGTCACAGATTGTTTATAAAAGGTGATCTAATGGGAGTAAATTCATAAAAATATCGTTTTAACTCAGAAAACTGGGTTGGAAATACAGATCTAGGTGAGGTCTTGATCTAACTTAGGCCAGTAAGTTGTTTAGTGGTGAATAGGTGGAGGAGAAACGAGAAAGGAATGAAAGTCTTCTCTAGACATCCGGTCTTCCAACAACCTTTGGAGGAAAATTCTTAGATATGAGATCCTCTCAAATCTAGAAAACTTCAAGAAAATTAAAATGCTGCAAAAAATGATATAATCAAACATACACTACATCATCATTACAGCACCCAACCGGATCATCCATGCCCGGGCTTTAAGAGTCAGAAGAAAAGAGTAAAGAAGAGGCTGGCCACCATTAAACAAGAAGTCTCAAGTGTTAGTCTATAACTAGAGAACTAGAGGCCTCGTTAAAAATTTACAATTGGGAGCTTAGCTCTTCCATCGATCCTTTCAAACATAAAAAAAATGAGCATATATACTCAGAGAAATTTTCCCCCCCTGATAGCAGGAGGGTAGATGAGCCATTAATTCCAAGCCTAGCATGCGCATGATCTTTTGTCAGGGGAGGCTTAGACCGGCATGGCTCCTTCAGGAAATCCTGCACACATGGGTACCATAGGCTTAATTGCTCCAAACTTCCCACACCTTACATTCATGGCTTGAGCTGAGGTTTCAACCACCTGCTCAAATTTCATTAACTCCTTTCTTCCATGGTAGGTGGTCGAGACTACGTGTATAGGGGACGACCACATGCCTGCTCCTTAAGTCTCGGGGGCTATATCCCCTTTCTTCTAGCTCTACCCTCAAAGGGACCCTAGGCTGTGACCGTGTGTCTCTTGCTTGGATGGCTCAGATCGATCCTTGATCGACGGTCTCGACTGTGTCGAGAATTCTTGCACCATGGATCCATGATGCATTTCCTTTCCTTTTCCCCGGTGCCCAATCTTGCAAAATGGCTACTTTATAATTCGATGGTCGGATCTGCTTAGAACTGATGGCCACAATGATTCCCTGAAGGCCCCAAGTCGCCGACCCACCTTCCATATGACTGGGCGCTAGGACCGTGGGCCCAAACTCCCCACGTCGTTTCAGGGTTTCGCTTTCTCATATCTACAATGGAGAGGAGCGACCCCTTGTCACTTAGAATCATGATAGCCAAAATCGTGACGGGGTGTAATAACACACCATGTGTCTATTTCTTGAAAGACCCATATTGGCATGGCTATCATTTCACTATGGGTCCACCGTGGCCATGCGCCCCTCGTCTTCACTGGCCCACTCCTTTCAATATGAACCTGGGCTATGACCATGGGCTAGGCTCCCGGGGCTTCACATTTTGGGGTGTAAGGCTGTGGGTGTGCTTGCTAACGGAAACCCCGAAATGCCGACTCCCAGAATCGCACAATCAGTTGCCACCTGTCCCCCGCCTGGATCGGATGACACAAATTAAATCATGACTTTGGCCCTTAGGGATGAGCCTTGGTGCGAAACCTTGGGAAATTCCATGGCTTCGGTTTATCCGATGACTGTCGATCTGTCTTGATGATAGATCCTCGCTGTTGAAACCAGTATTTTCCTGCTCGCTCGCTTTGTGTCACTTTTTAGCCGCTCTCGGTGCTGCAAATAGTGGAAATGGGGATTCGACCGACCAGACTTAGGATTGGGAAGGAAAAGGTTTAGTGATGGAGGTAAAAGGAGGAGGGATCGACCTTCAGAAGAGATAAAGGAATTCAGGGCCGATCTCTTCCGGGCATATTGACGGGGAAAGACTAGTTGATCGAGAAGGATGACTGCAAATGAAAGAGAAAGACATGTTGGGATGGGAAAGGAAAACCACGATTGGGCAGAAATATGTGATAACAAGATGAATCCTAGAATTGAGCGTTGATTATGTGTCTTGGAGGTCCTAACCTTGCAGGGTAGGTTGGACGAGTATATAGCTTTTGTTATATTTATGTGATATGGTTGATCTACGAGTAACAATGGTGTTGTAACTGAATCTTGTTGTGCAATGAAATAGATGAGAGGATAATGTTAATGTTGTTGTATATCAGTTCCGCTTTACAAATGTCATAATTAATGTTAAAAAAAATAATTACCACCAATATCTACTTACGTTTATGTCTTAACATAGGGGTCTTTACAAATATTCAAAAGGTTGTTTCTTCCACTTAATGAGATTCTATGAAATCGATCTATTCCTCAGTTGGAGAATTCTTGTATCATTGATAGCTTCAGGCTCTAATATGTTTTTTCCTTCCTCATCAAGTGTAACGACCCCTCTATTACACCATCAATGTAAGTGAGTACAGTAGTGGTAATTATTTTTTTGAAACATTAACAGTTAGAACAAGTGATATGCGACAACAACATACATCAATATTTACACATTCTATTATCATATACATCATTACACAACAATAATCAAATACAACATCATGATGCTAATAGATCTATTATATCACATCACGATAACAAAGATGTTTATCTTCCCAACCTACCTTGCAAGGTTAGGGCCTCCAATACACATAATCAACGCTCAAGTCCAATATTCATCTTATTGATTTTGATCATTTAAGGTCTCAGGACTAGAGATTTTTCTAAAGAACATGGAGATATATATTCTCATAACCAAATCAATTATAGACTCGAGACTATAGTAATAGTAAGATTCTTGTTTATAACGCAAATTAAACATTCAAATACTCATCATAATTGAAAAAAGTTTGACAATTCATCAATACTAAATTACAACATAAGAATTACACAAAAATTAGCTTCAACCAATTAAAATTTAATGCTATTACCATAATACATCGTGATATGATCCAACCTAAGAAAAATATGAACAATGAAATAAGCATTCATAAGCAATAGTATAAGTTCTTCTTTTTATACTAGTAAAGTTACTCATATAACTTCAGGATGAAATTTATACATTTTACCTTAATAATTTTCACATCCAAACATCAAGAATTAATTTAAAGTATTCAACTAAAATCTAATTACTTTTCTTAGAGTAATAAGGTACTAGGTATAAGGAAATTTTACTTTCCTTACTAAAATTCCTTATCTTGAATAAGGTTTTCAATGTATAAGGCACACCAATGATAAACAAAATTGGAACAAAAATTTCCTATTTAAAATTTTCCACCACCATATCGTGAATTTTATGCCATTAAAAGACTTTTCTCCAAATTTCCTAATACCATATCATATTTTTATTTTAATAGATATTCCATTTCAATTCTTCATAGGTGACATTAACAAAATATTCTTAAATTACCATTCTATGTACTACATGTATTATCAAGTAAAAATCCAATCTATTCTAAATTAACTACATATTCTATGACTTATCTTGCCACATTATTTTAATATATATTAATAATGCCTTTATTATCTTCTTAAAACATTTAGCTAAGATAGTGCATGTAATAGAGTCCATAATTATAAGTGTGTAAGCGTTACTTCCATATCTATAATTACATTCCCTCAAAGGAAGTGTAAGTATAATTTATGACGATCCTACGAAAATCATTCCGGCGTACATTTAAAATTTTCAACTCACATAACAAAAAGTGCTTCCTAGCAAGATACCTCAATCCTATCGTAACATATTTTTCATAGCAATCAACATAATGTATTGTACAGTAAAAAGAGTACAAAGGTTAAAATTCCTTAATTTATACACCGTAAAGAATAATAATTTTAAGAAATTACATGAATAAACCATCCATTGATCGAAGTAATATTTGTGAAAAGAATTTACTCTGTTCTTCATGATCAAACCCAACTTAAACAATTTTTCACCACAACACCGTATATAGGAACTTACTTACCATAATTTAAATTGTATGATCAATAGTTATTATATCACAAGAATGTTACATGAAAGGTACAACATTCAATCTCCATCTATGATTTCAAGGATTACCATCACCGATGTAGTTAATAAGCCCAATGGAGTTGCGCCAAGAATGTATCCAAGAGAAGGATGATATATGTTGTTGTTGATGTTCAACCAAACACTGCGCAGTGCCCTTCCTTTCGCCTATTAATCAAGCGACTTCACCGCTACCTCCCAGCCAACACTAGGGGTACTCTTCTCCCCCTTTAGCTCCTTGAGTTGCAAAGGGTTCACACACAGTAAACCAAAACCAATAGCACCAAATTTTTCTCTCAAGGAAAAGCTTCCACTCTTTACCAAGTTTGGAATCCCAACTCTCACAAGTAAAACATAGTCAATCAAACTTTAACAATATCAATAATAAGTGAGCTCCCTTTCCCTTCTACCATGTTTGTTGTTCTTATCCTCTTTCTAGTTCTTAGGCATACCCAGGTTCAGATCTAAACAAGGTTCCAACAAATACCTCTAAAACTATCGACCCTCCTGGTAAACGAGAAGGCAACACAACACATAGAGTGTATTGCGCAGTCTCACCTGAGATAGTTCTATGGGTGTCTGCAATGCTCAGGTGCTTGGAATGAGTGGGGATCTGGGATTGTACTTTGTGATATTCATTCATTTACTATCTCATACATCTATATTTAATATATTGTAGTTCTTTATCCATGCATGTAAATCAACAAATCTAACTACTTCATCAAGACATTTATCGAAGAGTTTACAATTGACAGAAAATAAATAAACAATAAATAGTTCACATAACACATGATCTACCATCGTTCACCCCCTCCTAGTCTACCTCCAAAAATATTTGGCTCTTAAGCTCCTTTATTATGTTTCTGCAATATATTGTGCCACGTGCACTATAGTCTCTGGTCTTACAATCATCACAGGCTCCTCGATCCCTGTAATCCTGACTAGATCGCACTAGGCTCCTCAACCTGCAATCTAACCCTCAGGACCGAGTTTCTCGACTCTCCTCTAGCTCAACATCTTACAAAAAATTTACAATTCTTACAATATTTGGTTTAGCTAAGCAAAATAGTCTTCCTTTTCATGCTAGCCTCCGAACTCTCTACCTAGACCTCCTAGGTACTTACTTTTAGATATTTTTGGATTATCATCCATTACAATATCTTACAAAAACCCTAACCCTAATGTACTTAGGTTTCCTTTCATGCGAGCTTTTTATGATTTCCTCGCACGTGTTGCTTTTCCTTCCAGTTGTCTTTCTCCCACTTCATGCTTCTCTCTCCAAAAATAGTCTTTTCCCCAAAATGGGTTTGTGCCCAACAGGCCCCCAACACTGACATGTGGCTCATCCCAAGCCACCTAGGCTTTTCACATGCCCTCGATAGCCTCTTCTAGACTATGGAACTTGTCTACAAGTTCCCTTCCTCGTGTTTGGACCTGCACGGCCTTTTCTGTGAGCGCTTCTACTACTTGCACTGTGATATCCTCTTAGATAACTGTTGCACACTCTTCCTATGATTTCTCCATTTTACCTTTTCCTCCTCCAATTGCGTGATTGACTGCACTTCTTGGTCTTGAAGAGGTTCCATCTGTGCCCATCTTTCCTGCTTCTACGCCTGCGCTGCTATCAGTTCTTCTTGCATCTTCTTCATGTCTTGTGCTCTGTTGAGACGCTCGATGATACTCATCATTTTTGCCTCTGCTTGACGTCCTGGATGGCGGCGCTTATCTTTCCTTCTCCCTGGTCCCACGACTGGACCTACTCGTCTTCCTCCAATGTTGTCCATAGCTATGTTTCCCTATCAAACAAGTCCATATTTGCGTTGACTTGTATTTCCATTTCGTCCATTTTTCCTACAACTTCTTTCTTCCTTTGTTCTTTCACTTTCGAGGGAGTCATAGGAATGAGTATTTCCTTGAGGTTTTCGATCTCCTACCAATATTGATCAATTGTTTGCACAATGTGATAAATCTTATGCATTGTGTTGGGATCTTCTATTTGCGCACTATTTGGGATTATGTCATAGGCTATAGTCACTCCCTTCTCGAGCCTGTCCACGCGATATTTTTGTTCTTCTTTCTCCACAGTTACTTGGTCTCATGTTATTTGGAGCATTTTCGTGACTTCTCTTCCCAGCTCTAGGTTTGTGGCATTTGTGCGGTCCCTTGACTGCACTTCCTTCATGACACTCGCTTGTATCCCGTAGAGAGCCTTTGTGGGTATCTACACTAGTATTATGTCCAGGTCTTCGACCTCCTGCAGTGGTGTCTGTGTTGTTTGAGGATCCATCCTGATCATTTCGTGCATGAAGGTAAATTTTTCGTTGCTCTGGGTGAAAAATGTACCGTCTCTTCATGCTTCTTCTACGCTAGTGACCTCGATACTTCCTTCTGCTACTGTGTAGTGGCATGAGATTCTACATGGTCCCATAGTTGTTGTATGTTCGCATGTACTTCTATCAACTAGGCCATGATCTGCTCTCTTCGTTCCTTCGTTGTTTTAACTGCTTCCTCATTCCTGTCTTGGACCTTGTCCCTGACGAGCTCTGCATCATCCCAAGTGAGGGTGTTGTCTGGGTCCTCTGTGTCATATTTCCTTTTACCACATGCATCTGTTCCTTGCACGACCTCCTTTCCTGATTGTGAGGGTTGTGCCCCACTGGTTGTGCTTGGGCCTATTTCCCACTGATTGTGTGTTGGATTCTTCATCTCATCATCTGGTTGGCTTCCTATTCACGTTGTTGTGGGTGTTCTCCTTGGATTTTTTGGGATTGCGCTCCCACTTGGAATTGTCTGCATTGTTGTTGTTCGAGTATTTCTAGTTGGAATCCCTATTTGTGTTGACGAGTGTGCCTTAGTTGTGTCTTTAGGCTTAGTAGGTTGCGTCGTACCTATCCTAGTGGTGGGTTTTGTTACTGGTTGTTGCCACTGCACAGGCCAATCTTTGATGATCCAATCCACCTTCTCCATGGTCACATAGTACTGCATATTCAACCATGCTCGCTTAGGATCCCTCGCAGCTTGGAGCCATGTATGTTTTCAGAATGCATTGAACTTCGTAATCCCCTCGGTTTCCTATGCAACATCCCTTGGGATGTGCCATGTGTTGGCAGTGAGTGTTGAATTTCCTCTAGCAGCATGGAAAATAATGCATTGTTTTCCTATTGTGCTTTGTTGTCCTTCACCTACCAGAGGGACTCGTACTTGAATATGTAGCACTTCCCCATCCTAGTGATGAAGGTTGTGTACTTGGGCTCTTTCAACCCTCCAAGAGCGACCAATATCATTAGCCATGAGCAATGGAACTCGGTTCCATTATCCTGCGTGTCGTGGTAGTCCAGTAAGAACTGGTTCAAAAAGTATTTTTCCTTGTTGAACATCATTCCTTTTGCACAATGTGTTGATACTGTGATTACACCTATAGGGGCTTCCTCTCGATGACACTTCCTTAATAGTTTGCACACTATCAATTTGTTGGTGAACCTCATCATATCATCATTGATTTCTTTTATAATGAGGCCTCTACTCCCCCGCGATGTGTCGAATTGTGCCTTCACTTGCTCTGCCATTTCCTTTGTGCCTTGTTTTCCAAAAAATATTTTGGTTGTGTGTCGGTTGTGGGAAATCCAATAATATTGGAAATGAGTGCCACGTCTATCAGTACGGGCCTTTCAATCCATGGGATGCCCCAATGAAACCGGGCCACTAATTTTTTGATGCATAGGCTGACATTTTTGCCTTGCTCGAAGTGTGGAATTTACTAGGGGTCCAACCTCCTCTGTGTTGATCAAATAGCATTCCTCGGCGAACTCCGGAAATTTCACTGCGTCACGCACATCATGGTCTGTGTAGCGAAACTTGGGCACTTTCCCCAACATGTCCTCGACAATGGTGATTGTGTCTGGAATGAAGGGTAACAAAATCTCTAGACTCTTGGGGGTATTTCTTTTCTGTCCCACTGTGGATGTGCGCGCCTCAGTGGATTCTACGCCCTCCTCATCCCTAGGTGAGTCTGGTCGGTCTGTTATGTCCTCGACCTGGACTTCTTCTCATGACTGGGATGGTCTTGGTTCCTCTGTTTCAGTCGATCTTGTAAGATCATTTGGGCTAGGGTTTTAAACCCCATTCTCGACTCCCGAGATCTGCCCTACGTCTCCTCACTATGCTATGGGGAGCTCTTCCTCCACCTGCATCAGGATACTAGACTTTGGCTTTGAAGTGGTCACGTCCTCAAGCTTGATTATGGGCTTGGGATGTATCCTTTCCTTGCACCTTTGACCTTGTCCGGTAACTCTGATAAACTAGCCAGATGACCTCAAATTCGGTGGAGCCATCCTGCGTGACTTTCATAATATGGGCTGGCTATGGTGACGATTTTGAAATTAAGGCATGGATTCTTCTACTTGCTCTGAGCTCAAAATTCGCTAAGTGTTGAATAAATGTTCCTTTTCCGCCCTTTATAGAACTTTTCACTATCATTTTTCACTTTTTGCATACATCTGTGCCAACTTTACTTTGTATTGCATGTTGTATTCTGATATCTGGCACAGTAACTCCCGCGCACAACTCTTTCTATGTTTTTGTATTTTTGTATTTGTTTTTCTTTCTTTTTCCCTTTTTGTTTGGTTTTGTCATTTTTTTGTCTAGTATCTACTATGGTACACTATATACATACTTTCCTTACTGTGTTGTCCCTATTTATACTTGGTCAGGTCAACTCTACATGTATGGCTTCAGTCAAATCCCATTGATTATTCCCTTTAATTTGATTCCTTCTAGGTCCTTTAGTCACACATATCCTCCATCTGTGACATGATGAAATTCATATGGCCCTAGCTAATGTATCATAAATTTACCCAGATGTTGAAAGAATTTGTTGTCATATAGCTAGACTAAGTATCCTTCCTTGAAAATTTTCTTCTTGATATGTCTATTGTGCCAAGCTTTGTCTCTAGATTTTTGTACTTCCTAGTGAAATCTTGCCAGGATCCTATCCTCTTCCATTTCCATGAGTTGAATTATCCTTTCTTCTATTGTGCCCCGTTCTGTCATGTTAGTAATTGTTGCAATGCCTAGATTAGGTACCATAAATTCCAATGGTAATACTGCTTCCTGTCCATACACCATCTTGAATGGTGTATGTCCTGTCAACTTTTTACATGTATTTATGTATGCCCATATACTGCTAGTATTTTCAAATCCCAATCATCCCTGTTGTTATTGTAGATATTTTTCAATGCATTCTCCAAGATCTTGTTGAAGCCTTATACTATTCCATTTGCTTGAGGGTGGTATGGTGTACTCTTCTGATGTAAAATTCAAACTCCTCGGTCATAGCCTTGATAGTACTGTTGATGAAGTGAGTACCTTGGTCACTCATCAAAATCCTTGGACATACAAATTTATTGATCATTTGCTCAAACAAGAAGTGTGTTGTTGTCTATGCGCTACAATATTTGACTGTTGTTGCTTCTTCCCATCTTGTTAAGTATTATGTCGTAGTAATGATGTATCTAGCTCCTGAACTTCTTGCTGGTAGGTTAATTGATCCAACAAAATATATCACCCATTTGTCAAATACCTGCAAGGTTACTTGTTGTCTTAGGGGCATCTCATCCCTTCTATTAGGTTTAACAACCCTCTCACAAACATCACATCTCTGGAAATATTCCTTCCCATCCCTATGAATTGTTGGCCACCATAATCCTGCGTGCAATACCTTCTATGCAGTAGCTTTTCCTGCATATTGTCCTATAGCTATTCCTTCATGGGCTTCTGCTTAAATTATAGGCCTTTCATGCTCTAATACACATCATATCAAAATACTGTCTACGCCCATTTTGTATAAGTGTCCTGCAATCAATTGATAGTCTGCAGCTCTGAAAAACCAATTTTTCTTTTGTGTGGTGTTAAAGTCATGTGGTGCAATCCCTATACTAAAGTATTCAATAATGTCAACAATGTATTCATCAACTATTTGTACTGAAAACAATGGTGCATCAGGGAAGTTATCCTCTAAATTTGTAGGTTCCTCTCCATTGGTGACCCTTGACAGGTGATTAGGTCCTGCATTTAGCTTCCCTGGTTTGACTATCACTTCAAAAGAAAATTCCTGAAAAACAATAACCATCTACAGATTCTCCCCCCCAACAATGGCTTGTTGACTAGGTACTTGAGGGAAGAATGGTCTGTGAACATCTTAAAATGTTTACCCAGTAAGTAATGTCTGAAATTATGAAGTGCATAGACCATAGCTAGGCCTTCTCTTTCTGTAGTATTATAGTTCTTTTCTTACTCTGACAGTTGTTTTCTAGCAAATGCTATCAGATGATCCAATTCCCCTATTCCTGGCTGCGCTAGAATAGCTCCAAGTGTTATGGCTGATGCAACTACATGCATATGAAATGTATTTTCCCAATATGAGAATACTAGTATAGGTGTTGTGAACATTTTCTCTTTCGAGGTGTCCAACCCTTGACGACAATCCTCATTCCACTGAAATTTGATATCTTTCTTGAGAAGTTTCTCCATCGATGCAGTGATCTTCACATACCCTTTTATAATTTTTCTATAATAACTTGTATGTCCGAATGTGGCTCTTAACCGCTGCACTGATTTTGGTGGTGGAAAATTCATAATTACTATAATATCTGCAGGATCCACTATTAGACCATGTTTTCATGCTACATGACCCAATAAAATACCAAAAGGTATTCCAAATATGAATTCCTTAATGTTCAGGGATATCTGGCATTTGCTGCATCTTTCCAACATTAGCCTTAACACCTATACATGGTATTTCAATAGACTGTATATTGTCCAATCATCCAGGTACACTTCTAAAAAATGATGGATGAATTCTTTGAATCCAGCTATGACTACTCTTGAGAATATTGTTGGTGCATTCTTCAGTTCAAAAGGCATGAATGTGTATTGATAGGATCCCCATTTGGTGTCAAAGGTAGTCTTATACCTATATTATATATCTATTTTGAATTGGTGGTAGCCTGCGAATACATCTGTGAATGAATATGCTTCATGACCTCCCACATTCTCTAGGAATTCATCTGTAAAAGGGGTAGGAAAAGAATCATGTAGGAAAGCATCATTTAGCTTCCTCAGGTCAACACATATCCTTATGTCTCCTTGCTTCTTCTCCTGAACTACCATAGATCTTATCCATTATAATTCTTCTACTGGTTCTATGATTTCATCTTCCAATATTCTATCAATTTATGATTTAACTTTCTGCTTATATATTGGATTCAGTCTATATGGACACTCTCTGATAGATCTAGCCTCAGGTCTGAGAGGTATATTCATCTCTCCTAGCTCTCATGATATGCCTTTCATCTCTTTAAATGTGGTAGGGAACACGTCGTTGTACTCGCGTAGTAACTCTGTTATCCTCTCCACTGTTTTTTCATCCCAATAGTCTCCAATGCTAGCCATTTTGGGATTATTTGTTGTCCCAATGTTGACTTTCTCCACCCTGATTGGCGCAGCAAAAAAATCTGATTCCAAAGATGGACCTTCCACTTCTCTTTCACCTTCAACTTCTGCAATATGGATGTTGTGCAGGTCATCTTCATATGGTTCTTCTTCTTCCACATGATAGCATGAGAGTAGTTCCTTAACTATCTGTCTGTGTTGTTGTTGATACTCTGTTATAAGATCAACCTATAGTTCATAAAAAAATATCTCTCCTCTTATCCATTTGAGTTCTAAATCCATGTTGGGGTTCTCATGTTCAAATGAGAAAGTGACTATAAAATTTTGTTGTAATGTTGTCCATTCTGCAGTGCCTCTGCGCAGTTCTTGGTCTACATACCAGTTTGATGGAATTCCTTCCAATGTGTGGATGAAGTGATGAGTCTATTCCTATGGTTGTGTCATCCTCAATAGTGTTATACATTTATCCAAGTGTTTTCCTGGTGTCTCCTATCCATCATATCTCTGCATCTCATTGGTTGTTGGCTCTGCACCAAATCTAATGCGTAGTAATCGCTTGCATTGGTACCCATCCTTAACTTTTTCTTTTTGCGCACCCCACCATCTTGCAGGTGTATCCTTAAGTGTGATATCTAGGGCTAAGATCCTTTGATTATATGATACTTCCTCCTCATATTCCATCAGGAACTCTTCTAAGTCATTTATGCCATGAAAACTGGGAGGTTCTCCGATCTCTATACCCACCCATCTTACTGCACGGTCTATTCTTGCACACCTTCTTATAGATACCTCATGTGGGAGTTGTTGCCAATTCTCCATCCCTGTATCTGAATTAGAAGCACATGAGGTGATACTTCTCTAGTTGAGTACCCCATCTGCAGTTGGATTAATGTAATCTTTTGTGCGTGCGGTGGTTCTGTACATCTAGTTAATTTATTCTAAATTCAGACAGGTTGGTTCCACAAATCTTTTGTCTTCAGATGGGTCCAAGGGTGAAATGACACGGTATTCCCCTGACTCAAATTCCATATTCCTTGTATTCAAGTTGATTATGGCCTATTTATCAAATGCCCAATCCAACCCAAGAAATGATAGATATGGTGTTGTGCCATCTACTATTTCTATCACTTCAAAGTCTGCCTTAGTGTGCACTCCATCCAAATCTATTGTCACTCCTTTCAGCCTCCCAATTGGAAGAACTTTGTGTTGTTTTGATAACTTTAGTTGAGTTGGTGAGTAGCCTAACATTGGATCTCCCATGCATTTCCATGTATTCTTTGGTAATAAATTTACTTCAGATCCTAGTTCCAATATAACATCTCCCATGTTGAAATCTCTGATATTGGAATTCAATCTAAATTCACTGCTTTTCCTCCTTCTGGCATGGAGGTGATTGACTATTATCTGTTCTAATTTCCCCTCGGTGTTTTTGTTATATCTATCTAGCAGATTATGTAAGATTGTAACAAATGATGTATATTTGAATAACTGAACACATGATTGCAGAAAAGTTTGGATATTACTTACTTGGTCTCCAGGGTGTACTTCACTAGTGTGGTCCATTTCTTGTAGAATTTCATATGTGTGGACGTCTTGAGTATGTTGCACGACAGATTCAGATGCAACATTCTGCTTGATAAAATCTTGTCTTGCCTCCTTGAAGGTTTTCTTCTCCTCTCCTGCATCAAACCACTTTGGTGGCTCGATATTCTTCTTCATCCACTAGTGTTGTACTGTCTCTTGTCTGACTATGTCATCTCCTATTTTAGCACCTCCACACGTCACTATGTTGATATTCCTGTCATCCTCTCTATCTTCTCTAGAGATCCATTATATGTTCTTATTTTTCTGATTCTGTTTTTCTTGAATCTTCCCCAAAAGTGCTGGGCATTCCTTTGTATCATGGTCTGTTGCGCGACAATACATGCATGTCACAGGTGGAAGTGTACATTCCATTACATAATTCCCTGGATGTTGGTAGTTAGGGCACACTAATGGACCTCTTCCTCATCCAAATCCTCCTTTTCCTTGTCCTCCACCTCTGTATCGAGTTCGATCTCCTCACAGTGCATTGTACTAAGACATCTGATTATACTGTGCGAGGTTATGATGTGGATATGCATTATTATACTGAGGCTACACAGTGTTGTATGGAGGTGATACTTGGTTGAACTGAGGTGGATATTTTCCTGCATCATTTTCGCCTATGCCTTATAGGTATACAATGTTCTCTCCCTCATCAAATCCATTGTTCTATAGTCTTTGTCATCATGACCCACTGACTTGAAAAAGTTGTAATATGAACTCTTAGGTATTGTATGATACTTCTACATCATTGGACAATGATATGGATATTTTCCATGTGTTTTACAGATCTTGCACCATGGTCCTCCTGTCGGAAAAGGGTTTGGTGTCCCCATTTCCATGCACTATACGAATGTTGGGAACTCGTTCTTTTGGTGTCCTTATGTCTTGCATGTGGTACACCAAACAACTTCTCTTTTCTCTTTGATATTATTCTAGTTTAGTTGAAATGTGAGTTTATTCAGATCCTCCTTCAACTCCTCTATTGCTAGATTGGTATTCTGATATGGGTTCTCTTCTAGTTCTAGATATTCCTGTAGAGCCTCTTCCCAAGTTTGAAAATTTTGTTGCCTCAAAGGATATTTCAGATGTGGTAATAGTGAGTTCACAAAGAGATGTTGATGCTTCATGTTAGTCATGGCATATTTCAATTTAACCTTCAATCGTTTGAGCCTTTGATTGATCTCCCAAAGAGACTCACCTAGTTTCTGTCTGATTTCAATCATCTCGTTCATGTATTGATCCTCTGAGTTCGGTTTTTGAAATTCATTTATTAGTAGCTTCTTGACATCTTCAATTGTCCTTGTTGTTCTTGGTGGACTATTTACAGCTAAGCTCATGTACCAATCTAGTGCATAGTCTCTTAGCATGATAGATAACTACGCAAGTTTTGTATCCTCATATGTGATCTACTTTTCTTCCCAAATATTCTCATAGATAAACAAGTTATGTTCAGGATCCTCTGATGTCTCTCCCTTGAATTCTTGTAACCTAATGGTGGGATCATGTCATGCCATATTGAACGGTGATGAACTATGACCTCTTCACAGTGTAGATACTTGACTACCAATGCCTAAATTGGATCCTCCAATTGTTTCTCCCTATATAGATGTACTTCCTACTGTGTTTCTTCCACTAAAATTCGTTTGTCTAAATGGTGGTGTTCTTTCTGGTGTATTAGTCACACATGGGTTCATGGGTTCCATACTGACACTGACATGGATAGGAGTTCTTCCTTTTGTTCTTTCCCTTGGACCTCTTGTCTTTCTTTCATATTTTGTGTGAAGTATTTCCTCAATATTCTCCATAGCTCCAAGATCCTCTACCTCTTCTTCATCACTTTCCAATCCCTCTCTCTACTATGGCTCTCTTCTTATTGTTCATCTTATATTGGTAGGGTACTCCTCTACACGTGTTTCCTATTGTTTCCATGATCTTATTGATCTAGTCTTCCTCCATCATGATTGGGTCCAAGGCCTCCTCATTCTTTTCATTATCCATTTGTTCCTCCATTTTTCCAGCTCTTGTCAGTTCTTACCCCCTTCCCCCATGCATGCAGGGAAGTTTTAGTTGTCTGACTCCATAGTCATTACACCTTTGTTATATAGTAAGATCTTTATGGAAGTATACAACAACCTAATATGCCTTCCTCACGATCCTCTTAGGAACTCTTTCTTACTGCGCCTTAAGATTTCCCAGTGTCTACTGCAAATTATGTGATAAATCCTACAACAATAATGTCTAACCAGAAATCTATTGCGCATATGAATTTTTTGTCAAATTGTTGTAACTACGCAATCTCCATAGGATTCCACTCTAACCATTTGATCCAATTTGTCATGTGGTTGTCTTTCAACCTCAATATCCACTCCTGCAACACAAGTGGGAAATCACAGAAAAATACTTCATGCAAATCACTAAATATGTACTTATCCAGATATTTGCGCGGTGTTATTTTAGGGTTTCTATTGTCTTTCTATGCAAACTCCAGCTCCTTTGTCTTCAACCATCTTTCGATCTCTACCTTCGTTGGATTCCACAGTCTGAACATCCCCTTCTATATTTCCATTCTTTTAATGCTTCCTCAACAGATATGACATTCTTTTAATGGTTCTTCAGAAGATCTCATTCACTCAATCCCATTTTGTTCCAATTGAAAACATAACCATTTGTTCTTTGTTCTTATCCTTTTTCTACTTCTTAGGCTGACCCAGGTTCAGATCTAAACAGGCTTCCAACAAATCCCTCTAAAACTATCGGCCCTCCTGGTAAACCAGAAGGCAACAGAGAACACATAGTGTACTCCGCAATCTCACCCAAGATAGTTCTATGGGTGGCTGCAATGCTCGGGTGCTTCCAGCCTGGGAATGAGTGGGGATATGGGATTGTAATTTGTGATCTTCATTCATTTACTATCTCATACACATAGATTTAATATACTATCGTTCTTTATCCATGCATGTAAATCAACAGATCTAACTACTTCATCAATACATTTATCTAAGATTTTACCAATGACAGAAAATAAATAAACAATAAACAATTCACATAACAAATGATCTACCGTGGTTTACCCCCTCCTGGGCTATCTCCACAAAGTTTTGTCTCTCAATCTCTTTTATTATGTTTCTTGCAATATATCACGCCGCACACATTACAGTCTCTGGTCTTACAATCACCATAGGCTCTTCGATCCCTATAAGGATGACTAGATTGCACGAGACTCCTCAACCTACAATCTAACCCTCGGGACTGAGTTTCTAGACTCTCCTCTAGCTCAACAACTTACAAAAAGGTTACAGTTCTTACAATCTTTGGTTTAGCTACGCAAAACAATATTCCTTTTTGTGTTAGCCTCTTAACTCTCTACATAGACCTCCTAGGTACTTACTTCTACATATTCTTGGCTTATCGACCATTACAATATCTTACAAAAATACTAAACCTAATTTAGCTAGGTTTCCTTACATTCACACCTTACATGCTTTCCTCACACATGTTTCTTTCCCTTACAATTGTCTTTATCCCACTTCATGCCTTTCTCTCAAAAAATGGACTTTTCCCCCAAAATGGACATATTCCCAACATACCACATTTTTTTTATAGAAAAATCCCCAATGAAACATGTCCTCATGCACAATTAATTATATTTTTAATTAATCTAATTAGTATTATTCACCTACACAGTTGTGACACTCTCCCTAAGTTTCACAATTAATTACTATTTTTATTTTATTTAAAAAACCAATTTCCCTTAAATTCCCCAATGTGTTCCTATTTTCACTCTTATTTGTCCCTTTGTTCCCCAAATTTTCATTTAATGAGTGTCTCCTAACTAGATCTTAGTTAGAGTTGGATTATGAGTCTTCTTCTAGTTAGAATAGTGGTAGGTTGACTCAAGATTCTATCCTATGTACACCTATTGTCTCATATTATTATTTCCTTCTATTTTAAAAATACATTTTATTAATTTCATGCACACATGTGCATTTTATCCAATCTTTAGATTTTACTCACTTTTTGCCTTAATTTTATTTATCTCAATTATTTTAATTTATTAAAATATTTTCACTTAGTCCCTTACTTAAACTTAAACTTAGGCTTAGACTCTTGTTAGGATTTTTAATTAAAATTTACTCTTTAATTAATTAAGTTATTCTAACAAGGTCTAATCATTTCAATGTTTTCTAGGCCACCTAGATTTATTGACTCAAGTTTTAATTACACGGCGTGCCCTTCAAGATGCACCTTCGTGCTCCAAGGGTGTCACTCACCTTTGACTAGTTTTGGAAGTTTGTCTGATCCTTTGGAGTCAACACTCCATTTGGTTGACCTTGTGAGAGACTAGGGATTTCGAAGGAATAAGAATTTTTCCTTATTGCACGCCCCTTATAAATCTTCATGAGCGATTGTCTCAGTTTGCCCTCATGATCGTGGACCTCTTGAACCAGGTAATCATTAACCTACAGTTTAGACCATGATGGAAGTGCTAGTGGGATGTGACAAGGACACTGCCACACCTCTCCCTCAAATTTTTAGTTTATGTTCATGACCCTTTAATCCTTATGTGAGTCGGATTAGCAAGCATTGTCAAGCCTACATCCATTGAAAAAAACATTGTCAATAATCCATATACCAAATCATACTGAATCAATCATATATCACATGTGTGTAAATTAAATAATCAAACATAGAAAATCCACTTCCTAACTCAATCTAAAGTACAAGGAAGTCCATTGATGCCATCAACATCCATAACCCGTCGTGTGTCTTGTAGACTCAGGAAAACTTGTTAATAACATCTTCCAACACATATACATCAAAATAACAATATGTAACAACACATCATCATTATCATATATAACCCACAATCGAAACAAAATCATAATATACCATAACCAGATCACTTGCACACAAGTGTCCTCAAAGAATAAGTCAATAAAAGTATGCTCAGTGGAGCGGGATGTTACATCTTAGTTTCCCCTTTGTTCCCCATATTTTCATTTAATGAGTGTCCCCTAACTAGATATTAGTTAGAGTTGGATTATGAGTCTTGTTCTAGTTAGACCTAGTGGTAGTTTGACTCTAAATACCATTCTATGTGTACACCTATTCTCTCATATTATTTTTTCTTCTATTTTAAAATCCATTTTATTAATTTCATGCACACTTGTGCAATTTATCCATTCATTTAATATTTTTTTATCTTCTTCCTAGAGTTTGTTTTTATTTTAAATCCTTTTAATTTATTTAATATTTTAACTAGTCCCTTAATTCAACTTAGACTTGGACTTAGTCTATACTTATGATTAGACTTTTTTTAGGATTTATAATTTATAATTTATTGTTTAATTAATTATTTTATTCTAACAAGGTCCAACCATTTCAATATTTTCTAGGCCACTTAGATTTATTGACTCAAATTTTTAATTACGCGATGTTCCCTTCAAGGTGCACTTACGTGCTCCAAGGGTGACACTCACCTTAGATTTGTTTTGGAAGTTTGTCTGGACTTTGGAGTTAACACTCCACTCGATCAACCTTGTGAGAGACTAAGGGATTCTAAAGAATAAGAACTATGTCTTATTGTGTGCCCCTTAGAAATATTCGTGAATGACTTTCTCAGTCCGCCCTCACAACATCGTGGACCTATCGAACTAGGTAATCGTTAACCTACCGTTCAATCCATAGTGGGAGTGATAGTAGGATGTGGCATGGATGCTTCCACATCTCTCCCTCAAATGTCTAGTTTTTGTGCATGAACCGTTTACTCCTTATGTGAGTCGGATTAGAAAGCATTGTCAAGCCTGCATCCACTGACAAAAAGACTGTCAATAATCCATATACATAAATCATACCGAAATCAATCATATATCACATGTGCATAAAATGAAATACTCAAACAAATACAATCCACTCCCTAACACAATCCGGAGTCAAAATAAGCCCATTGATGCCATCATCATCCATAACCTGTCATGTGTCCTTCATACTCAGGAAAACTCATCAATAGTATTTTTCAATACATATACATCAAAAACCGGGATGGGGTGACACTTGGCAAGAGGAGGGGGACAGGTGGAAAGCACAGTTGGCGGGGGGAGTTAATACCCCAAACCGCCACCCCCAATGCAATTAACTCCCCATGGTGTTCACCATAAGGGATATTAACTCAGTGCACCTACAGGAGCTCTCGGAGGAGCGATCCAGCCAAGCCAATGGTACTAGGATCCTGAACCAGTCCCGTTGGCCTTCAATGGAAATGGGAGGGGCATCGATGGCTCCCAACAACGATAAAATTGACCAAGGTGCGCATTCTTACCTATTGTTTGCAAGCTACCACCTCTTCTCAGTGCTTCTTGGCCCTCCTAGCATATTTTCTTGCCTCCTGTGCGACCTCCGTAACTCCCTCAACCATAATCACCCTCACTCTCTGGTTCTCACCATGCCATAGGATAGAGGCAAGCCTAGGCATTACACTAGGAACAAGAATGCCTACACCCATGACAACCAGCTCACAGCCTCTCAGCGAACCCTGATTTCCCATTTTAGTCACCCCCACAGACCTTCCAGTAGAGCTCAGACTACCTTGCGCATTCCAAAAGAGAAAAACCCTCTTACCTCACCCCAAACTCAAGATCAACCTCCCCTTCGCATTCCCAAAAAGGAGACCCCGTCACTCACTGAGCATTCTCCTCTGCCACCCCAGCATTCACCGGCTATCCTCAACACAGTCAAAGAGGAGGCACTTCCCTCACTTCAACATCCATGCATGAAGTTGGATAATGTTGAGCCACCTTCATCTCCACAAGCAGGCTCGGGCCTGGTGAAAACAGAAGGGTCTCCCACCAAGGAAATCCTCCTAAGCCCTTCTACCTCCCATGAATTTCAACCTCGTTCATGGGAAGGAGGTTGCATTGTGGAGGAGGAAATCCCCCTAAGATGGAAACTGACAGGAGATGGGGAGAACCCAATTACATCAAAATAAATAGGCAAGGACGGTGGTGAGGAAGGCTCACACCACACCTATCATCTGGCAGCGAAGCATTTGGTGCTTCTCTTTGACATCCGACAATGGTAGGATGAGAATGTGCATGTACAAAGGACCATCCATCAATGACTAGATCTGTTGTTCGAAGCGCTCTTAGATTCCCCACCACATGCACAATGCCCCACCTGCAAGCATAAGTTCGTCCCACTCTACACCGCCCATGGACATCTAGGTTCCCCAAAGGCTTGATGTGGCCCACCCCTATCTCTGGTTCTTGTCAATTACCATTTTCAGAATGAATAGCGATTTTATTTTTACTCTTTTTTACAGTTTTGTAACCATCATAGTAATGGCGGCTCTGAATGAAGTCTACTCTAGGCTATCTAGTGGGAACAAAGTTCTTGTTGAAATTCTCATCTTTTGCTCCAATTTTTGTAAACTGAAACTCTACCATTATAGACATATCACCACTTGGAGCTACCTGTTCTGGTTTCCCTTATGTGGTGGAATAGGTGGCTGTCAAACGATATATTGGTGTACATTCATGATGATATAATACAAGGATCCCTCTCTTTATTTACAAAAAAAAAAATACATATACATCAAAATAGCAACGAGTCACAATAGATCAACATCACAATATATAACCGATAATCAAAACGAATCATAATATACCATAACCAGATCAATTGCATGCAAGTGTCCTTAACGAATATATCAATAAAAGTGTGCTCAGAATAGCGAGATGTTACATAAAGTTCTGTAAATATAGTTTGAACTGGTATCTTGTTATGTATAACCTTATTTGAGTATTAAACATGGAAAATTGGGTGTACTTGTGAAGATGTAGGAAGCTTCAATTTCTATGCCATAGTAACAATATTTTTCAACACCTTATAAGGGCCATTGTACTTAGGTGATAATTTATTATCCTTCTTATCTTTCTTGAGGGACATATGTTTGTATGGTTGTAGTCTTAAAGATACTTGATCCCCTACTTCAAAACTTCTTTCAATATGATGTTGAGCTGCTTGTTGTTTCATGCGATTTTGTGCCATGGTCATGTTGTCCTTTAAGAGTTGGAGAACATGTTGTTGATGCTCCATGTGACCTTCCACTGCTTGAACCTTATATTTTTATTTTAGAAAAGAGTGATGGACGATGGGTAATATCCATAAAGTGCCATAAATGGTGTCATTTTTGATGCAATATGAAAGGAAGTGTTATAACACCATTATTCCAAGGGTAACTACTTGAAACAATGTGTTTGTTTATAAAAGACAAAGAAACAAAGGTATCCTTCCAAAAATTTGTTTACTATCTCAGTTTTTCCATCAGATTTAGGATGATAAGATGAGCTATGAGCCAATTGAGTACCCAAAAAAGAAAATAATTCTGTCCAAAAATGTCCAGTAAAGATGGGATCTCTGTCACTCACAATAATATTTGGGCTTCCATGTAGATTTTGAGATGTCTCCATGAATGCGGTAGCAACTATACTAGATTTGAAAGGATGAGAGAGTGAACAAAAGTGTGCGTACTTGGTAAGTCTATCAACTATCACCATGATGACACTCTCTCCTTCAGACTTCGGTAACCCTGTGATGAAATCCATGGAAACCTCCTCCCAACGCTGACTTGGAATGGATAATGGTTGTAAAAAGGGTCTTAATTGTTTCCACCTTGTTTTTTTGGAAAACCAAAAATTATGCCATAAACCTTTTGTAACATCCCGTTCTACTGAGCACACTTATATTGAATTATTCTTTGAGGACACTTACGTGCAAGTGATCTAGTTATGGTACATTATGATTTTGTTTGGATTAT
Source organism: Picea engelmannii (assembly GCA_009831015.1). Classification (NCBI taxonomy): domain Eukaryota; kingdom Viridiplantae; phylum Streptophyta; class Pinopsida; order Pinales; family Pinaceae; genus Picea; species Picea engelmannii. The sequence goes on from ML791206.1 coordinate 114,570, forward strand.
GAGTTATATATGACAATGTTGATGTATTGTCATTCATTATTACTTTCAGATATATATGTATTCACAGATATTATTTAGAGTTCTCCTGAGTGTGTAGGACACTTGACAGGTTATGGATGTTGATGGCATCAATGGTCTTCCTTGGACTCCGAATTGAGCCAAGGGGTGGATTGTATTTGTTTGAGTATTTCATTTTACGCACATGTGATATATGATTGATTACAATATGATTTATCTATATGTATTATTGACATTGTTTTGTCAGTGGATGTAGGCTTGATGATACTTGCTAATCCAAATCACATAAGAATTAAAGGGGCCATGAACAGAAACCAGACATTTGAGGGAGAGGTGTGGAAATGTCCTTGTCACATCCTACTAGCACTCTCATCGTGACCTAAACTGTAGGTTAACGATTACCTAGTTTAATAGGTACACGATGTCGTTAGGGAAGACTGAGACAGTCACTCATGAGGAAATCTAAAGGGAGTGCATTAAGGCATAATCATTATTCCTTAGAATCCCTTAGTCTCTCACAAGGTCGACCGAATGGAGTGTTGACTCCAAGAGTCAGAAAAAACTTCAATAACCATTCAAAGACGAGTGGCACCCTTGGAGAAAGGAGGTGTGCCTTGAAGAGAATGTCACATAATTAAAATGTGAGTCAATAAATCTAGATGGCCTAGAGAACTTAATGAATTATTTATACCTTGTTAGAACATAGTATCAATTATTCAGTAAATTATAAACTAGAATCCTAACAAGAGTCTAAGCCTAAGTTTAAGACTAAGTGTAGGTCTAAGCTTAAATGAGAGACTAAATAAAAATATTAAATAAAGTAAAAGAATTGAGACAAAATCAAAACTCTAGGAAAAAGAGTAATAAAGATAAGAGGTTGGGTAAAATGCACATGTGTGAATGAAAATAATAAAGACATTTTTAAAATAGAAAGAAATTAAAACATGAAAGAATAGATGTAAACATAGAGTACCATATTGAGTTAATCTCCCACAAATCCTAACTAAAATAAGACTCTTAATACAAATCTAACTAATATCTAATTAGGGAACACTCATTAAATGTGAATTTTGGGAACAAAGGGACAACTAAGAGAGAAAATAGAAACACATTGAGAAATGTGAGGGAAAATAGTTTTTTAAATAAAATAAAAAGGGTGATTAATTGTGCAACTTGGGGAGAGTGAGACAAGTGTGTGGGTGAATAATCACTAATAAAATAATTAAAAATTTTAACTACTTGTGCATGTGTACAAGTGTCAATGAGAATTTACCTATAAAAGAATTAGGGTAGAAGGGAAAAATGACAGAGTCTTTTTGTATTGTTATGTTGCCAAAATGTTTTTGAACTGTGTTTTACTTGTGAGAGTTGGGATACCAAGCTTGTGGACAAGAGTGGAATCTCTTCCTTGAGAGGCAAGCTTGGGATCTATATTGTTCTGGTTTTTGCGCTTGGCCCCTTTGTGGCTCGGGCGGCTAAGGGGGAAGAAGAGTACCCCTAGCATTGGCTGGGAGGTACCGATAAAGTCTTGGAATTAGAAAGTGAGGTGAGGGAAAGGTCATTGCTTCATTTTTTTGATTGAATATCAACCTCAAGTTATCATTCATATTTTGGTCACGGTATTGTAAACATCATAGTTATTGATTTTCAATTTGAACCCTCATTGTGTAATATTATTTATCGAATGATGTTTGTAGCATTTCTGTAACAAGATTTGTATGGATGGATGTTTTTATTAATATGATCAATTCCTTAAATAGAGTATTGGTTGTGTATCTGATTATATGGTCATAGATATTCTAATACCCTTCTTCATCTTATTTGGTTCAGTAGAACACTAATACTTTCATCATTAACTCACCGATCTCGATGGTTTAATAGATGGAACAAATTTTGTCTTCATCTCAAGGTTTAACCTTGATCTCAAGAAGAAGTTTGCTAGAGCTAGTTTGTGTTAAAGTCAATTGTGCTTACTTAATTTTTTCTCATAGTAAGTAAAAAGTTCATCTGATGATCGATTGTTGACATTCAATCGTAGCCGTTACCAAGTGACATTGTAATGATTGTTAGTTCATTTCTCTACTGACACAACAGACTAATAGTCCACTTGGCATAGCATTGGATTGTTCATGTAGGTGTAGATGATTAAATTATTGTTGGACTATATTTATCTATTAGTATTGATCATTTAGATTCATGTGCAAAAATAAAACAAAATTATATTATAAACCCTAACATAACTTCTAACGTTAGATATTTGACCTTATAATTAATGGTCCAGATTTACTATGAAATTACAATATACATTTATAAGGAATTTTTTCCTTTGGGGGATTCACCCCCGAACCCTTGCCAGGGGATCGCTTTAGCCCTGAACCCAGAGGAGGGGAAAGCCCCCCTACACTCCCTCGCGTGGAGGATTGTACATTATTCTAAGGTGTAAATTATTCATGGGGTATAAACATGGCTGAAAACAAATACCTCTAAATCAGGAAGATAATCAGGCTCCACAACCAACATCTTGGAGGTCTTAACCTTGCAGGGTAGGTTGGGAAGGTAGACATCTTTTGTTATCTTTTCATGATGTGGTGTTAGGAACCAAATACCAATATAACATAAAAAAAACCTTAGAATAAGTACTCAACACCTTGAAAAAGAGAGAATTTCAGATAATAAGCCTCTTCGATGGGGAAACCTCCTTATACACCACATAGATTTTCAAATACAAGATGATTCCAAATGAAACGGTCTCCTTGGTATATATAGGAGACTAGGAGGTAAAATTTCAACTAATGGACCCAATCTGACATAAATAAAATATCATTACTAATGTAATATGCCCTAATTAAGGGGTAATGTGACTGTAACGTCCCTCTCTTTCACACACTAAGAAAACTTATTCTTTGAGGACACTTGCTTACAAGTGATCTAGATTATTATACTATTGACTGTTTGATTATGATTATGAGGAATTATGGATATGATGATATGTTATTTTGTTGTATTGAAATAGACAAGTGCTATTGACTAGGTTCTCCTGAATGTGCAGAACTTTGGACTTGAAGGATGCAGAGGCATCGATGAAACCCCTTGGACTCCGGATCGATTCAGGGAGTGGACTGTTGGGTTGAATATTGTTGATGTGATATATGTACATATGATTAGATGTTGTGATGATTGATTGTTATTGCTAACATGATTCGTTGATGGATGTAGGATGACGATATCTTGCTGACCAGACTCACATGAGGAGTAGAGGGGTCACGCATGACAACCAAATATTTTGAGGGAGAGGTGTGGGAGCAGCCCTTCCACAACCTACTAGCACTCCCTCCATGGTGCGAACTGTAGGTTAATGACTACCTAGTTTGAGAAGGCCCACGATGTTGTGAGGGCATGCTACAACAGTCGCTCGCGATGATTCTAAGGGTTGCACAATAAGGAAGGGGCCTTATTCCTTAGAGGCCCTTAGTCTCCCAAAAGATCACATGGTGGAGTATTGAATCTAGGGGTTTTGATGTCTACCAAGTCAGTAAAGAGGTGAGTGGCACCCTTGGATCACGTAGTGCATCCTAAAGGGCACATCACGCAAGGAAAACAGAAAGAGGCGAGTGGCACCCTTGGAGCATTTAGTGCATCCTGAAGGGCACGTCACACAAGGAATACGGAAGAGGAAAGTGGCACCCTTGGAGCACATAGTGCGTCCTGAAGGGCACATTGCGATTTCAATGGGTAAGTGAATAAACCTAGTCAGCCTTAAAATGAATAATGTGATAAGTAAGATTTAAAAACAATTTCCCTAATAAAAATGTTTCCCAACCTAGTGAAATTAAAATCTAGGTCTAAGTAACACATGTGGTCAAAAATAATAATCATAATTAAACATGTAACAAGAAGGGGGGTAAGAAATTCAAATTTAATTTATTAAAATCAAATTATAATGGAGGATTAAATTTAAAAAAAAAGAAATGGTTGTTTTATCTACACTTGCTAAATTAATTTTAATTAAAAAGGAAAAAGGGTAAAGGGTTGTTTTATCTACACTTGCTAAGTTGATTTTTAGTTAAAAAGGAAAAATAGGGAAACTTAAAAGAAATAGGAAACTTAAGAAAAAAGGGGAAACATAAAAAAAGGGGGGGGAAACATAAAGAAAAAGATGAATGTCTAACTTAGTAAGGAATCCTGCCTTGAGAACTTGCTATTTTTGAACTCAACTAGGAATTAAGTAAGGCGTAATTCATTTAAGATTTCTAAGGGAATAATGGGACACCAAAGAGCATTTTTAGGAATTCTTTTAGGTGGGTGAGGGAAATAGGAATAATTAAATAATTAATAAAATTAATTTTTTGGTGCAGCTAGGGGATGGGTGACATGTGTACGGGGGAGGTTTTTTTCTGATTAAATTAATGAAAAAGGGATTTAGTGGGAAATTGGGAAAGAAATCAGTTAAACTCTATAAAAAGGATGGAGGAGGAGGAGTATGGATAAGATATTTTTGGCATAACGTAACGCTGTTGAATTTTTGTCTTGACTGAATTTCTCTTGTGGGATTTGGGATACCCATCTCGGGTAACAAGTGGTAGCTCGACCTTGCGAGGCGAGATGGGTGCTAGTGGTTCTCTGGTATTGTGTGTGTGGCCCCTTTGCGGCTTGGGGGGCTCAAGGGGAAGAATATTACCCCTAGCGTTGGCTGGGAGGTACCGGTGAGGTCACATCAGTCAGCAAGCGGGAGCTGGACGGAGCGCGCGTGGGACAGGAACTATGAAGCATTCGTGTTTGGTTAAGGTACACCTGTTTAAGTTGTTACTTGCAATGAAATTAAATTTACGCATGTTATTTATTTATGATTGGTTGAATATTTTATTGCCATGAGCTATCTTGCATCTGCTTTCCTATGGTATTGTAATCCCCTTGCTTGTTGTATTCTGAATGGATTTCCCTTGGCGAACCCAACTTATGATTTCAATGACTTCTCTGTGTGGGTTTTATTGATTATTATGAAGATACTGTGTTTTTATCTTCTATCTTGTATCCCTTTAGTCACCAGTCTGTTCCTGAGTAGCCGCCTAGGAGCCAAATTGACGGTCGTCACTTTGGTTTTTAAAGACCTATAGATTCTAATGCCCTGATTTTATGTGCATGTATGATGAGTGAAGGATAAATTTTGGTCAGTCGTCTATCCCTTACTTATCTCTACTTTTATTGACTCATGGCTAAATGATTAGTGTTGCACCCTCTTGTGAACGAGTACCTCTGCATTCGATTTCTTAAACTCTGAAAACCCGTTGGGTTTCCTTGAAATATTATCCCTACATTTCTTTGATTGATTACCTCTGCATTCCTTTAAGGATCAACTTTGTGTTTTTGGGGTAAAATCTCAACGTTGAATGGAAAACCCTCTGCTTTTATTTAATTATGATCTCCTATGTTTTGGAAGGGGTAAATCTATGTGTTTTATTGTTTGTCTAATTGTGTTATCATATAAACCCCAATGATATATATGACTGTGTTTTTTAATGATATGTCTACATTTATTTTTAATGATATGTTGGCGTTCATTTTAAATGATCTGTCTGCATACCTTTTACTGGTAAACTATTTACAACTCTACACTTCAATGGATTAGAGATCTATTTCTAAAACTGTTTTCATTCTCGTTTTACATGATAGTTTGTGATTTGTTATACTTTTGGATGGTGTTTTTACCTGCGTTTGGAATGGTGATATACCTGTGTTTCTACCTGCTTTTTTACTTGCATTGGAATGGTGATATACCTATCTTTATATCTGCGTTGGAATGGTGATATACATGTGTTTCTACTTGTGTTTTTACCTACGTTGGAATGGTGTTATACCTGCATTTTTACCAACAAATTTATTGTGAGATACCTACGTTTTTACTAGCAATTTCATTGTGATATACCTGTAATTTACACAACGATTATGGACTATTATTAGTTATACATTAATATATACATTGATTATTACACAACGATATATAGATTGATTAATACACAATGATATCCTATTATTGATTATTACCCAGTGATATCCTAATATACATTGATTATTACAAAACAATTTTTCAATTTAATACATTATCTTTTACTAGTAAGTAGAGAATATAATACTCACATCGATTTTAATTCTGGAAGATGTTCTTGGCATTGATCAACACTTGATTGGATGATGTTTGAATAGCGATTCTATACTCTGCGTTTTAACTGGCATTTTATTCTCTGTGATTCTCAGTATTTAAATGACTGCAACATCGATTATTTAAACTCTATGTTTCATATACATTATTCCAGTTTTATCAATTATTTACTCTGTGGTATACAATTATATATATGCGAATTTAATATTTATGGACAACAAATTTAACATCTATGGACAACAAACTATACATATGCGAATGCAGACAATGATTTTTAAATATATACAGACAACAACCTTTATATATGTGTGATTATAGGCAGCGATTTAATTATAATTGTATACAGACCGCGTGTTTTTACAGACAACACTTTCATGTTGTGGAAACCGATTTTCGTGTTGGATATAGTAACCTGTATTAATGGTTAGCGATATGATTTATATCTTTAGGCAGTGGAACTATTAATAGACATCGACATCTTATGATATTGACACATCATTATCCTAGTTACACAACAATAGTTATGGGTCATAGTCAGCAATTGATAGTTATAGTCTTTAATATTTACACAGCGTTATACATTCATAGTTATACATTGATAATGATAGTTATACAACGTTATCATTGATAGATATGGATAATATAGTTGCACAACTCTATGATATTTAACTAACCATATTTAAGTGGATCAAAAACATTGTCATAGAGGATGTGGAAGGTATTGGCATGGACAATGATCAATCTAGGCATATCTCGATTTGATTGGTTGATCATTTTCATTGCTTGTGCATTGAAACCTCTAACCAGGTTGTTGCATAGTCTGAACATCCATTGCCATAGACACTAGAAAGTAAATTGATCACAGGAATGGAGTGCATCCAAAGGGGTCCGATACCCTCCACCACAATCCGCTTGCACCCATATTGTAGAGTGTCTATAGCCAAAATGGTCAAAAGCTTAGTTAATACTGACTTAACCAGCCTTGAAGTTTTGCATGAGATTGAAGTTGATAGATATTATAGATTATTGTAGTGAATATCACCGTTAGGTGAAACTTTCTGTGATGAATTAATTGAGATGTAGAGAATAAATTTCAGTGTTGAAGTAATTAATTTACTCACAAACCAAGGTAACTCATCAACATCGTAAAAGAAAACAGTGACAAGGTAATAAAAATAGATCACATAGAAAATAATGGCATGGTAACTAAAAGGTAAATTATTTATAAAGGTTTACTGAGTTGGGGTCTAAGCAAAGTGTTATAGCCTCTACTTCTAACGTAAATTGTTGAGGTATTGAATGTTCAATACTATACATTCAGTAAATACTTAGAGCTTGATTTCTAGAGAGGTAAGATAACAACTACTTGTACTATAGCTTTGTTGCGAGGGTTCTAGGTACGTGTGATGTCAATACTGTTACTTGGGATTGATTGATATACCGTTGTGGGAAGGATGAGAATTTTTTTGTTTGCGCGTGGGCCCCTAGCGCCTTGGTCGCATTGTGGTGACATGGAACCTTGATTAGTTCATTGCGTGCATTGAGAAATAAATGCATATGGAACCAGACTTAGGATCACGCGCCTCCCTTGTGGACGATGTTGTTGTTTTGTTTTGAGGTTGTACCTATTGGTAACGTTTAATAACAGTCTCTCCTTCACCAGGAGAGTTCTGGCTACTTTTCATGGAAGTTGTTGTGTTGAACTGATTGATGTTGCTTATGTGTCATGGAGGTCCTAACCCTACAGGGTAGAACGGGCGGGTCTTCTTTTTATTTGTCTACTTGATTTTTGTATGTTGCATCTAGCAGCATAACGTGATAGTGTGCTGGGTTGTTATGATGCATGTTTCTTGGAATGTGTGTGTTGTGTTCATCGTCAAGTTGTGTTGTTCAACGGTCATCGTTGTTTTCCTTCCTACAAAAAAAAGAAAAGAGAAAAAAAAAATTGCACTTGTTACGCATCGCATGTAGCCGTAACGAGTGGGGTTGTTACATATGGTATCAGAGTGGGGTTCAATCCTGCGACCGTGGATCACCATGGTTTCCACTGTAGTAAACCCTTGAGTATTAACATAGCGCTAATTAAAAACTTTAATGTATCCATGTGGTGATCTCGATTAGAGGACGCCACAAAGGTTCACAACATGGTGTCATGGAAGGAGGTGCGATGCCTCCAGAAGTTCCCATGCCCTCAGATTCTAAACCCCAAGTGGAGGAACAAGTCCTTGGGTTGGATCTAATTGATGTAATGGATGATGATGGCTTGACGATATCCTTTCAGGGAATGTCAGAGGATTTGATCCACTATCTGTAATGAGACGAGGCCAAGGCACCTATACCCCTGAGGGTCCACAATGCACCCCAGCCAATACCGTTAGCTTTCATTGAGAACTCGAGAGGGACAAGTTCTCAAGTCCACGAGTGTCGTGAATGACTCAGCCATTGAGGCATGGTTGGAGAATATGGCGATGTTCTTTTCACTTTGCGACTACCTCCAACATGAAGGCCCACATGGTGGTATTTCAACTAAAGGGGAGATCTCTTCTATGGTGGAAGACGCTCCTGCCACAATTGAACATGGAAGTCGAAGACGTGCCATGGGAACTATTCGAGGAATGGTTCTGGGAGAGGACTAGAGCATTTGGATCATTCAGATCCACTACCGTGGGAGAATTGGGCAAGGCCCATGAGATTCATGCAATAGTGAATAACCTCCCAATAGAGCACCATTCGACTATGCTCAAGACGTCAGGTACCGTCGCTGACCAAACCCTTATAATTTTGATGGATCCAGGTGCTACAAAGACATTCATTTCTAGGGTAGGGAAAAAGAAAATTTAGGTAAAGGAAGTCGAACAGGATGAGTTTAGCCTTGTAAAAATGGCTTCGAGAGCTAAACAAAATTTTGGTGGGAAGGTTACGGGCTGTAGCCTTAACCTGGGAGAATTTTTCACTAGGGCCAACATGTATGTCATGATATTAAGATCTTATGATGTCGTGATCAATATGGACTAGTTGGAATCACATGAGGTGATACTCAACTGTAAGACAAAACGATTGAGCTTGGTCGATGATGAGGGACAGATACACGTGATTGTAGGTCGGAACCTGGGAGTTTTCCTGAGGTTCATATCTTCCTTACAACTACCAAAGATCTTATGCAAGCGATGCAAGATTTATGTGATCCTTGTGTTATACGAGAAGGGAGTCGTGGAAGGTCTAGAACACCTTCTGGTGGTGAGAGAGTTTGCGGATGTCTTTCATGAGGATTTACCCAGGATGTCACCAAAGAGGGAATTGGAAATTATCATAGACCTAAAACCGACGACTGAACTGATAGAAAGAACTCCTTATCATATGTCGACCCTGGAGTTACAGGAGTTGAGAATGCAACTGAAGGAGTTGTCAGACTTGGGACTTATACGTCCCAATGTGTCACCATGGGGTGCACCTATTATTTTCATTCAAAGGAAGGATGGGTCATGGAGACTCTGCATTGATTACCATCAATTGAACAAGGAAACGATGAAGAATCAATATCCGTTGCCAAGGATTGATGATATGTTTGATAAGATGAAAGGCATGATGGTGTTTTCAAAGATCAAATTGAGATCATGGTATCACCAGTTATGGATCAAGGAGGATGATGTCCCTAAGACCGCCTTTAAGACGAGGTTTGGACATTACAAGTTTACTTTTTTACCGTTTAGACAGACGAACGCCCCTGGTGTATTTTTGAGTTTGATGAATGGGTTGTTCAACGAATACTTGGAAAAGTTCATCCAAGTATTCATTGGTGATATTTTGATTTACTCTAAAACGATGGACAAGCATGATGAACACTTGCACTTGGTACTATAGTGTCTCCAAGAGAACAAATTGTATGGGAAATTGTCTAAATTCTCTTTTTATCAATCAAATATTCACTACTTAGGGAATGTCATCTCCGGTGAAGGTATCGTCATGGATCCAGCAAAGTTCGAGGCTATTATGGAATGGCCTATGCCAAAAAACGTCTCGGAAGTGCATATCTTCATGGGTTTAGCGAGATATTATTGACAGTTCATCGAGGGTTTTTCAAAGATAGAAAATCCGATTATGGAATTGCAGAAGAAGAACAAGAAGTTTGCTTGGACCGAGAAATGTGCAGAATCATTTCAGAGGCTCAAGGAGTTGTTGACAATGACACCGATACCAAAGGTCCTCGACATGGACATGGACTTCTTGGTATTCACTCACGCATCTAAGAAGTCTTAGGTAGAGTCTTGATGCAAGACGATTGAGTGATCGCTTACATCTCGAGAAAGTTGAGAAGGCATGAGGAGAACTATGCGATGCACAATTTGGAGTTTTTAGCCATTGTTTATGCCTAGATAGTTTGGAGACACTACCTTATTGGATGGAAATTGAACTAAAAATGGACCACTGTGGACTACAAACCATATTTACTCAAAGCGACTTGAACGCGTGACAACGACATTGGTCGGATTTACTTAGTGAGTATGATTTTGAGAATTCTTACATAAAGGGAACAATGAACAAAGTGTTTGATGCATTAATTTGGAGACCACGCATATTTTCGGTGATGCCTCTTCAGACGAATCTACATGAAAAGATTCTAACTTTACAGTGCGACAATGACTGGTGAAAAGATGTCAAGGATTTTATCGGACATAATCCAAGGATGGTACCAAGGTTTGAAGGGTTTACTATGGACGACGATGGAATTTTGATATTAAAATATGAATTTATGTACCTCCCAATGACGATTTGAGGATTTTAATCCTAAACGAGGCTTATAGAGCAGTGTACATGGCTCATCCTGGAGTCACGAAGATGAGGGCAGACCTTAAACCCTTATTCTTCGAGAAAGGAATGAAGGAAGACATAGTCAACTACATGGCAAGATTTATAGAATGTCTGCAGGTGAAGGCTCAACATAGACATCCAACAAGATTACTACAACCACGTGCTATTCCGGAATCGAAATGGGAGGTCATTTCGATGGATTTCATTGTTGGATTTCCACTGATGGCAAGGAGACACAACTTGATTTTTGAGGTAGTCGACACTCTAATGAAGAGTGCTCATTTTATTTCTATGCATATGATGCATGAGGTACTTGACATAGCTAGAGTTTTCGTCAGTGAGATTGTGAGGTTGAATGGCATGCCTAAGAGGATTATATATGATTGAGGATCAATGTTTACTAGATGATTTTGGACTAGTTTCCAAGAGGCTTGGGAACCCAACTTAACTTTAGTACCGCGTATCACCCGGAGATAGATGGGTAGACCGAATGAACAAACCAAATATTGGAGGACATGTTGTGTATGTACGTGATGGACCAACAGAAGCATTGGGAAGAATTCTTTCCACTGGTAGAATTCGCATATAACCATAGTTATCAAAGCACCATTAAGATGGAGCCTTTCGAGTTTCTTTACAGGCGACTGTGTTGGATGCCATGAGTTGGGATCGACTTTAGGATAGGGTCATGGTGGGACTAGAAGCGATCCAAGAAATGGAAGATCAAATGCAAACAATAAGACAAAGGATCAAGGAAGTGCAGGATTGGCAGAAGATTTATGTCGAAGTCCATCGTGTCGACCGTAGTTACAATGTCGATGATCAAGTATTCTTGTGAGTGAAACCACATAAGAGTTCTATAAAGTTTGGAAAGGGTGATAAACTATCTCCTAGGTTTGTGGGATCCTACGATATTGTGGAAAATAGAGGTTCATGGCCTTTTGACTAGCCTTGCCTGATCCCTGAGGCGTATGCACGATGTCTTTCACGTCTCTGTTTGAGACATTATGTTAGTGATCCTACACATATTTGACTCGAGTAACTTGCAAGTATCAGATGAGGTGCGCTCACAACGAAGCCAATATGCATCCTGGACCATCGCATTCGACAACTACGACGTTGAACATTAGATCAGGTCAAGGTCCAGTGGGACAACTATAGTCCACACTCAATGACCTGGGAGGATGCATATGATATGCGCCAGCAGTTTCCATTTTTGTTTGATAGATAGACTTATGATACTGTGATACACTTTTTTTCGGCACTTACAAATGGTGAAACTTCGGGACAAATTTTAGACCAAGAGGGGGTGTATGTAACATCCCTCTCTTACATGCACTATGAAAACTTATTCTTTGGGGACACTTGCTTACAAGTGATCCGAATTATTATACTATTGTCCGTTTGATTATGATTATGAGGGATTATGGATATGATGATATGTTATTTTTTTGTATTGACATAGACAAGTGCTATTGATTGGGTTCTCCTGAGTGTGCAAGACTTTGGACCTTGAGGACGTAGAGGCATCCATGAAACCCATCGGACTCTAGATCAAGTCAGGGATTGGACTGTTGGGTTGAATATTGTTGATGTGATATATGTACATATGATTAGATGTTGTGATGATTGATTATTATTGCTGACATGATTTATTGATGGATGCAGGATGATGATAGCATGTCGACAAGACTCACATGTTGAGTAGAGGGTTCATGCACGACAACTAGATATTTTGAGGGAGAGGTGTGGGAGCAGCCCTACCGAAGCCTACTAGCACTCCCGTCGTGGCTCGAAATGTAGGTTAACTATTACCTAGTTCAAGAAGACCCACAATGTCATGAGGGAAGACTGCGACAGTCACTCGCGATGATTCTAAGGGGCATGCAATAAGCTAGGGGCCTTATTCCTTAGAGGCCCTTAGTCTCCCACAATATCACTTGGAGGATTATTGACTCCATGGATTTTTTATGTCTACCAAGTCAGTCAAGAGGTGAGTGGCACCCTTGGAGAACATAATGCATCCTGAAGGGCACGTCGCACAAGGAAAACAAAAAGAGGCGAGTGACACCCTTGTAGCACGTAGTGCATCCTGAAGAGCATGTCGCGCAAGGAAAACAAAAGAGGTGAGTGGCACCCTTGGAGCACGTAGTGCGTCCTGAAGGGCACATCGCGATTTAAACGGGTAAGTGAATAAACCTAGTCAGCCTTAAAATGAATAATGTGATAAGTAAGATTTAAAAACAATTTCCCCAATAAAAATGTCGCCCAACCTAGTGAAATTAAAATCTAGGTCTAAGTAACACATGTGGTCAAAAATAATAATCATAATTAAACATGTAACAAGAAGGGGGGGTAAGAAATTCAAATTTAATTTATTAAAATCAAATTATAATGGAGGATTAAATTTAAAAAAAAAGGAAATGGTTGTTTTATCTACACTTGCTAAATTAATTTTAATTAAAAAGGAAAAAGGGTAAAGGTTTTTTTTATCTACACTTGCTAAGTTGATTTTTAGTTAAAAAGGAAAAAGACGGAAACTTAAAATAAATAGGAAACTTAAGGAAAAAGGGGGGGAAACATATAGAAAAAGATGAATGTCTAACTTAGTAAGGAATCTTACCTTTAGAACTTTCTATTTTTGAACTCAACTAGGAATTAAGTAAGGCGTAATTCATTTAAGATTTGTAATGGAATAATGGGACACCAAGGAGCTTTTTTAGGAATTCTTTTAGGTGGGTGAGGGAAATAGGAATAATTAAATAATTAATAAAATTAACTTTCTGGTGCAACTAGGGGATGGGTGACATGTGTATGGGGGAGGTTTTTTCTGATTAAATTAATGGGAAAGGGATTTAATGGGAAATTGGGAAAGAAATCACTTAAAAACTCTATCAAAAGGATGGAGGAGGAGGAGTATGGATCGGATATTTTTCATGTAACATAATGCTACTGAATTTTTGTCTTGATTGAACTTCTCTTGTGGGAGTTGGGATACCCCGCTTGGGTAACGAGTGGTAGCTCCACCTTGCAAGGCAATCTGGGTGCTAGCGGTTCTCTGGTATTGTGTGTGTGGCCCCTTTGCGGGTCGGGGGGCTCAGGGGGAAGAAGAGTACCCCTAGCGTTGGTTGGGAGGTACCAATGAGGTCACATTGATCGAAAAGTGGGAGATGGATGAAGCGCGCGTGGGACAGAAACTACCGAGCATTCACGTTTGGCTAAGGTACGCCTGTTTAAGTTGTTACTTGCAATGAAATTAAATTTATGCATGTTATTTCTCTATGATCGGTTGAATATTTCATTTCTATGAGTTTTCTTGTATCTTGTTTCCTATGGTATTGTAATCCCCTTGCTTGTTGTATTCTGAATGGATTTCCCTTGGAAAACAAAACTTATGATTTCAATGACTTCTCTGTGTGGGTTTTATTGATTATTATGAAGATATTGTGTTTTCATCTTCCATCCCTATCCCTTTAGTCATCAGTCTGTGCCTGAGAAGTCAGTCGGGAGCCGAATCGACAATCATCACTTTGGTGTTTAAAGACCTATAGATTCTAATGCCCTACTTTTTTGTGCATGGATGATGAGTGAAGGATAACTTTTTCCCAGCTGTCTATTCTTTACTTATCTCTACGTTGATTGACTCATGGCTGAATGATTAGTCTTGCGCCCTCTTGTGAATGAGTACATCTGCGTTTGATTGCTTAAACTCTGAAAACCCCTTTCATTTCCTTGAAAGATTATCCCTGCATTTCTTTGATTGATTACCTCTGCATTCCTTGAAGGAACAACTCTGCGTTTTCGGGGTAAAATCTCAGCGTTGAATGGAAAACCCTTTGCATTTATTTAATGATGGTCTCATGTGTTTTGGAAGGGGTAAATATCTGTGTTGTATTGTTTGTTTGACTGTGCTATCATATAAACCCCAACGATATATATGATTGTGTTTTTTAATGATATGTCTGCATTCCTTTCTAATGATATGTTGGCATTCATTTTAAATGATCTGTCTCCAATCCTTTTACTTATAAACTATTTACAACTCTACACTTCAATGGATTAGAGATCTATTTATAAAACTGTTTTCATTCTTGTTTTACATGATAGTCTGTGATTTGTTATATTTTTGGATGGCGTTTTTACCTGCGTTTGGAATTTTGATATACCTTTGTTTCTACGTGCGTTTTTACCTGCATTGGAATGGTAATATACTTGTGTTTCTACCTGCCTTTTTACCTGCATTAAAAAGGTGATATACTTGTGTTTCTACCTGCGTTTTTACCTGCGTTGGAATAATGTTATACCTTCATTTTTACCAGCAAATTTTATTGTGAGATACCTGCATTTTTACCAACAATTTCATTGTGATATACCTATAATTTACACAATGATTATGGATTATTATTAGTTATACATTAATATATACATTGATTATTAGACAACGATATATACATTGATTAATACACAACTATATCCAATTATTGATTATTACCCAGTGATATCCTAATACACATTGATTATTACACAACAATTTTTCAATTTAATACAATATCTTTTACTAGTAAGTAGCGAATCTAATGCTGACATCGATTTTAATTATGGAAGATTTTCTTGGCATTGATCAACACTTGATTGGTTGGCATTTGAATAGCGATTCTATACTCTGTGTTTTGAATGGCATTTTATTCTCTGCATTTCTCAGTATTTAAATGACTGCAACATCGGTTATTTAAACTCCGTGCTTCATATACATTATGCCAGTTTTATCAATTATTTACTCTATGGTATACAATTATATATATGCGAATGCAATATTTATGGACAACAAATTTAACATCTATGGACAATGAACTATACATATGCGAATGCAGACAACGATTTTTAAATATATACAGACAACAACCTTTATATATGTGTGATTATAGGCAAAGATTTAATTATAATTGTATACAGACTGTGTGCTTTTACAGACAACATTTTCATGTTGTGGACAACGATTTTCATGTTGGATACAGTAACATGTATTAATGGTTAGTGATATTATTTATATGGTTAGGTAGTGGAACTATTAATAGACAACAATATCTTATGATATCGACATAACATTATCCTAGTTACACAACAATAGTTATGGGTCATAGTCATCAATTGATAGTTATATTCTTTAATATTTACACAACATTATACATTCATAGTTATACATTGATAATTGATACTTATACAACGTTATCATTGATAGATATGGATCATATAGTTGAACATCGTTATGATATTTAAGTGACCGTATTTAAGTGGATTGAAAACAATGTCGTAGAGGATGTGGAAGGTATTGGCATGGACAATGATCAATCCAAGCATATCTTGATTTGATTGGTTGATCATTTTCGATGCTCATGCATTGAAACCTCTAACCAGGTTGTTGCATAGTCTGAACATCCATTGCCATAGACACTAGAAAGTTAATTGATCGCAGGAATGGAGTGCATCCAAAGGGTTTCGATACCCGCCACCACAATCCTTCTTGCACCCATATTGTAGAGTGTTTGTAGCCAAAATGGTCAAAATCTTAGTTAAGTACTGACTTAACCAACCTTGAAGTTTTGCATAAGATTGAAGTTTATGGATATTATAGCTTATTGCAGTGAATATCACCATTAGGTGAAACTTTCTGTGATGAATTAATTGATATGTAGAGAAGAACTTTCAGCATTGAAGTAATTCATTTACTCACAAACCAAGGTAACTCATCGACATCGTAAAATAAAACAATGACAAGGTAATAAAAATAGATCACATAGAAAATAATGACACGGTAACTAAAAGGTAAATTATTTATAAAGGTTTACTGATTTGGGGTATAAGAAAAGTGTTATAGCCTCTACTTCTAACATAAATTGTTGAGGTATTGAATGTTCAATACTATACATTCAGTAAATACTTAGAGCTTGAGTTCTATAGAGGTAAGATAGAAACTACTTCTACTATAGCTTTGATGAAAGGGTTCTAGCTACGTGTGACATCAATACTGTTACTTGGGATTGATTGATGTCCTGTCATGGGAAGGATGAGAAGTTTTCGTTTGCGCGTGGGTCCCTAGCGCCTTGGTCGTATTGTGGTGACATGGCACCTTGATTGGTTCATTGTGTGCATTGAGCAATCAAAACATATTGAAACAGACTTAGGATCATGCGCCTCCCTTGTGGACGATGTTGTTGTGTTGTTTTGAGGTTGTACCTATTGGTAACGTTTAATAACGATCTCTCCTTCACCGGGAGAGTTCTGGATACTTTTCGTGGAAGTTGTTGTGTTGAACTGATCGATGTTGATTATGTGTCCTGGAGGTCCTAACCCTGTAAGGTAGAACATGTGGGTATTCTTTTTATTTTTTTACTTTATTTTCATATGTTACATCCATCGGCGTAATGTGCTAGTGTGTTGGGTCGTTATGATGCCTATTTCTTGGAATGTGTGCATTGTGTTCATCTTCAAGTTGTGTTGTTCAATGGTCATTGTTGTTGGCCTTCCTGCAAAAAAAAAAGAGAAAAAAAATATGTTTTCACTTGTTACATGTCACATGTAGCCGTAATGAGCGAGGTCATTACAATGACACTATTTTGGGCTTAACATGCCCCTCCCCTTCAAACAAGTGTTTTCAAAAATGCTTGAATAATTTTGGATGCTTCTGTATAAAAGACTCATCTTCTGAAGTGGAATCTTCAACAAGTAGTTTCCTCCACTTAATGAGATAATCTGAAATGGATATATTCCTTAGCTGGAAAATTATTGTGTCGGTGATAACTTCAGGCTCCAATATGATTTTTCCTTCCTCATAAAGTTTTGGAAATATATTTTTAACTGTGATCTTGTCACCTATAACCTTCTTTAAGCATGAAACATGGAAAACTAGGTGTACTCATGAAGATGCAAGCAACTCCAATTTGTATGCCATAGTACCAATATTTTGCAACACCATATAAAGGACATAGTACTTTGGTAATAATTTATTATCCTTCTTGTCTTTCTTGAGGGACATCTATTTGTATGGTTGTAGTCTTAAAAATACCCAATCCCCTACTTCAAAAATTCTTTCACTACGATGTTCATTTGGTTGTTGTTTCATGCGATTCTGTGCCATGGTCAGGCTGTCCTTTAAGATTTGGGGAACTTGTTGTTAATGTTTGATGTGATCTTCCACTCTTGAGCCTTATATTTTTATTTTAGATAAGAAGTGATGGAAGGAGGGTGGTATCCATAGAGTGCCATAAATGGTGTCATTTCTATTGTAGTATGAAAGGAAGTGTTATACCACCATTTTTCCAAGGGTAACCATTTGAACCATTGTTTTTGTTTATCATAGACAAAGAAACGAAGGTATCCTTCCAGACATGTGTTCACTATCTCGGTTTGTCCATCAGATTGAGGATAATAGGATGAGCTATAAGACAATTGAGTACCCAAACAATAAAACAATAATTTCCAAAAATGTCCAGTGAAGATGGGATCTCTGTCACTTACAATAATCTTTGGGCTTTCATGTAGCTTTTGAACTGTCTCCATGAATGCAGTGGAAATTGTAATGAATTTGAAGGGATGAGAGAGTGCACAAAAGTGTGTGTGCTTGGTCAGTCTATCAACAATAACCATGATGACACTCTTTCCTTTAGACTTCAGTAACCCTGTGATGAAATCCATGGAAACTGCCTCCCAACGCTGACTTGGGATGTTTAATGGTTGTAAAAGACCCGTGGTATTAATTGTTTCCACCTTATTTTGTTGGAAAACCAAAAATTATGCCACAAACCTTTGAACATCAGTTTTAAGGCCATCCCAAAAAAATTCCTTCTTGACCCTTTGGTGGGTTTTCAAAAATTATGAGTGTCCTCCTACCAGAGAGGTGTGCAATTTTAATAGTATATTTTGTTTGAGTTGGGAGTTCTTACATAAATATAAGCGATCTTTGTACCATACTGAATAATTTTTCCATGTAAATGTATGATGCACTAGAATCCTATTGCAACCTTTGAATGAGAGTCCACACATTTTTGTCATTCTTCCATTCATCCCTCTCTTATATTATCCAATTGGGTTGGATGATCGAGATAGCACAAAGAAATGCCTCAACATCTTCATCCTTTCTTGAGAGTGCATCCTCCACAACACTTTGCTTCCGTTTTTGATAGATGATTTCAAAATCATAACTTAATATCTTGGTCACCCATTTTTGTTGTTCTTCTGAAGATAGTCTTTGTTCCAAGAAGTATTTAAGAATATCATGATCTGTTTTGAACTTGAAGTGCCTACCTATTAGGTAAGGGCACCATTTCTTCAGTGCATGTAGTATTTCCATCATTTCCTTATCATAAATGGGTTTGTGTAAGTCATTTCCCTTGAGTGGCCAACTTTAAAAAGAAAGGGGCCTTCCTTCTTGCATTAGAACAACATCAATGCCATTTACTGAGGCATCACATTCCACAATAAAGGTTTTTGTGAAGTCTAGTGTGGTCAAGACATAAGCTTTGCAAATTGCCTCTTTAATTTGTTCAAAATCTTGAGTTTCCATTGGAGTCCATGAAAATGAATCCTTCTTAGTTAATGTCATTAAAGGTGTTTCTATTATTCCATAGTTCCAAACAAACTTGCGATAGTAACCTGTCAAACCCAAAAATCCTCTAAGATTCTTCAATGTTTTGGGAATCGACCAGTCCATCATGGCCTTAATCTTATTCGGGTCTACATTGACACCTTCATGAGATACAATATAACCCAAATACTATACCTCTTTCACCCCAAAGAAACATTTGTATGGTTTTCCATATAGTTGTTGTTCCTATAGTAGTTGTATCACCTTCTCAACATGTCACACACGATCCTCCCAAGACTTTTTATAGATTAGTATATCATCAAAAATTACTAACACAAATTTTCGAAGGAAGGGCTTGAAAATTGAATTCATCAACCCTTGGAATGTGGAAGGTGCATTTGTAAGGCCAAAATGCATGACCAAAATTTCATAATGGCCTTCATGAGTTTGGAATGTTGTTTTTGGGATATCTTCTTCCTTCATTCTAATCTGATGATACCCTAAACGGAGATCCAACTTTGTGAAATAGATTTCTCCATGTAGTTCATATAACAATTCATCAACAACGAGAATGGGAAACTTATCATTAATAGTGATTTTGTTGAGCTCTCTATAATCTTTACATATGCCATGATCCATATTTATTGAGTACCATTACCACCGGTGTAGAGTAAGAACTTTGGCTAGGTCGAATAATCCCAGCCTCTAAAATTTGTTCAACCATATGCTCAATTTCACTCTTCTTGGCATAAGGGTATCTGTAAGGCATGATGTTAGGAGGAACACTCTTAGGAATTAGGTGAATATCATGATCATGATTTCGAGTGGGTGGAAGACCTTTGGGATTACCTTCAAATACTTTGTAATGCTTATCAATTATCCCTTGGATATCTAGGGGAATAAATGGCTTAGATTTTTGAACATCTAGTGAGCATAGTTGTGCAATTACACCTTGATGCCCCTTTTTCAATATTTTTTTCATTCCATTAGGGATGATCAACTTACCAGGTTTCCTTGTGATACCCCTTAACTCTATTTATTTTCCTTCCAATGAAAATCTCATGAAAAGTTCTTGAAAATTAAAATCCATTGTTCCTAATGATTGGAACCATTGGATTCCTAGTATGGCATCAACAACACCCATGGGTATAGGAATCATTGGACTATTCATTACATATTCCCCCATAGTAATATTGATCTTATTTCATTTTCCTAAGCAATTGATAGTTCCTCCATATGCAATCATTACTTGAAACTATGATGTTGGATATACAAAGCAATTGAGATATTTGGCTAATTTATAGTGAATGAAATTATGAGTACTACCGGTATCAATTAGTACTATTACCTTTTTCTTTTTGATATATCCTTCGATCTTGAGGGTTTGAGCAGGGATGATTTTAAGGATGGAAATTTATTTTAAAATGTAGAAACCTTGGCGAATATTATTGATCCTTCATATGTCAACTATAAATGTTTGGCAATATTTTTTTAAAAATATTCAAATTTCTAAGTATTTTATATAGTTTTTATAAAATTTTGGCGATTTTTAAGGTAAAATAATTTTATCCTATAGAATTTGGGCGAATAATTTTTAAAATAACGAATCTTGTTTTTGGAAAAACCATGGAAAATTATCCCATGAGCGAAATTTAGCCCCTAAAATCATCCTTGGGTTTGAGGAGTGTTAATTCCAGCCAATGCATTACATGATATCATGGGAGTCAACTCTTAAAAAAAAATAGCTTCTACATTTTCATCTTGAGATGGTTCTTTTTCTTGTTCATGTTCTTCTTCCTCTTCACAATCTATGTAGAATACTTTCTTCTCACCACACTTATGTCCCTTACTGTACTTGTTGTCACAATTAAAGCATAAACCTTTTGTTTTTATTTCCTCCAATTGTTGAGGTGTCAACCTTGTAGGTTGAGGTGTTTTACAAGATGGAACATTATTCTCTCGATAGATGTTAGGAGTGGTCCTTCTATTAGCCATAACCATATTTTTAATTTCAACATTTCTTGCCACCCTAAATGAATTCTCCAATGATTTGGGTTCCCAAAGGCAAACCTCATGTTGAATGTTATCCTTTAAATTTCCTATGAATACATCAATCAGGTGCTCATTTGGAATATAGGTTACCTTTATATTCAATCTTTGGAAGTTCTCAATCTTCTTTGCAACTGAAACCTTTTTCTTGAGATTTATCAATTGGCTAAATAAGGTATTGGTCTTTGTATCCTCATAGTGTGCTATCATTTCTTCCATGAAAATTGTCGAGTGATTTGAGAGAACAAATTGATTGATACCACATAAATTGATTGGGTTCTAAATATAAAGAAGCGATTTGTACCTTTTGTGTATGTGGCACATCATGTAGATCAAAGAATTGCTCCATCTGAAGTATCCATGTGATTGGATCCTTGCCATCAAAATTCCTCATATAGATCTTAGGAAATCGGTTGGTATTCAACCCAAAGTTGGAGTTTATCCATTCTTGATTCATCTTCCTTTTGTCCTCATCATGAATTTCATGGGATACATTTTCACTTTCAGGTGTCCTCTCTATTAGAAAATTTTTCAATCCTTCCATAATCTCTCGTTTTAAACCCTCCATGTTAGTATCCATTATTGCTTCCAACTTATATTCAGTTGAATCCATCATCCCTTGTAGTTCATATTTTGTTACTGTCTCCTTTTGTAAATAATTTATGTCTCTGTTCATTTCTTCACGTTCATCAAGAGTCCAAGTAGGATTGTCTGGAGGCTTAATTGGTGTAGAAGTTCCATTTTTTGGTGGCATGTTGGCCAAGTATCACTTTTAAACCTTGATTTTGAGGTGGTTCTGCTAGATGATATTTCTTATGTTGTATCTCCAAAATTTCATCCCTTCTGGGTCTGAAAATTTATACCACCATTCTGCCAAGTGGAAGTTATGGTAACTTCCCCACACCTTGTTGAATTGTGTCCCTTCCAAGAGATCATACTTTTAAAGCATGCCAAGATCACAATATATGATATTTGATTCTGAAACTTGTACCAGAAATACTAAATACTTTCCACTGTTCAATGCAACTGGTCTCACTTAATTTGGATACTCACTGAAGAAGATATCATTGTTTTACCCGGAAGACCTGTTTGAGACTAGTTAATAAGACTAGTCGGATACCTTATCTTGTACAAGATGTATCTAAAATAGTAGGATGAAAAAGAATACGAAATTGTTATCACGTATACCTTGATAAATTCTATGAATAAACTCTAGATTTCAGGGTCTGAAATTGTATGAAAAACATTTTATAGAAAAAATTATGAGATGACTAAATTCAGGATGATTCCAGAACCCTATCTTACACAGGCTATATATCCGTAAGGCCTAAAGAGATGAAATTTTAACCCCACGTACCTTTATCTGTCTACTAAATATCCTCCAATGCACTCCTTCTTCAACAACATAGCAAATAATTTATAGAGAAAATACCAAGGTGTCTCAGATGTAGCAGTGAAAACCCAAGACCTTGAGTTCTGAAACCAAATGTTAGGAAACAAATACCAAGATAACATAGAAAAACCTCAGAATAAGTACTCAATGCCTTGAAAAAGAGAAAATTTTGGATAATAAGCCTCTTTGAAGGGGAAACCTCCTTATACACCACATATATTTCCAAATACAAGATGATTCCAAATGAAAAGGTCTCCTTGGTATATATAGGAGACTAGGAGGTACAATTACAAATAATGGACCCAAGCTGACATAAATAAACTAACATTACTAATGTAATATGCCCTAATTAAGGGGTAATGTGCCACTATTTAGGGCTTAACATGTGTTTGATCTATGAATTAACAATGATGTTGTATCTGAATGTTGTTGTGTAGTGATATAGTTGAGAATAGAATGTGTAATTATTGATGTATGTTATTTTCATGTAACACGTATCCTAACTGATGCTTTAAAAAAAAAAAACCACTACTGTACTCACTTACTTTATGTCTTAACGGAAGGGTCATTACACCTTTGAACATTAGTTTTAAGGCCACCCCAAAAAAATTCCCTCTTGACGCTGTGATATGTTTTTGAAAATCTAGAGTGCCCTCCTACCATGTAACATCCCTCTCTACTCAACACACATTTATTAACTTATTCTTTGAGGACACTTGCGTTCAAGTGATTTGGTTATGGTACATTGTGATTTTTTTTCGATTATGGATTATACATGATGATGATGATGTGTTGTGAATTATTATTATTTGATGTATATATATATTGGCAGATGATATTAACAAGTTTTCCTGAGTGTGTAGGACACATGACATGTTATGGATGTTGATGGAATCAATGGACTTCCTTGGACTCTAGATTGAGTCAGGGAGTGAGTCATATTTTGCTTAAGTATTTCATTTATGCACTTTGTGACATATGATTGATTACAATATGATTTATGTATATGGATTATTGACATGGGTTTTATCAATGGATGTAGGCTTGACGATGCTTGCTAATGTGACTCACATAAGGAGTAGAAGGGCCATGCATAGAAACTAGACATTGAGGGAGAGGTGTGGCAACATCCCTGTCACAACATACTAGCACTCCTGCCATGGTATGAACTGTAGGTTAACGATTGCCTAGTTCGGTAGGTCCACAATTTTATGAGGGTGGACTGAGACAGTCGCTCACGAAGATTCTAAGTAGCATGCAATAAGGTGGAGTCCTTATTCCTTAAAATACCTTAGTCTCTCACAAGATCGACCGAGTGGATTTTTTAATCCAAGGGTTGGAAAAAATTCCAAAAACAGTCAAAGGAGAGTGGCACCCTTGGAGCATAGAGGTGTGTCTTGAAGGGCACGTCACGCAATTAAAATCTTGTGTCAATAAATATAGATGGCCTAGAAAACATTTAAATGATTAGGCCTTGTTGGATTAAGATAATTAATTAAACATGGAATTTATTAATTATGAATCCCAATAAAAGTCTAAGCCTAAGTCTAAAACTAAGTCTAAGTCTAAATTTAATTAAGGGACTAAATGAATTCTGACATAAGTTAAAAGATTGTAGAATAATCAAACTCTAGGAAAAAGAGGAATAAAATTTAAAGATTGGAGAAATTGCACATGTGTGCATGAAAATAATAAAAAGGTATTTTTAAAAATAGAAAGAAATAAAATATGAGAGAATAGGTGTACACATAGAATAGTATCTAGAGTCAAGATACCACTAGTCTAACTAGAAGAAGACTCATATTCCAACTCTAGCTAAGATCTAGTTAGGAGACACTCATTAAATGAGAATCTGGGGAACAAATGGACAACTAAGAGTGAAAATAGTAACACATTGGGGAATGTGAGGGAAATTGGATTTTAAATAAAATAAAAATAGTAATTAATTGTGAAACTTGGGGAGAGTGTGACAAGTGTGTGGATGAATAATCATAATTAATTTAATCTAAAAAGTTAATTATTTGTGCATGAGGACATGTGTAAGTGAGGACATTTCTATGAAATAAATGGTGAAGAAGGAAAATGGATCTCACTTATTCTTGGTAAGGTTATGATGCCAAAATTATTGGGGACTGTTTTTAACTTGTGAGAGTTGGGATACCAATATTGAAGAAAGAGTGGAAGCTCTACCTTGTGGGGAAAGCTTGGAGCTGTTGCATTCTGGTTTTTTTGTGTGGCCCCTTTGTGGCTCGGGGGGATAAGGTTGAAGAAGAGTACCCCTATAATTGGATGGGAGGTATAGGTGAATTCCTTGGATTGAAAAGCGAAGGAATCGATCATTGCAAAAGATACAGATAAAGAATTATCTCAATAACATTAGAATGTTGGTCACGATACTCTATTATTAATGAGTACTAAACTAATTAAATTGCATACAAAATATGTTAGGAAGAAATGTATTATGATGATTTAAATATCGTGTGCAATGTAAATTTTATTTGAAACAATGAGAAACAAGTACTTCATATACATACTCTGTTAGTTATTCTTATAGCAAATTATAATTATACCACTGCAAATAGTAAACACGTTGAGTGATAGTTTCAAATTTATTCTTTCAAAATCACAATATATATTTCAATCTGTGTATGGTATTGATAGTTTCGAATTTAAACATTTCATAATCACAATATGTTTAAAACTGTGTATGGAAATGATAGTTTTGAATTTATTTTTTTCCAAATCACAATATATATTTCAATCAGTGTATGGTATTGATAGCTTCAAATTTAATTTTGAAATCACAAAAGTATATTTAATATGTGTATGGTAATATGAAGTTTGATTGACCTCTCTCCAGTTATGGAAATTATATATATGACTGAAGAATCTTATTATTATTTTGAATCCTTCAGCTCCAAGAGTGCACCAACAAGCCCTAACTACTGGCCCTTTCGGTAACACCTGCGAAGCAGATGCAGTCTCACCCGAAGCAGTTATGAGGGGGTTGCAGGACAGAGATGTCTACAACCAAGGGGAATATCAAGTGGATCTAATACAAGAATAGCACAATATTCATATATCACTTATCAGTTAGGATCTACTCTGTACATATACTTACCAGATCTAAGACAATAATGCAATTACAATATATCAATGACAGAGATAGAATACCAATCACACACAACACAAAATATACGTGGTTCACCCTCTCTCTAGGGCTACGTCCACACAACTATGCTTTATAATATATTAAGATGAAAGCATACAGTTCTAATCTACACTCTTAGCTAGCATATCTCTCTTCTTCTCTTCTCTTCCCTTCCTATGCACCCAACTGCAGGGTTGATCTTCACACCCAGTTAAAGATCTTACAATACTAGAAGGCTCTTTCCCTAGCACTTCTCTCTCCCTCACAAAAAAAATCACTCGTATCAATACAAATCAATACTATCATCAACAATAACAACGATATTACCAACCCAACCTAGGTCCTCTTGACCTTTATTTATACATTACAATAGTTCAACGACATCCTTAGGTTGAGACCTAAGTGTCAAAACCCTAGATTCCAAAACCCTAGGTGTCTAAAACCCTAGGTCAACTTGACCCACGTTTTCAGGGCTTCACCAGCCTGTCTTTCCTTCTTTCTCGTGTAGTGATTCAAATCATATAATGGTGTCTTTTTCCACTTGCTGAGTTTTCCACAATCCTTCTTCATTTCTGATCTATCCTCCTCGATCTCCTCGTTCAACGACTTGATTTCTCGAACTTCGCTCCATCTTTTCTACTCTCTTGCTCACTTCGACCTAGTAACAGTCACTGTGTCTTCCGCGAAGTTCGAATTCTCCTTTTTCTTCCTTGATCTTCACATACTTTCATACTCAAGGGCCAACAGGCCCCCAACACTCACCTGTGACTTGTCCCAAGGCACTTCAGATCTCAACTTCCTGTTTTACTTCGATTTTAGACTACGCAATGAAGCCTCTGCTTTCTGCTCTATGCCTCCTTTTCCTCCTTGTGCAGACTGTCTTTTTTGTGTCTGGTACCCAGTTTCAACTGCACCTAGTACCTATACCCTTTTCTTCTTTCGTTTACTGGGAGTTGTGGGGCAGTTGGTTGTAATAGTACAATTTCAACCGGATCCCATTCACTAATCCCTCCTTCCACTCCCCATTCAGAGTCTTCAATTGCATAGCTCCTCCCTCTGTAACATAAGCGATCTCATATGGCCCTAGCCAATGTGTTCTGAACTTCCCAGGATGTTTGATGAACTTACTGTCATATATCAGGACTAGATCACCTTGTTTAAATGCCTTCTTCCTGATGTGCCTGTCATGGTAGGCCTTATCTCTTTCCTTCTATACTTGTTGATGGAATCCTGCAACAAATTTTTCTTCCTCCAATTCAACCAACTGTGCAAGCCTCTCTTGAATAGCGCTAGGGTCATCCATATCTATAAAGGCAACAATTCTCAGGCTTGGTACCAAATATTCCATTGGAACAATAGCTTCAAGACCGTATACCAACTTAAAAGGTGTCTACATTGTCATATTCTTGCAAGTGGTTCTATAGGCCCATAATACTGATGGTACTCTTAGATCCCAATCATCCTTGTTCAAACTGCAAATATTTGGCAACGCTGTCTCCAAGATCTTGTTGAATTCTTCAACTGTTCCATTTGCTTGTGGATGGTATGGTGTGCTCTTCTGATGGTGAACTGAAAATTCTTCAGTTAGGGCTTCAAGTGTCTTATTGATGAAATGTGTGCCTTGATCACTCATAAGGATCTTTGGGCATCCAAACCTGGTTAGGATGTCATCAAATATGAAGCGTGCAACTGTAGTTGCACTACAGTCCTTAACTTCTCTTGCTTCAGCCCATCTGGTCAAGTATTATGTTGTTGTATTTATGTACCTTTCTCCTGTACGCTTTCCTGGTGGGTTTATAGGTCCAACGAAGTCAATGGCCCATTTCTCGAATTCTTGTAGGGTCAGTTGTGGGGCTAATGGGATTTCATCTCTTCTAGATGGTTTCATAACTCTTTGGCATACGTCGCAAGCTTTGGAATAGTCTTTAGCATCTCTGTTTAAGGTAGGCCACCAAAGGTGTAATATCCCTTAGCCGAACCTAGTTGTAAATGTAATGTAAGTGTACTTAAGCTGGTGAGCTGTTTTGACATCATTTTGTAATGCACCTTTCATGGCATAGTGCACGCATGTACTGCGCAGTAAAATGATGTAGTGTGCACATTGTCGGATACCGCACACAGTAACTAAAGTGCGTGCAATATGGAGGTCAACGAACCTTGTGTATATGATATGTGTTATAGGTTGGTGAGCCAGTTATTATAAGCTGGGATGCTTATGTTTTGGAATTAGGACAGAGCGCCTAGATGTTAAAGGCCAGTGCGCCTATTTTGTATATGTCTCATGATTAATATAAAATACATCATTGTGTGCAGACCGACCACGATAAAAGAGATGGGGGACTAAAATCCACCAGTTAGGGAAAGGGAGGGCCAAAAGTTAAAGGAAAGGGCCAAGCCAAAGAGTTTAAGCCAAAAAGGAATATTATATTAATATTTCTTAAAACATAAAGTATGGATAATTATTTATCCTAAGTTATAAAGTTGGGGACAAGTGGACCAAAGTAGCTCCCAACATGACAAGTGTCAAGTTGGGGACATGCATACATATCGTGGGGACTTAGTTCATTTGTGGACACCCCCCATCATTCTGACCATCATCTCTTTGATGATTCCTTCGAGTATTCAACCATGACTCCATGACCATTTTTCACTCACGCGGTCTGTTATCCTTCAGACATTCATTTCATTGTACCATAACTGTATCCATAACCATATATTTGTTTGTGTAGCTGGTTAGCTTGGGAGCTGGACTGAAGAAGCGGGTTGTCAAGCCCGTGGGATATTGAAGAGGTGGGTTTTCGGGCCTGTGAGTAATTCTCTGGGTGAGAGAATTGTTGGGAATTGATTTCTTGAAGGTGCTAAACTACAACTATAGGGCTCAGAGACTTCCTGTCCAGCCTGTTGCTAAAGACCAGAAAGGAAGTAGGGCAGTCGAAGGACTGTTGAGTAGAGAAGGGGCACACTTCCTGGGGTGGGACAGGCATGTGGGGAATGAGGGACTATAGGCTTTCAGTTGAGTGAGCACCCGAGACAGAGTCTTTCCTATTGTCTATGAGCCTATAGCCTGGTTAAGAATTCCTTTACTCGGGTGGAGTTTAGTCCCAACTCGGGGGTGACTCATTGTTGAGAGTGATGAACAGTGTAGTCTAAGGCTAGGAGGTTCGTGGATGGTTTGTACGCATTTGGTGAACTTCTTACCAAGATAAGTACCAATTGCGCGATAAATTTACATGCTGCATTGTTATTTATGTGATTATTTTATGTGTTTGTCATATGTGTGGTTATAATTGTCTGGAAGTTTTGGGTATTTCCTGTATATGTTGCATGTATATGTTTACTTTTATTACCGTGTGAGTTCATGCCAATACTTAATCTATTTGTCTATTACGTTTTATATATGAAGGTTCTGCAAGAGTGTTGTGTGTGTATGTTTTAAATGCATGCAGTTAGATAAAATTTATGTGGCATAGTTCAGCCAGGTGCTGGGTATGTCACAGTATGTTTCGCAGTGAGAGAAAAAAAGTGTTCCCTCATGTAGTGTTGCCCAGCCATGGGTGGCCGAGGACGTTACAATATGGTATCAGAGCTTCAATTCCAACACTGAGCCTAGATGGGCTGGAAAGGTTCAGTTGAAGTGAATATTCATAGAAGATTAATTTCAAAGTGGCAAAATTTCAAGTCACAGAGAATCCATGGAAAATTTTGGCACTGTGCGAAGAATGTTGCTGTGCAGGCATGCGCAGTAAATTTTGGCACCATGCAAAAAAATTTAGCGTGCAGGTGTGCGTGGTAAATTGTGGTGCTGCGCGGAAGAATATTGTTTGTGGATGTGCACACTAAATTTAGCATTACGCGGTGAGCACACACATAGTAATGTGCACATGGTGTGCGCAGTATTGCAAAACACGAAGGAGTTTGGTTGGTGCATGCATAGTATGAGTATAAGTTGTCTCGCGACAATGTATTCAATGGTGCGCGTAGAATATTGTGCATGGTGGGGGCATATTGAACTTTGGCATGGTGCATTGCATAGAGAGAAATGCATGTGGAATATCAGTGCATAATACAAAAACTGTGTGCAATGGGTAGCATTGCAAGAACCAAAACTGTGCGCAATGGATATTGGCGCACAACGCAAAAGTAGTGCGTGCAAGTTATTGGCACGACGAAGAAGGAAGGCATAGTGGATATAGGTGCGCGGAAGCACGTTTTACCTTGTGGTGTTGTTGTGCACAATAAATATGGGTTTACAGGTTGAAATTTTGTGCGTGTGAAGTCGTTTGGAAGGCTAATTAAGGTGACAAGTCTGAGTTTAATAAAAAATTTGCATGGTATTAGAGGAAAAAGAAACACACAACTGCATCAGAGCATTATTTTAAAATAATTTAGAGTTGGTTTGAGAAGAAATAAATATAGCCTAAATTGTTAAGCTGAGAGCATCTTAGAGATGAATTCTGGGTTTTATATTCCTCCGATTCAGACAAATGGAAGTGAAATATAAGATTACAAGAAATGCATACTATGAAAGAAAACAAGACTCATATCACCACCAGTTAGAATCTTGTAATAAACATTCCAAAATCTGCTTCTGCATTTATATAATCATTTTAATTCCAAAATTACAAAAAGGTATTCCTGCTCAGAGGGCAGTTTCCTTTTTCCCTTTTCTCTTCCTCGAGATAATACATATATATAGAGGAATTATTTGTATAATTCGAAAATGCTTGGACTTCTGCATATTTCTCAAAATAGAGATAAGTTACAAAAAGGGAATGATTTAAAATAATAGTTACCCTATTTTAAAGGGATCGTTTAAGAATAGGCCTATCATCTCTGGGACCCCTTACCTCTACTACCATCTGTCCAAAAATTGTTGAAATGTACTTTTATTCGAGGACTCATTTCAGCTTAGCGATCTCCTCCTTTAAAGTATCTAACCAGATCGGTTGATCCTCTCCAACACTTTCAGTTGTTTCATCTATGGTTTCTTTCTTCTATCGCTTGCTCCGTTTCTTCTTAACAACTCCCCTATTGATGACTAGATCCCTCATAGTGGGATTTAGCCTGGCTTCCAATTTCGAGTCTGTGGCAGGTTCTGTGTGAAATTTAGTCACTAATATATGCGTGATTATCCTTTCCTTCTTACTCGTAGGAAAATCTACCATGTTGCCTAAAGAACCAGTCTCACTGGATATAGCTTTCTCCATGTACCTCAATTTTTTGGACACCGAAATTCTTTTACAGAGATCATAAGGTCGAACAAATTTGGATATTACTCCATTTATGGATAAGATGGTGCCACCATACTTGAGAATTGGTATTTATTGAGTCCCAATCATGAATCACAGTTAGACTTACATACAAATACATTGGTTTCCATGCTCGGTTAATCCATTTCAAATGATTAGCTTTTGAGATTGTTACATGGAGGCGTTCACCTGACATCATACAATTGTGAAGTACTGAACGAGTGAAATGGGGTGATCTGACTAGTCGTCGCCCATTCCACGAGTGGTGGTTTTGACATATTGAAATACGTGACATCGAGACTTTGGTGAAAGTGATTTCGACAAACCACCTTTCGCCCCGTTGTATCTCTGGAGGCTCTGTGCATTTATTTTCTCAGAACTTGGGTCTTATCTAAAAATTGTCATGGTGATAACACCAAGAAATCAGAAGAAATAATTCTGATGTATATATTGAACCAAAATGATTCATATTTTCTTCATGAATTGTTGAATTAGTTAGCTTGATGAGTTGCGATGACTACACGTTTTGCAGAACTAACAACAACTAGATCAGATCAAGATCAGGGCAGAGCCTATAGTAATGGAAGAGGCACAGGGGAATTACAATCAACGAGATGAGAGTAGAGGGATGGATTTCCATTTTGGCATTGAAGGAGCAAACTCCAATGGACATGGAGAAGAAAGGAATGAAAACATGAATATGGCAGAGACCATTAAAAATTTGCAGAAGGATGTCCAAAGCCATAAGGCTGATAATGAAAGGATTATGAGAGCCAAGGAGCAAGAAGATGACTTCAACATGAAGTTATTGGAGGGCTTGAATAGAATATAAAATAAATTGGATAAGGAGAGTGGCTCAAGCAAATCTAGAAGTCACAAGCCTTCGGATGAGAAAAGAAAAGCAAGAAGTGTTAGCAGACACCACGATCACTCACCAAGTAATTCCAATAATAAATAAGGAAACAACTCAAGTCCATCCTCTGTCAGAAGGCATAAGAGATCTGGGGTGGATGAGCTACGAGGAGAAATGAACACAATCAAACCTTCTACATTTGATGGTGAGCACAAGAAGGATGAAGATGCAGAAACATGGTTGTTGGGCATGAGAAAGTATTTTCAATTGCATAATTATTCTTCTCATGCAGAAGGTGTAATTGTTATCTATCAACTCAAGGGAAAGGCATCCATGTGGTGGGATCATCTTGTGCAGGTGCAACACATTAAAGAGAAAAGTGTTACTTGGAGGGAATTCAAGAAGTATTTTGAGAAGAAATACTTGACTAAGAGATACTATGACAAGAAAATGAAGGAGTTATTTGAACTCAAGCTTGGGAGTATGGCCATTGATGAATATGAGAGAAGGTTTTTAGAACTGTTGAAGTATGTCTCTTTAATCAAGGATGAGACAGTCAAAATTCAAAGGTATTTGAGTGGATTTCCATCATTCATCAGTGACAAAATACAACATGATGATCCCAAGACATTGAAAGAGAACATAAGGCGAGCTAAATGCCTATATGATCAGCAGAAAGAAAGGCCAACTTTCCAAAAGGCTTGGGAAGACAAGAAGAAATTCAAGATGGATCAGAGGAAGAAGGGAGCTAAGCCACCATTCTTCTGAAATAATACATAGGGACAGAAAATCCCTAAACAACCCAGAACATTTGACACAGGGATTCAAAGGCCAAGGCAACCACCTATTCAATGTTGGGGTTGTAAAGGAGATCATATGTTCAGAGATTGTCCTCACATAGGTGAAAAAGGAAGGGTTGTTCACAATGTACAAAAATTTGAAACAGTGGAGGACATGGGAAGAAATGTGCCAAGGATCTATGCAGCCCTGGACAACAAGAAAGCAGAGTATCAGTCCCACATGATTGAAGTGGAAGGTATGATCAACAACCAAACCATTTCTATTTTCATTGATTTAGGAGCTAGTCATAGTTATATAGACCCTAAGATGCTGGAAAGTTTGTGATTACCAAGAAGAAAGCATGGGAAATCTTGGTCGGTGCAACTGGCTACAGGAGCCAAAAGAAAAGTTAATGAGATGGTTAAGTCATGCCTCATAGACATGAATGGACTGAACACCAAGGCAAATTTGAATATCTTACCTTTAGGTTCCTATGACTTTCTAATTGGGATGGATTGGTTGGACCAACATCAAACTCTCTTAGACTGTCATAAAAAAGAATTTACTTACTTGGATGAGGAAGGGAACCAAAGGAAAGTGTAGGGAGTTCCCAGGGAAGTAACCATTAGATAAATTTCAGCATTGCAGCTGAAGAAATGTTACAGAAAAGGGTGTCAAATATTTGCAACTCATATGGAAGAGACACCTAAGGATAAGGTGCCAAATTTGGAAGATTATGCAGTCTTGAAAGAATTTGAAAATTTATTCAAGGAGGTACCAGGACTACCCCCAAAGAGAGACATTGATTTCTCTATAAATCTAATGCATGGAGCAACTCCAGTGTCAAAGACTCCTTACAAAATGAGTACACTAGAATTGAAGGAGTTGCAAATGCATCTTGAAGAAATTCTGAAGAAGGAGTATATACGCCCAAGTGTGTCACCTTGGGGTGCCCCAGTCTTGTTTTTGAAAAATAAAGATGGAACATTAAGATTGTGCATTAACTTCAGACAGTTGAATAAAGTGACTGTTGATAACAAGTATCATCTGCCAAGGATTGATGATCTTTTTGATCAATTGAAGGATGAAAATATTTTTTCAAAGATAGATCTCAGATGAGGATACCATCAGGTAAGGATTAAAGAGGAAGATATCAACAAGACCACCTTCAGGACAAGGTATGGTCATTATGAGTTCACAGTGGTGCCATTTGTGTTGTCAAATGCACCAACTATTTTCACGTGCTTAATGAATGGTGTTTTCCGAGAATATCTAGACAAGTTTGTCATTGTATTTTTGGATGACATTCTTATATATTCTAAGTTAGAGGAAGAGCATGAACATCATTTGAGGATGGTGTTGCAAGTATTAAGGGAGCATCATTTGTATGCCAAATTGAGAAAGTGCTCATTTTATCAGAAACAAATTCATTATTTGGGGCATATCATTTCAAAGGAAGGGATAGCAGTGGATCCTGAGAATATAGAATCCATTAGATAATGGTCAGCACCAAAGAATGTGACAAAGGTGGGATCATTCATGGGTCTTACAAGATATTACAAGAGATTCATTGAAGGATTCTCCAATATTGCACACCCAATCACTTCCTTGCAAAGAAAGGGTGTGAGGTTTCAGTGGACACTAGATTGTGAAAAGAGTTTCCAACACTTGAAACAATTATTGACAAGTTCTCTAAAACTAAGGATTGCAGACCCAAATGGAGACTTCATTGTATGCACATAGGCATGTAATGAAGGACTTGGTGGAGTCCTCACTCAAAATGGGTTTGTTATATGTTATGAATCAAGGAAGTTGAAGGAGCATGAAAGAAACTATGCCACTCATGATTTGGAGTTGGTAGCCATAGTGCATGCCTTGAGGAAATGGAAACACTACCTCATGGGAAAAAGGTTCGAGCTAAGAATAGACCACAATAGTCTGAAATATTTATTTGATCAGCCAAATCTAAAAGCTAGGAAAATAATATGGTTAGAATTTCTAAGAAAATATGACTTTGATATAAAGCATATCAAGGGGAAAGAAAACAAAGTGGTTGATGCACTCAATAGAAGAGTACATGAATTGCATGCTACAACCATTAACATGTACCAATTAGGTTTGAAAGACAAAATTATAGAAGCTTCCAAATCATATTTGCAATACAAGGAATTAGTGGCAAAATTACAGCAAGGTAATTTGCAGCAGAAAATTGAAGAATACAAGCTAGATAATGAGGAAATTCTTATGTACATGGGCATAATTTATGTACCAAATTCTAATGAATTGAAAAATATGATATTGGGAGAAATGCATAATGCACCTTATGTTGGGCACCCAGGATATCATAAAACTATTGCAGCTGTCAAGGGCCAATATTATTGACCAGGCATGAAGAAAGAAGTAGAAGATGTTATTGCCAGATGTTTGGAATGTCAAAAGGTAAAGGTGAAGCATAGACACCTAGCTGGATTGCTACAACCACTACCCATTCCTGAGTGGAAATGGGAATTTGTAACGATGGATTTCATTACCAAACTGCCCAGAACAAACAAGCACCATGATTCTATCATGGTACTGGTGGATAAGCTTACTAAAGCTGCCCATTTTATTCCAGTTAAGCTCACTCAAAAGGCAGCGAACATTGTTGATGTTTATATGAAAGAAATTTCTAGATTACATGGCATACCCAAGACAATTGTGTCTAACAAATATCCAAAATTTACCTCAAAAATTTGGAAAAGGTTATTTAATGGATTTGGAACAAATTTGAATTTTAGTACAGCTTACCATCCAGAATCAGATGGACAAACAGAGAGGGTGAATCAAGTGATTGAAGATATTTTGAGGATGTATGTGATGGATAAACTGTCAAAATGGGAAGACTACCTACACTTGGTAGAGTTTGCTTACAACAATGTGTACCAAGCATCTCTAAAGATGAGCCCATTAGAGGCATTTTATGGCAGAAAGTGCAACACTCCAGTAAGTTGGGATAACCCAGTAGATAGAGTAGTGGTTGGACCAGATTTTCTTAGGGAAATGGAGGAGCAAATGATAAAAATAAAGCAAAATTTAAAGGTTGCCCAGGACAGGAAGAAAACTTACGCTGATAAAAGCAGAACTCATAGGGAATTTAATGTGGGAGACCATGTATTTTTTAAAGTAAAATCCAACAGAAGTTCCCTGAAGTTGGGAAACTTTTCAAAGTTGGTAGCTCATTATTGTGGGCCATTTGAAATGCAAGAGAGGATTGGTCCAGTTGCTTATATGATTTCATTTACTGCATCTATTTCTGTTCATAATGTATTCCATGTGTCATTGCTAAAGAAATATGTACCTAATGATAATCATGTTATTGATTGGAATGTGATTCAGGTGGAGCAAGAAGGTGCTTTTCGAGCGCATCTGGTGCGCATTCTAGATCGAAAAATCAAGCAGCTCTGGAATTGAGCCATAGGGATTGTAAAGGTCGAATGGACCTGGTATGGTCTTGAGGACACTACTTGGGAGCATGAGGGCAGAATACCCACATCTTTTTGAGGACTTTTGAAAATTTTGTTGTATATGGGTACATGATGCACTGAGGAAAGTGCATAAATAAGGGGAGAGGATTGTAATATCCCTCGGTCAAACCCAATTGTAAATGTAATGTAAGTGTACTTAAGCTGGTGAGTTTTTATGACATCATTTTGTAATGCACCTTTCATGGCATAATGCGCGCATGTACTGCATAGTAAAATGATGAAGTGTGCACATTCACGGATATCGTGCAAAGTAACTAAAGTGCCTGCAATATGGAGGTCAGCGAACCTTGTGTATATGATATGTGTTATAGGCTGGTGACCCAATTATTATAAGATGGGATGCTTATGTTTTGGAATTAGGCCAGAGCGCCTAGATGTTAAAGGCCAGTGCACCTATTTTGTATATGTCTCATGATTAATATAAAATACATCGTTGCACATAAACCAACCAAGATAAAAGAGATGGGGGACTAAACTCCACCAGTTAGGGAAAGGGAGGGCCAAAATTTAAAGGAAAGGGCTAAGCTAGAGAGATTAAGCCAAAAAGTAATATTATATTAATATTTCTTAAAACATAAAGTATGGATAATTATTTATCCTAAGTTCTAAAGTTGGGGACAAGTGGACCAAAGTAGCTCCCAACATGACAAGTGTCAAGTTGGGGACATGCATACATATTGTGGAGACTTAGTTCATTTGCGGACACCCCCCATACTTCTGACCATCATCTCTCCAATGATTCCTTCGAGTATTCAGCCATGACTCCATGACCATTTTTCACTCACGCAATCTGTTATCCTTCAGACATTCATTTCATTGTACCAAAACTGTATCGATATCCATATATCTTTTTGTGTAGCTGGTTAGCTTGGGAGATGGACTAAATAAGCGGGTTGTCAGGCCTATGGGATATTGAAGAGGTGGGTTGTCAGGCCCGTGAAAAATTCTATGGGTGAGAGAATTGTCTGGAATTGATTTCCTGAAGGTGCTAAACTATAGCTACAGGGCTTGGAGACTTCCTGTCTGGCCTGTTGTTGAAGCCTGGAAAGGAAGTTGGGAAACCGAAGGACTGTTGAGTAGAGAAGGGGCACACTTTCTGGGGTGGGACAGGCATGTGGGGAATGAGGGACTGTAGGCTGTCAGTTGAGTGAGCACTCGAGACATAGTCTTTCCTATTGTCTATGATCCCATAGCCTGGTTAGGAATTCCTTTATCAGGGTGGAGTTTAGTCCTAGATCGGGGGTGACTCACTATTGAGAGTGATGAAAAATGTAGTCTAAGGCTAGGAGGTTCATGGATGGTCTGCACGCAGTTGGTGACATTCTTACCAAGATAAGTACCAACTATGCAATAAATTTACATGATGAATTTTTATTCACGTTCTTATTTTATGAGTTTGTCATATGTGTTGTTATAACCGTCTGGAAGTTTTGGGTATTTCTTGTATATGCTGCATGTCTATGTTTATTTTTATTACCATGTGAATTCATGCCAATAAGTAATGTATTTATATGTTACTTTTTATATATGAAGCTTCTGCAAGAGTGTTGTGTGTGTATGTTTTAAATGCATGCAGTTAGATAAAATTTATGTGGCATAGTTCAGTCGGGTGTTGGGTATGTCACAGTATGTTCCATAGTGAGAGAACAAAAGTGTTCCCTCGTGTAGCGTGGCCCCACCATGGGTGGTCGGGAATGTTACAAAAGTCCATCTCTAAGAACCTTCTGCGTAGTTGTTTTTCCTACATAATGTCCTCCTGCGATGCCTTCATGAGCTTCTGTGAGGATCAATGGTCATTCTGCCTCAATAACACATCTTTTTAATATCTCATCAGGTCCCATCTTGTATATATGTCCATCTATAAGTGAGAAGTCTGCAACGCACACTACTAGTTTTTTCTTCTGAGGAATTGTGTACTCACTAGATGCCATTCCTGTTGATAGGAACTGGACTATCTCTACAAAGTGGTAATCGATCTCTCTAATGGCCAGTAGTTGTTCATATGGTAGTGCATCCTCTAAAATGGTTGTCTCTTCACCATGTTCCAACCTTGACAAGTGATCAGGACCTTTGTTCATTCTCCCTGGCTTTACTATGATATCAAAATCACATTTCCAAAATAGCAGAAGCCATCTGCATATCCTTCCCCCCAACACTGGATTGTTGACTAGGTATTTAAACACAGAGTGATCAATAAACATTTTAAAGTGTCCTCCCAACAAGTAGTGGTGAAATTTCTGCAATGCATACACCATGGCTAACCCTTCTCGCTCAGTTGTGGTGTAATTAATCTCAACAATTGATAGCTTCCTGCTAGCAAAGGCTAATGGGTGGTCAACATCTCCTCCTCCATGTTGTGCTAACACATCTCCTAAATCAATAAAATATGCATCGACATGCACATGAAATTCCTTAGTCCAGTATGGAAAAACCATGATAGGTGCAGTAACCATTTTTTGTTTCAGCGTGTCGAAGCTCTATTGGCAATCTTCTGTCCAACTAAACTGACAATATTTATTCAAAAGTTTCTCCATGCGTGTTGTGATATGAGCATATCCTTTCATGAACTTCCTATAATATCCTGTGTGTCCCAGCATAGTGCGCAACTATTTGACTGAAGTAGGAGGGGGTAGATCAACTATAATGGCAATTTTGGATGGATCTACCAACAATCCTTGCTTTCATACAATATGACCTAACAACACTCCAAATGGTGAGAAGAAGATGCACTTCTTCAAGTTCATAGAAATTTGACACTACCTGCATTTGTCCAACATTATAAGTAGACATTCAATATGATTTTTCAATAAACTAAAAACAATCCAATCATCAAAATCTGCTTCTAGAAATTTATGATGAAACTCCTTGAATGCTTTGACCACCACACTAGAAAATATGGTTGAGGCATTCTTCAATCCAAATGGAATCACTGTATATTGGTAGGATCCCCATTCTGTTGCAAATGTGGTCTTATGGTGATCTTCCTTGGAAATCTAGATCTGATGGTATCCTGAAAATCCATCTATAAAATAATATACTTCTTGGCCTCCCACATTATCTAACACTTCATTAGTGAATGGTGTAGGGAATATTTCTCCAGGTTTCCTCGCAACTTTGCACATGGTCCTTTGGGTAGCTTTGACCTGTGTACCGAACTTCGCAGCCTTCTACTTGTGCTGAGAACCATGTTGTCATCAAGGTATGACACTGTATCCAATTTGTAATGTTGCTTTTGTGTGCCCCCCACCATCTTGTTGGGGTTTCTCTCAGGGCCTCATCCATCACCAACAATCTTTGCTGCATTGGTACACTCTTTTCAAAGTCTGACAAGAAGGTTTCTAAAGGATTTAGACCATCAAAGGTGGGTAAGTTACTTACTGTTGTGTTGATCCAATGAACTTCTCTGGTTATTCTAGCACATATTCTTGTAGATACTTCATACATTTTATTTTTCCAATTCTCCAGTGCTTCTTCTAAGTCTGATGAGCATACGTTGTCACTTCGCCAGCTTATGTTTCCATCGGCCATGGGATTAATGTAATCCTATTGTTTGGTTGTTAATTTGTATATATTTTCCAATTCATATGCACGGTCTTCTTCTCTAATGGGCTCTGTGTATCATTGACCTTCATATGGATCTAAGGGTGCAATGACCCTAAGGCCATATTTTTCAAAAGTCATACGTATCTTCTTTAAATCAACCAAAGTGGAATTATTGAAGGCCCAATCAATTCCTAACAATGCAGGGTAAGCGTAGTTGTCATCAACTATCTCAATTACCTCAAAATATGCAAATGTTCTTACTCCATCAATGTCCACAGGGACATGTTCCAATCTGCC
Organism: Picea engelmannii; assembly: GCA_009831015.1. Classification (NCBI taxonomy): domain Eukaryota; kingdom Viridiplantae; phylum Streptophyta; class Pinopsida; order Pinales; family Pinaceae; genus Picea; species Picea engelmannii. Next base: position 154,974 of record ML791206.1, read on the forward strand.
AAATGGACTTACAGCTTGCTGGTTGGCCATCCTAAACCTGATAATGGAATATATCAAATTCAATTTTCCCATCAGTGCCCAGGTTTTCTTTGTCATGACATTGACCTCTGACCCTAAGTCGAGGACTACATAATCTATCTCATACTCTCATATTTGAGTATTCAAATGTAATTCCTTATTTTTCATTCTCTTCTTACCGATTCGGTGTACTTCCCTATTCAATAAGGGGTCTATCTTTCCTATCTCATATTATCTGATTAAATTTTGTAACTCTTGTACAACGCTCTCATCCTGAATCAACTTAATGCAAGTATATAGGAATTCCATGAGATTTCTTACCTTTTCCTTCTTTTGGCAAAGCAGACTGATCAAATTCCAGAGGCATTCCATATTCTCTCACTTCTGGTCTTGTCTTCGATGAGGAACCTTAGTCTCCTCTGAATTATTTTCTTTCCTCCTCAAACATTTGTCTTTCTTTCTTTGCATCAAACATTTGTGTCTTCTTTGTAGCTTTCCTAATTCCTGAGTCTTCTGTAATCTTCCCTATGGTCAGTCTGTCTTCTTCTGTAACAACACCTCCTTTGGTTATAAAAACCACTCTAGGGTCTTCTCCATGAGGTTCAACGTATATCAATTATACTTGCAGGTTCTGCTGAGGTCCTCGTCTTTCTTGAAGCTTAGCTAGTAGCATAGGACAATCTTCTATAACATGTTCAAACAAGCTACAGTAGCTGCAAGTAGTACAAGGGTTATGGAAATCCCTTGTGAGGTGTCCTGATTGTGCACAGTTATAACAGATTATCTGTCCTTGGCCTCAACCCATTCCTCCTCCTCGTCCTCATCCTCTGAATCCACCGTGAGGATTAAAGTTTCCTCTCCCAGGGGAGTTGTACTGTGTAGTGTTTCCTTCTTGTGGTACTTTGCCTTGAATCTTATATATGTATCTCGACCTTTCATGCATGAGATCGTAAGCCCTACAATCCCTATCATCATGTCCCACAGACTTACAAAACGTGCAATACAAGTTTGTGGGTGTATGAACATACTTTTTCATGTAATAACACTCACCAAGGTGATGTATGTTTCTTCATACCTTGCACCAGGGTAAGGTGACTTGCTTCAAAGGGCTCAGGGCTCCAGAGGCCAAGTATTCATGGAATAGAGGGAAGTGCTCCTTTTCATGGACTTATGATCTACATATGACACACCAAATGTCTTCTCTTTTATATTTTCCCTTGTCTTTCCTCATATCTTCAACCTGCAGAGACAAACTAGTTAGTTGACTTAAGATCTAACTCATACCTGAGATGGATTCTCCCATAGGGGATGATTATAACTTCATGGTGATATCCAGTGCCTCAGAATGCGAAGCAAACTTCTGTTGCATCATAGGAACTCTGATGTGTGGTAAGAGGGAAACAATGAACCATTCTTTGTTATGTTCATCTGGGATTTGAAAAGTCAATCGACCTGTTAAGGTTTTGAATCTATGATCGAATTCCCAAACAGGGTCGGTCACCTTATGCTTGATCTGTTTCATCTCTGTAATACATTATGACTTCGACTTAGGTTTATTGAACTTTTCAATCAGCACATTCTTAATCTGATTCAGTGGCTTAGGCTGTACAAGTCCTTGAACAAGCTTCATGTACCCGCTTAGTGCACGATACCTTAGAGTGGTACTAAACTGGGTTCTTTTGACAACTTCATCCGTGACATTTTTAATATTCCATACATCTTCGCATAGGAACCAATGTTGATTAGGATCTTCATATCCATCTCCCCTAAATATAGGAAGCCTCATCTCATCTGCCATAGATCTTCCTAGGGTCCATGACTGAGTATGTTCCGAACTACTATTAATAGTACTATGAGGACTCTAGTGACTCTGACTATTCTGGTTGCTTAGTGTTGTTGAATCGATAGGAGGGACAATAGTACTTACTTCAATGGTCTATGGAGTTCCTGAAGTTTCAGGTTCTTCCCGGTGAAGCTCTTCAGATTTCCCTTCCTTTGTCCCAACAGGTTCTGAATGCTCCTTGTCTGTCAGATATGCCTCTTCTCCACTATAGAAACCTTCATCCCCGTAGTTCTACTTGAACAGGTTCGCAAGATGAACTTCTCTAAACACTCTCCCACTTCGCGTATGTCCATCTTCAGTGTCCTTGCCACTGTATAAATTCTTGAACATTAGCCTTTCTATATCTGACCAATCTACTGTATCTTCAAGATGTTCTTCTCATGCAATAGCGTCTTGAGTCTCAACTTTAGGAATTGTAAAAAAAATTCTCTGGGTTCCTTAAAGAAATATCTCTCAGCTTGGCTATATGACTCTACTCTGTCAACAACAAACTCTGTGATGTACCCTCCAATGGTGTTATCAAACCAGTGGTCTATTGCTCATGATATGGTGTTATCAACTCTCTTGACCTTCTTGATCAGCTCCAACGTCCACACTACAGGAGGTCTAGATCAAATCTCGAACTGGATATTTGCTAATCTAGATAGCCACTCATACATCTCCTGATGGATTCCCCTAAAGAAAATTTTGTGTATATCAGTGAATATATATCTATCCAACCAATCTTCTGTAATAATATTAGGGTTATTGTTATGGGCTTCAGCGAAGTCCTTTTCTTGATCCTCTATCCACTTTTGAGTCTCTGTCTTTGATGGGAACCACTTTCACATTCCCTCAAGAAGATTCCTATCCCAACAACAGAACCATTTGTTGGCACAAGGGCAGACCCAGGGTTTATCTCCAAGAGTGCACCAACAAGCCCTAACTACAGGCCCTTTCAGAAACACCTGTGAAGCAGATGCAGTCTCACCCGAAGTAGTTATGAGGGGGTTCCAGGATAGAGATGTATACAACCAAGGGGAATATCAAGTGGATCTAATACAATAACAACACGACATTCGTATATCACTTATCAGCTAGGATCTACTCTGCACATCTACTTACCAGATCTAAAACAATAATGCAATTACAGTATATCAATGACAGAGACAAAATACCAATCACACACAACACAAAATATATGTGGTTCACCCTCTCTCTAGGGCTATGTCCACAGAACTATTCTTGATAATATATTAAGATGAAAGCATACAGTTCTTATCTATGCTCTTAGCTAGCAGATCTCTCTTCTTCTCTTCTCTTCCCTTCCTTCACACCTAGATGCAGGGTTGATCTTCGCACCCAATTGAAGATCTTACAATACCAGAAGGCTCTTTCCCTAGCACTTCTCTCTCCCTCACAACAACAATCACTCATATCAATACAAATCAATACTATCATCAACAATAACAATGATATTACCAACCCAACCCAGGTCCTCTTGACATTTATTTATACATTACAATAGCTCACCAACATCCTTAGGCCAAGACCTAAGTGTCAAAACCCTAGATTCCAAAACCCTAGGTGTCTAAAACCCTAGGTCAACTTGACCCGTGTTTTCAGGGCTTCGTCAGCCTGTCTTTCCTTCTTTCTCATGCGGTTCTCCAAAGCATCTAACAATGGTTTTTTCCACTTGCTGAGTTGTCCACGATCCTCCTTCCTTGTTGATCTGTCCTCTTCGATCTCCTCATTCAACGGCTTGCTTTCTTGGACTTCGCTCCATCTTTTCTTCTCTTTTGATCACTTCGACCTAGTAATAGTCATTGTGTCTTCCGTGAAGTTCACATTCTCCTTTTTCTTCCTTGATCTTCACGTACTTCCATACCAAAGGGCCAAAACAATCACCAAATTATGATTTAAGTTAAGTAATTTTTATCAGAAAGATTAGATGTCTATCGATAATTCTTGATCCAAACTGTATACTTTTTTGTTCCATTCAACACCCATAAAACTTTGGTTTCCTTCTATATATATTTATATAAGAAAAAATATTTGAATTCATTTTAACAACTCTACTAATATAATTACTCTTATTTTAGATCCTAATAACTTAAGAGAGAAAGTAGTTTGATTGAAGGTGAGAAGTAATTATATTCCACCATGCGAATCTAGTAAAAATTTTGGTATTGCGATTTCTTGGGTGGTTTTTCTTTTAATCGCATTGGTAAATTGAATTTACACGATTATCGGAGAAATTGGGGTCAATTGGGATACATTTCTTAGATACAAATGGAGGAAATGGTATTAAGTTCGTTCGATTAGAGTACCAATCAACAAAGAGTTTTTATTAATAAGTAGAAGAATAAAAATTTAGTGTAGATGTGAACCCCCTTTATCTGTGATCCTAAATCCTAAGTCGGTCAGTTGTCAATTTAACATTTTGGAAGTACTCCGACAATTTTTATTTCTTATTCTTCTTGTCAACAATTATTGGTGCTAATCCTCTGTGTTGGAACTTAGATTTCCACATATAAATGATTATGTAGATTCAGTCCAACCCTTCCTCATTTCTTTTTGAATTCTTTGGAGTTACACTTGGTCTCCTATTAAACTTTATGCTGAAAGTAACAATAAGAGACTAATTAGAGGTTGGATTCTACAACCATTTAGTTACCTTGAAGGATTTTAACTATGTTGTATTTTATTTTAAGGCCATCAGTAACACATCATGTTTTTCTCAACCTACTATAGTCACCACTCTCTGTATTTCTATTTTTTTCCCCTTAACTTGAAGTCTATATAAGATTTCGCTTTGAGTTTTAATCTGGGTAGTCTAGCAATCGATTTAACTGTTGTAGAGAGTTAGGCACTTTGTTGCATAGTTTTTCTCCACTTTGAACTACCGATTCTCCAAGTTTCACTCCCTTTGCAATATCATCATCTGTAACTCCATTTGAGACTTACATTGTTGCAATTTATCTCCCTCGGAATCCTTGAAGAGTTATGGGTATCGTAGATAGTTGCGCTATCGATGGTGTAAGTCTTGTATCCTTAAATTTGAAACGTATGACGATTATTACATTATGTCTTACTGAAATTATGGAATAATTAATACATATTAAATCCATTTTATGTTTTCAAATGTACATTTCTGATTGGGTCTTTCCCAGGGAATTTTTCGTCTCTTAAATTGGTCTCATTAAAACCTATCACACCTTAACTCATGAACAGGAGGGTTTTTCTCTCAGTAAAACATTTTATTACTGTTAGGGTGAGGTTTTTCTTGTTGAATGAGATGTGATAACTAAAGAGTTACCCTGAGTACCTTGAATTTCAATGATAAATTGTTCCGGGGTTAAAGCTTTAGTCAGACTTATAAATTAAGTTGCTCGTTAATGTAAAGGAAGTGAAACGATAATCCTTACACCAGTACGAAGACTTGCATTGTACTGTAAATTTTTGTTTTAGATCCGATTAATTCATAGGGACTAACTGTAAACTAACAATAAAACCTTAGTGACATACAAAGATTCTAATGCCTAATGGCACTATGTAGCACTCAGGGACAAACGACAATCAATATTTGTTTCTTTTTCAATAACTTAATGATTAGTAACCAGAATGAAATTACACTTATGTTATTACTAATTGCGCAAAAATTAATAATGTTATGAATGTGCGTGAGCTTGTTATGCTTTTTATCCCCTATCCTAGGGATAACTAAGGATATTATGTCTCGAGGCCCAAAGGTCCTAGACATGGAGTACCAAGATCCATATGACTTGAGCTTGGCCCCAGAGGGCCCATCTTTTCTTCAGTGTGTCCTATCTATCAACAACATCGACATCCATCCCATCGACCTAATTTTGAAGTAGCAGTGGGTCTTGATCCATGAGATAATGAGTCTAGGTATCATGGTATGTGTCACTCTAATTTTTGAACCATTTGAATATGTGCACTGAACACTCTTTTGTTTCATGATGTTTTCTTGGAAATTATGGTCTTTAAATTGTCCATACCTGAGGGGGGATGATAGAGTGCCCTAGTAAGTTGGTTCCCTTAGGGATGAGTGTCCACTAGGTGGGTCTATGAAATTTCATCGTCCATTTCTTCCATACTTACTACTTTTCATCATTGTCCCTCTTATATTCCCCTACCTTGGTTCGGGCATTGGATTTTCCAAGCTAATAAGGGTTGTGCCTTGCCTTGTGGGAAGAAGCGGCTAAAGGCCCAGAGGGTAAAAGTAGCTGGAAAACGTTAAAATCCACAATGAAACCTTGAGATGCTTCACCCAGGGATTCCCAAGAAAACAATAAATGGCTTCTCAGCAAGAAAAGGGGACCCATAAAATAAAATAAAAATCAATATCTAGTTGGTGGATAGGAGGTCTCATCATGAGCCAGCCTATTAGGTCCATGGGCATGTAGAGGTATGAAACTACCATCCATTTTGTCACCAAACTAGGGTAGTGGCTCTTGGTGGCATAACCAAGAGAAAGGGGGTCTCATCACGAGCCAACCTTCTCATTTCTGTGAACTGCTTGTGGGTAACGTTGTCACCACTAGTCACCATGTCAGGACAATGTCCCCCAGCTATTCTCTTGAAAATAAAAAGCAATAAGACAAATAATAAAAGGCATTTAATAGGCCATGATTCAATTGCATCCATGATAAGGTGCATCTCACCCTCTACAGAGGCACCCACAGGTAAGACCTATATTTGCATGTTATCACTGCACCCCTTTGCCAAATATTTCCTACACCATTTCATACACCTACATGACCTAGATTAGTATTCACCTAGGAAACACCCAAAAATTGAGGAGGAATACCCCAATAGGACATCCTGAGACACTCTCCAAACTTGGCCTGTTAAACTGCATAACGTCTTTGAGCATTTGTCTGGGTAAAGGGGGGTTTGATGCACATGTTTTGCTAATTTGATTATTAGAAGTGATTGACATTGCTATGATCCCTGTGACTTATGATCCCATGGAGGGAATACTTTTTTTTGTTGGAGGACAATGCCCGGTGGACAAGTACATATGGGGAGATGATTAGCTTGGACCTCCATGGAGCTAAAATCCCACCAGATGGATGTTGTGACCCCAACCAGGGGCAGAGAGATACCAAAGGCTTGCATTAGAGAAAAATAAGGACATTCCACTCGGGACACTTTGGCATACCTGGAATTAGGGGGATATTTTTCTTCCCTTTGAACGTTGGCCTTGGGAGGCCGATGACGTCACCCTTATGACCCTAGAGGTCACCGAACATCAAATGGACATGATGGAGGTAGTAGTGTGCTAGTTGACATGTGTGGCATCATCCAGAGGCCTTGGAAGGCCTAAATTTTTTCTCATGGAGCCTGATGTTCCATTTATCAGGCCCAAAGTCACCATAGGAGGGCATGATGTCACCTCTATTGGACATTTTAGGGTTTAATTCTTTGAATTTTTGTAAAAACTTTTTTGATGTAATTTGGCCATGTCAACGTTTTTTGACCTAAATTTTAATTAAAGGTCATTGCCATTGTATAAATAGGAGATAAATATCTTGTATTTATCATGATATTTCACTCACACAAGTGTGAGTTCTGAAATTTGGCCCTCTTTAAGGGTTATTGGCTGAAATTAAGTGGTGCACAACTTATTGGAGAGGCTAATATTGGTGTATTTTGGCATTTTTTCATGGTGGAAGGTCCTCAAATAGGGTTTGTTTCTAGATTATTATTGATGAAGTAAGTAAATCTACAATTATTCATTTTACTTTGAATGGTTATGGTAAATTTTCTTGTTCATATCAAAGATTATGAAATTGCTAGTTTGAAACCTGTTGGCAGCCATATTAAACTCTATTTTTACAAGATGCCTACACAGGGTTTTTAAATTCTCATTACTCGTTGCAACCTTTCTCATTAAATGACACCATTATCCGTTGCTTTCTGCGTACCTTCTTTTCAATTTCGTTTTCATGACTGCAAGCGTGAAAACTCACAACTAGAATTCATGTTTGATTTCATCAAAGGGTTAATGTTCATATGGTTTATCGTCTATTTGTCTTATTTTATCATGAACATGGTTGTTTCCATGGTTATCACCCCTTGGTATTGAACACACCTTGGTTACATATGTATTAAACCACCACCCATTTATCATTTGACTATTGTTAAGATGGTCTTGATTTATAAAAATTTTGATTCAATTGTTTATTTGACATTTTGATTTGTTGATCAAATCGTGTATATGCATATGATGGTTTTCAACTGTTATGATTTTTTATGTGTACCATTACACCGAGGTGTCATTCCAAGTACAACATGGTATGATGTTTTTTGTATGCCTCGATCTATACGATTTTCCTCACACGCATAGCAATTAACATTCCTGCCTACCATCTCGATCTCTTTTCACATTGTGTTGGGGAAGCTCAGGGAAATGGCTCTGTGCTTGTTCTGTCAAACCCTATCGCTGAATCCCCTGTCAATTTCTTGTTGTTAGCTATGGCTCCTGTAGTGAAAATTGAGCCTAGCAGTGTCCAGACATTGTTATTGTTTGATAATGCCCGAGAAGACTTAGAGAGGAATGGCTGGTGTGTCTTTGTTGAAAAGTTTGAGGGTTTTAATTTAGCAGTCGCTCAAGAATTTGCGTTAACGTTTGATGGTTGCAGAGCTAAAATAGGAGATTTCTAGCTTGAATTAAACGAAGAGTTTATTAGCCAAGCCACCGGTCTGCCAGCCGCGGGACAAAAGTGGTTTAAAAACTCAAAGGTTGAAGAGGTTCCCTGGTCATTGTTGTTCACCTCAAGGAAGATTACCAGCTGCGACAGAGGTATGCCTGTTACAACTCTAAAACCTAGATGGCACGATCTGTTAGCTATTGTCAAACAGTTCGTTACCTGTGAGGGTAGATATGGTTTGGTTTTCTTATATCACTTGCGGTTTCTCATGAGTTTAATTGATTTTCCCCTAAACATGCCCTATTTTCTCCTTCGAAGTTTATACAAAATGGCAAAGTGTTTTAAAAGGCAGAAATATGATTCCAGCCTGTTCCACCATTGTTTGATCAAGATTATTATTGTTCATCAGTTGAAATTAAACGGTGATTGTTGGGATGCCTTCCTGTTAAGAAATGGTTTTGCTAGCAGAGAAATAGGACAGGTTGACAAGTCTGTCATCACAGAAACCCTCGTCGAGCCTGTCATCCCTCCTCCTTCATTCTTTCCCTGTGTGGAACCCTCGATCTATGCTGACGCTACCCAACCTGACACTCTACTAGATTCGCATCCCAAAGGTGGTGTTAAGTTTGTTAAAAAGACCGCAAATAAAAAGTGTAAAGGCAATGCTGATATCAATTATAAGGGTAAAAGGGCCGCACGTTGGGTTTCACGTTGTGCCCGAAATAAACCTAAGCCCTGTGCAGACCAAAAAGAAATTGTGTTAAGCGAGGATTCTGATTCGGAAATTGAAAGGTTTCTAACTGAAGAATATCCATATTCATATGGAATTTTCTTTGGTAAACCCTATGATTATGTTACAAACCTTCCACCGTATCTTAAAGACGACCCCGACTTCCCTAGAATCAAAATAAACAGTGAACCTACAAGTCAAATGGAAAATTCCCCTACTGTTAACGTTATCACTGCTAATACATAGCCTATTCAGCTGCTGTTAAGGTCCTAATCCGCACATGGGTAGATTAATGTATTCGGATGTAATAAAGGTCAATATTAATAAGACCTTTCAATAAAAGAGAATTAGGCGGATGTAAGAAGACCTAATAGAAGCTTCCGCTTCTAGAAGGATCTTCC
>ML791206.1:169999-198624 GCA_009831015.1 Picea engelmannii
TGTAAGAAGACCTAATAGAAGCTTCCGCTTCTAGAAGGATCTTCCTCTAGATGCTTCTTTTTAGTATAAATAGGAGTCGAGGGTATGAGAACCCTAGCTTGGATATTTTTGTAACAGAGCGCTGCTCGATTGGAGGTTTCCCCTTCGAAGAGGCCTGTGAACATTGCTATCTGAATCAAGTGTTATTTCTATTCAAGTGCTATTTCTATTGCTATTTCGTATATCATTTCTGCGTATTGTGAAGATTATGCTGGATATTTCACTGTTATTCTGTTATTTCTATCATTTCATTTCTATTCTGCATATTTTATATATCTGGTATCTTGCAGCTGCAATGTAGCAAATGTCAATCATGGCTCGATAGGTATTACAGAGACGTGCCTTTACTTCAGTCTCAGATCAAATCCTTGGAAGACCAGGTAAATTTGCTAACGAAAGAGAATGGAAGACTACAATATGTAGCTCAAACCAAAGAAAAACGACAAAAAACCACATGGTCTGTTGTTTTTAAGAACGTGGAAGCAACGACTACCATTGTGAATTCAAAAATTGCTTGATTAAGTCGAATCCCTTAATCTAAGGTATGGTGTTTAAAAATAAATTTATGATGATTTTGTTTTTTCTTAATTAGGATATATGATTTGTTTGCATAGATTACATCCATCCTGTTTTGATTCATTCAATAAAATACGATTCTAGTTATAATTATAACTAGCTACAAAATCGTGAGATTCTGTAGCTAGTTACTAAAATTCGAATGAGCTGTTTTTATAACCAAAAATGTAATCTGAAATCTTTTATTCTTATGTGTTTTCAGGTATATACGATTTCTAAAGAATATTTGAACCACTGGTGGCATCTCTCAGCATGCTATTTCTTTATGTTGTTTTAGAATAGGTTGTTAGTTTTTGATATCAAATAGAATCTGGGAGGTTACATCCCCCATAATTTTTGGAACAAATTGAATGACATCCACAGGAAACGTTTTGATCCTGTAACCTATATAAATTTATTGTTTTGTAAACTAAAGACCATCGCTGCCTAGGAGCAGAAACTATGGATTTATGATTGACAGACTTGAATGGAAGTTGATATTGATACAGCTTTAGCTTCGATATATCGTATTTTTGTTCAAGTTTTAGTCATTTTAATTTGTAATTAAATTGTGACTACTTTAGATATCACGGTTTATCAAAGATTGATTTGATGGAATTTATATGATGTCCGTGTTTTATGTCCCTCATATTATATACAACAATTACTCTGTTCAAATTTGATGATTAGAAGGTTAATCTTCTTTATTCAATGAGCAGTTATATGCAAATTTTTACAGCCAGATTTATCTTAATGTGATCATTTGTCAAATTATAAAATTGTTGTTGCTATATCTCTTACATGTTCTGTCATTACCATTCAATCATTACTGCTTTACGTATACGATAAGCATTGGTAAGATCTGGTGCATGTTGGCATCATCAAAAAACAAAATTGGATACTGTACACAAGACGAATAGGAGATGCGATTACAGGTCAGTTTGTTAGTTTTATTTTATTAGTTTAATTAATATAGAAATTTCCTGTAATCTAAACACATTTTACTATTCATCTCGGTTTTCAATTAGACAGTTTCCTATTGCGTTTCTCGTTTATAAACGTTATAAAAAAAAATCAAAAAAAGACTGAATGATAGTTTTGTTGTCATAAATCAATTCATATTTGATTTTCGCAAATTTCGATCAAAATTTTCATTCTGTAAATGTTATACATATATCAGAGATATAATCATATTGTACATATAATAAGTAGAGCTATTTTGTAAATATTAGTTAGCGAACTGTAAGTATATATTAGATTTGTATATAGTTTCCAACAAGTGTTTTTCATTAAGTTATTTTCTTTAGTTTTGTTTTTCACTTTCTTAGGACTTAGATCGGCTAACGGAGCCGCTAAACCCATCGGAGTGGATTAATCCAAACGGATTGGGTTAAGTAGACAACCCCAGACCGGATTCACTCCTCCAGTTGACGAGCAGTCAATTTCGCCCGTCAACAAATGGTGCTAGAAGGAGGGCCTGAAAATTATTAATGGCACGAGGTGGTCGTAAGACTCCTCCACCACCTACCCGCTCACCTATAGTGACTAGAAGTCATTCAAACGACAACATTGTCCCTCAAATAGAAACCACATCAAACGACGATCTACGGATCACAGTTGAACCAGTAACCCCAAATCCTACGGGTGGTGACATACAAGAGATTGTCCGTCAATCTCTCATAAGAACACACAGTGATTTTGCCCATTTAATACAACCAAACCGACCTTTGGACCAGCCATTAGACTTCTATGATATCAGAGAACAACTTGGAGGCACTGACCTTACTTTAAACCCTACAGATCCAATCCTCACTCTTGCAGTAGGAGGATCTGGTATACCACCATCACCACCTCCTTCATCTCCTTCTTATTCTGGAGAAGAGTCTTCTGACGAAGGTAGTTCCTCACCCCAGCCTTCGACACCACCCACACCTATGGCCAACCAAGATGCAGTGGCCATACCTGGGCCTCATCATCCCTTACCCAAACACCCGGAGAAGTGGCTCCCTAAATTCGACCCGGACTCTAAACAGATCACCAAAGATCACATCAAAAATTTTATGTTAGCCATTAGACTGTGTAATGTCGAGCACAAAGATGTAGTCTGTAGATTGTTTCCCTACACCTTTGAGGGAAATGCCTCTACCTGGTAATTTTTCCAACAACCCCATACCATCGTGTCATGGGAGAAGTTTGAATCCTGTTTTCTTGAGAAGTTTGGAGATGACAAGTCTCCAGAAGTTCTAGTTATGGAGATTTCTAGTTTAAGAATGAACCCGAAAGAGAAGATCAAAGACTTTAATCAAAGATTCTTAACACTAAAGAACCGAATCCCTACGGATTCGATGCTTGCCAAGAATCTTATCATAACATATTATACGAAAGCCTTACATCAAAGCATAGCCATTTGGGTAAAGAGATATAAGAAATTTACGTTGTTAGAAGCCTTCGAAGAGGCCAGTCAGATCGAGAAAGACATCCTCAGCTTAAAAGACACTACTAGCAATGAAATAGAGACTAGTTCATCTTCAAAAAAGAAAATTGAAATCCTCCCTAGACCTTCCCAAAACAAAGCACAACCTGAAAGCACAGATTTAGAAAACTTACAGAAATTCATTCAAAGACTGTCCAATCAAGTTATAGATTTGAAAAGGACGGCTGAAGAAGCTTCTTCAAGCAAAGGGCCTTACAAACCCCCGTTTAGGAAGCCTTCTCCCACCAACCGACCTAATTCAAATACTGAAGGCCTAAATCTAAAAAGCCTGCAATTATCTATTCAAACGATTCTAGAAGCACAGGATAACTTGATGCCTCCTGAGATCCTTGAGGAAGTAGTTGAACAAGAGACAGTAGAAGAAGATGAATCCTCTCCGAACATTTTTGGACATTTCTTGGATAGCATTTTTCAAGCTAATTTCGAGACAATACATCCTTACAATACTAGGAGTAAGACAACAAACAAGCATTCTTCTGAAATCACTACGACTTTGCCCCCAAAAAAGTCTAAATCAACTGAGACTAAACAAAATTATGCAAACCCAAGCTTAGATTATGATTTGGTTGAAGATCTAAAAAATTTAAGGGCTAATATTTCTGTTTATGAATTATTAAAATTCTCGTTTCTTCTACAAAAAATGCTATAGAATATTGCAGAGAACAACAAAAATGGCAATCCAAGCAGTAACAAAGGTTTTCATAACAACCCCAAAGTTCCTTAGAAGGCATCCGCCAAGACTACTTCTGATTCTCACGAGAAAAGAGACCTTCCTGTAAATAATGTAACAAATGCAAATAAATTAGTTTTAGAGGCTACGAGTAAAAAGCAACAAGCTTCTACCATTAGTACTCGCAGAAATGTCCCTCCATTTTTGTTAACTTTTGAAATATTCAATAGGAACATGCACAACTGTATGGTAGATTCAGGAGCGTCATCTAACATAATATCATGGTCTGTGTGTCAGAAGATTAATGCTGAAGTTCAACCATCCACCTTGATCGAACTAGTGTTAAAGTTATAGGCGAACTGAGAAATGTGATTATAATATTGTCTTCTAACCCTAAAGTTCATCAAGTGATTGATATCATTGTCGTAAATATCCCAGAAGTTTATGGTTTTTTTTTAAGCAGAGACTGGTCAGAACAACTACACGACTATTTTGCAATGGACTGGTCTCACTTGTGGCTGCCCGAGAATGGAAATCCCAATAGAATCAAGGTAAATCGTGAACGTTACCTAAAGTTCACAGTCACAGATTTAAATGATCCCAATGAGCCATTTACACCTTCTGTTGATTCACCCGAAATACAAGGGATGGATACCTTTTTCGGCAATTTCATGGCCAAAACTTCTGCTATTACTAACCCGGAACAGAAGTCTGAAATTTTGACATATATGTAGCCAGCAGCTTCTACCCAATGGTCACATGCACCCGACAAAAATCAAATATGGTCTCTTTACTTTGATGGGTTAAAATCCAAGGAAGGAGCTGGTGCAGGCTGCGTGATTATTGATCCAACAGGTAACAAAACCCTGATTGCGTGCAGGTTAGAGTTTGAATGTACAAACAACACGGCAGAATATGAGGCTTTATTGAAAGGCCTCAGGAAAGCATTAGATATGAACGTTCAAAATTTGACTGCCTTTGGCGATTCGGAAATTGTGGTTAGACAGGTAAAAAATTCTATCCATTGTTTATGTCCTCACCTTAAAAGCTACCAATATGAGGTATGGAATTTGATGAATAAGTTTTTTTCATTTAACATAAATTCTATTCCTAGATTGAATAATTCGGAAGCTGACTTGTTAGCTAATGTAGCTTCGAAAATTTTTCATGTAGAAGGCTTATCTTTGAATGCATTCTCCATCGAACTGTTGTTCAGACCATTCGTCCCTAACAACATCACGAATTGGAGAGTCTTCGATGACGATCAATAGATTATAAATTTCCTGCATATGGAAGAAACTTTCCAGGGCACAATAATTGACGAAGGTACTCATGACGAAAATATTCATGACTTTACGGTAATACCTGATCCAAGATCTCCTGAATCTTCATCAGACATGGTAAATTCTATCCCGAAATCTGTAGTTAGATTAGAAATTTTTTATGATCTTCACGACAAGTTCAAAAAATTAGTGAACTGTAAAACGAATAGTTCCTCTTTGACGCATGAAAAAATAAGCTTGGGAACTAAAGACAACCCACAGTGCATTAATTTAGGGGTAGGATGTTCTGAACAAGAAAAAACAACATTTATTAAGTTGTTTAAGGAATTCAAAGATGTTTTTTCTTGGACGTACGACGACCTAAAAACCTTTGATCCTAACATCATACAACATGTCATTCCTATGAAACCCCAAACCTTACCTTTTCAACAAAAGTTAAGGAAAATGCATCCAAAACTCGAACCAACTGTCAAGAAGAAATTAAATAAACTCCTGAATGCTAAGATAATATTCCCAGTTAGGCACATGCAATGGGTCTCTAATCTTGTCCTTGTCCAGAAGAAGAGTAGTGAAATCCGACTATGTGTCGACTTCCGAAATCTTAATCGAGCGTCTGATAAAGACAACTACCCTATCCCACCTATGGAACAGATCCTTCAATAGGTATCTGGTTCTGAATAATTATCCTTATTGGATGGTTTTTCAGGGTATAACCAAGTCCTGATGTCCCCTCTAGACCAACTTAAAACCACCTTCTGCACTCCATGGGGCACCTACGCTTATAGGAAGATGCCATTTGGACTCATAAATGTTGGTGCTAGTTTCTAGAGAGAGATGGACATCGCTTTTCAAGGCTTAATCAATCAATCTATCATAGTTTACCTGGATGAAGTTACTGTCTTCTCGAAAAACAAAGATGATCATATAGCTCATTTAAGATTCGTTCTACATCGATGTCGTAAGTACAACATTTCTTTGAATCCTAAAAAATCTATCTTCGCAGTAGAACAAGGTAAGCTCTTAGGATTTATTGTATCAAGCGAAGGGATGATTATCGACCTTGAAATAACTCAAGTCATTTCGAAACTCCCCCATCCCTCGTCAAAAAATTCTATGCAATGTTTCTTAGGTCAGATAAACTTTGTCAGGAGATTCGTCCCCAGTTTTTCAGAAATGGTGAGACCATTACAAAACCTAATAAAAAAGGACGTACAATACCATTGGGGACCTTTAGAAAACCAAGATTTTAATTCAATAAAAAAGGCCATAATAGATGCTCCTTCTCTAATGAGCCTCGACTTTTCACGAGACTTCACTCTCTACACATTTGCTTCTGACCGCTCTTACGCCGCTGTCCTAACTCAAAAGAACACTGAAAACAATGAAGTCCCAATTGCCTTTATGAGCTCAGCATTCAAAGGCGCATAACTTAATTACCCAACAGTAGATCAACAAGCCTATGTTGTTTTTAAAGCAGTAAAGCACTTCCGATATTATCTTTTGAAATCTAGGATGAAAATTATTGTCCCTTACCCGGCTATCAGAAATCTGTTAGTACAGAAAGAACTAGGCAAAAAGAGGGCAAACTGGGTCACATCCTTATAAGAATATGACATAGAAATCACCCCAACACAAATAGTGAGAGGTCAAGGGTTATGCAAGTTAGTCGCTGACTCAGCTGCAGGACAGCAAGAGGAAAATGATATGTCCAATCTAGGACAACATTACCAAAATTTAATCTGTTGTGCACAAAACCCTGTTAGTCCCTGGTATGATGATATAAAATTTTCTCTTGAACATGGGTCAGCTCCCCGTCACCTGGATCCCACAAAAAGAAGAGCGCTAAGATTAAAATCTACTTCCTTTCAGTTGATTAATGGTATTCTTTTTTGTCAAAATTTTGATGGAGTACTAATGCGTTGTCTTGAGAAAGATGAAGTAGAAAAGGTCTTATTGCAATTGCACGCAGGAGAAGCTGGTGGGCATTTTGGTGGAGATACCACTGCCCATAAAGTATCAAGAGCAGGTTACTACTGGCCCACACTTTTTAAAGATTCTCATGCTTTGTGTCGTAAGTGTGTAATTTGTCAGAAAGCATCTGGATGGATATAGAAACCAACCTTCCCTCTGCAGCCCGTTTTAGTAGACTCCCCTTTTCAGCAGTGGGGTCTTGATATTATAGGTCCGATCAATCTTCCATCCTCACAGCAACATAAGTTTATCATAACAACCACGGATTACTTCACCAGGTGGTCCGAAGCTGCCCCATTAAAAGATGTAAATACCAGTCAGGTAATAGCCTTTTTGAATTCAAATATTATTACTCATTTTGGTATCCCTGATTGTTTGGTATTTGATAACGCTTCCTATTTTTCATCTCTTGAGATGAGTGATTTCGCTCTAGAAAAAGGAATTAAACTAAAATATTCTGCCAGCTATTACCCTCAAGGAAATGGATTGGCAGAATCAACTAATAAAAATCTGATCAAAATTATCAAGAGAACGGTCTCTGAAAACCATAAAAATTGGCATAATGCACTGTTAAATACAATCTGGGATGATAGAGTCACACCAAAAACTGTCGTGGGTAACTCACCCTTCTTTCTCATTTACGGTAGAGAGGCAATTCTACCACCACATATTCTCCTTCCCTCTCTACAGCTATCGCAAAAAATACAAGAAGAGGACTGTCCCCCTTTGGAGAATTGAATTAACGCGTTGTTAAAATTAGAAGAAGTGAGGGCTCAAGCGAAACGGAAATTGGATCAACATCAACTCGTTGTTAAAAGCTGGTTTGATTCCAATTCTACCTCTGACAGAAATTTTGAGGTAGGTGACCTTGTCCTAAAATGGGACAAACCACATGAGGGAAAAGGAGAGCATACAAAGTTTCAGAACTTGTGGCTAGGACCATTCTTGATTGCTGAGAAATTGGGTCCCAGCTCCTTCTGATTGTAGAATCTAGAGGGACAGCCAGACACCTATCCGGTGAATGACCAAGCTCTAAAAAGGTATTTCACCTGATGGCATTCCCATGTACACTGTGTAAATATTTTTGTTTTGTTTGCTTTTTGTTTTTCTTTGCTGTGTTGCTTTGATTGTTCCCTTATGCTTACCATTTTTTATTTTGAAATACACATGCCTGCATCATGAACTGTTTCAGACAAAGAGAACAAAAAAAATTCTCCTCTAAAATGACTACTGAAGATTGTTAAAACATCAATTATGATATTTTTCTGAAGTTTGCAGCCATGTTAAAGAAACTTTGTTGTTTGAAAAGCGTTTCTTGATTTCAATCTGTAACTGAAGCTTTTCATGATCATCCATAAAAATTTCTTCTTACGCTGTCCCTGTTCCTTAAGAGAACAACTCAGAGATGTCTCCCCACCTTCGAAGGTCGGTTTATAAACAAACTATCTCTAGATCTTAATGAAGGACAGTTAAAAAATTCTCTCAAGGTCTATAATTTATTAAAATATGTCCAAAATATCAGGATTTTCAGCGTCACCCCGCTCGATTAAATATATTTAAAACTAAACAATTCTTCAGAGAGATGTGGGAAGTTCTTGTAAATCCGCAGGGATACTGAATAGGTATGCTGGCAACAGGTAAATGCATGCATGACACCAAGATAACTTTGTCGGGTTACTGAACAGGCCTGCTGGCAGCAAAGCAATGTCAGGTATACAAAAATTCTCAGTTATGGAATCTTTTGACCTTAAATGTCCTTCGTTCTGATCTGGAACTTCTTGGTAGGATACAGATATCGTAGTGGGTTAAATGGCACCCTTTTCGAGGCTATGGACGCCAACTGGCAGCAGTGGATCTATCAACAATATTGGAGATTTTAACCTTAACATCGTGACTCTCTTTTGTCAAGATTGTCATCAGTTTTCGTCTTTTAAAATAACAAGCAATCTGAAACTGGAATTTTTTATGATTGATAATGATGTTCAAATAGTTTCTTGGTTGTTTTCGAGTTGAATTTTTTTCTGATTATCCTAATCTGGACTTGTTCGTTTGGCAGAGATAACTACTTCTACCAATGTGTCGCCGTTGTTGGCAGCCATATTAATCTCTATTTTTACAAGATGCCTACACAGGGTTTTTAAATTCCAACCTTTCTCATTAAACGACACCATTATCTGTCGCTTTCTGCGTACCTGCTTTTCTATTTCGTTTTCATGACTGCAAGCGTGAAAACTCACAGCTGAAATTCATGTTTGATTTCATCAAAGGGTTAATTTTCATATGGTTTATCGTCTATTTGTCTTATTTTATCATGAACATGGTTATTTCCATGGTTATCACCCCTTGGTATCGAACACACCTTGGTTACATATGTATTAAACCACCACCCATTTAGCATTTGACTATTGTTAAGATGGTCTTGATTTATAAAATCTTTGATTCAATTGTTTATTTGACATATTGATTTGTTGATCAAATAGTGGATATGCATATGATGGTTTTCAACTGTTACGATTTTTTATGTGTACCATTACACCGAGGTGTCATTCCAAGTACAACATGGTATGATGTTTTTTGTATGGCCTCGATCTATACGATTTTCCTCACATGCATAGCAATTAACATTCCTGCCTGCCATTTCGAGCTCTTTTCCCATTGTGTTGGGGAAGCTCAGGGCAATGGCTCTGTGCTTGTTCTGTCAAACCCTATCGCCGAATCCCCTGTCGATTTCTTGCTATTAGCTATGGCTCCTGTAGTGAGAATTGAGCCTAACGGTGTCCAGACATTGTTATTGTTTGATAATGCCCAAGAAGACTTAGAGAGGAATGGATGGTGTGTCTTTGTTGAAAAGTTTGAGGGTTTTAATTTAGCAGTCGCTCAAGAATTTGCGTTAATGTTTGATGGTTGTAGAGCTAAAATAAGAGATGTCCAGCTTGAATTAAATGAAGATTTTATTAGCCAAGCCACTGGTCTTCCAGTCGCGGGACAAAAGTGGTTTAAAAACTCAAAGGTTGAAGAGGTTCCCTGGTCATTGTTGTTCACCTCAAGGAAGATTACCAGTTGCGACAGAGGTATGCCCGTTACAACTCTAAAACCTAGATGGCACGATCTGTTAGATATTGTCAAACAGTTCGTTACCTATGAGGGTAGATATGGTTTGGTTTTCTTATATCACTTCCGGTTTCTCATGAGTTTTATCAATTTTCCCCTAAACATGCCCTATTTTCTCCTTCAAAGTTTATACAAAATGGCAAAGCATTTTAAAAGGCAGAAATCTGATTCCAGCCTGTTCCACCATTGTTTGATCAAGTTTATTATTGTTCATCAGTTGAAATTAAACGGTGATTGTTGGGATGCCTTCCTGTTAAGAAATGGTTTTGCTAGCAGAGAAATAGGACAGGTTGACAAGTATGTCATCACAGAAACCCTCGTCGAGCCTGCCATCCCTCCTCCTTCACTCTTTCCCTATGTGGAACCCTCCACCTATGCTGATGCTACCCAACCCGACACTCTACCAGATTCACATCCCAAAGGTGGTGTTAAGTCTGTTAAAAATTATGCAAAGAAAAAGTGTAAAGGCAATGTTGATATCAATTATAAGGGTAAAAGGGTTGCACATTGGGTTTCACGATGTGCCCGAAATAAACCTAATCCCTGTGAAAACCAAAAATCAATTGTGTTAAGCAAGGATTCCGATTCAGAAATTGAAATGTTTCTAATTGAAGAATATCCATATTCGTATGGACTTTTCTCTGGTAAACCCTATGATTATGTTACAAACCTTCCACCGTGTCTTAAAGATGACCCCGCCTTCCCTGGAATCAAACTCAACAGTGAACCTACAGGTCAAATGGAAAATTCCCCTACTGTTAACGCTATCACTGCTAATACA
The DNA here is from genome assembly GCA_009831015.1 of Picea engelmannii. Taxonomy (NCBI): domain Eukaryota; kingdom Viridiplantae; phylum Streptophyta; class Pinopsida; order Pinales; family Pinaceae; genus Picea; species Picea engelmannii. The sequence continues at coordinate 180,904 of ML791206.1, forward strand.
CAACCTATTTAGCCACAATGTAGCGAACGTCAATCATGGCTCGATAGGTATTACAGAGACGTGCCTTTACTTCAGCCTCGAATCTAATCCTTGGAAGACCAGGTGAATTTGCTAACGAAAGAGAATGGCAGACTACAATCTGTAGCTCAAACCAAAGAAAAACGACAAACAACCATAGGGTCTGTTGTTTTTAAGAACATGGAAGCAACGACTGCCATTGTGAATTCAAAAATTGCTTGATTAAGTCGAATCCCTTAATCTGAGGTATGGTGTTTAAAAATAAATTTAGGATGATTTTGTTTTTTCTTAATTATGATACATGATTTGTTTGCATAGATTACATCTAGCCTATTTTGATTCATTCAATAAAATATGATTCTAGTTATAATTATAACTAGCTACAGAATCGTGAGATTCTATAACTAGTTACTAAAATTCGAATTTCTTGTTTTTATAACCAAAAATGTAATCTGAAATCTTTTATTCTTATGTGTTTTCAGGTATATATAATTTCTAAAGAAGATTTGAACCACTGGTGGAATCTCTCAGCATGCCATTTCTTTTTGTTGTTTTAGAATAGGCTGTTAGTTTTTGATATCAAATAGAATCTGGGAGGTTGCATCCCCCACAATTTTTGGAACAAATTGAATGACATCCATAGGAAACATTTTGATCCTATAACCTATATAAATGTATTGTTTTGTAAACTAAATACCATCGCTTCCTGGGAGTAGAAACTATGGATTTATGATTGACAGACATGAATGGAAGTTGATATTGATATAGCTTTAGCTTCGATATATCGTATTTTTGTTCAAGTTTTGGTCATTTTAATTTGTAATTAAATTGTGACTACTTTAGATATCATGGTTTGTTATAGATTGATGTGATGTAATTTATATTATGTCCTTGTTTTATGTCCCTCATATTATATACAACAATTACTCTATTCAAATTTGATGATTATAAGGTTAATCTTCTTTATTCAATGAGCAGTTATATGCAAATTTTTACAGCCAAATTTATCTTAATGTGATCATTTGTCAAATTATAAAATTGTTGTTGCTACATCTATTACATGTTCTGTCATTAGCATTCAATCATTACTACTTCGCGTATACGAGAAGCATTGGTAAGATCTGGTGCGGGTTGGCATCATTAAACAACAAAATTGGATACTGTACACAAGACGAATAGGAGATGCGATTACAGGTCAGTTTGTTAGTTTTATTTTATTAGTTTAATTAATATAGAAATTTCCTGTAATCTAAACACATTTTACTATTCATCTCGGTTTTCAATTAGTCAGTTTCCTATTGCATTTCTCGTTTATAAATGTTATAAAAAAATAATAATAAAAAAACTGAATGATAGTTTTGCTGTCATAAATCAATTCATATTTGATTTTCGCAAATTTCGATCAAAATTTGCATTCTGTAAATGTTATACATATATCAAAGATATAATAATATTGTACATATAATAAGTAGAGCTATTTTGTAAATATTAGTTAGCGAACTGTAAGTATATATTAGATTTGTATATAGTTTCCAGCAAGTGTTTTTCATTAAGTTATTTTCTTTAGTTTTGTTTTTCACTTTCTTAGGACTTAGATCGTCTAACGGAGCTGCTAAACCCGTCGGAGTGGATTAATCTAAATGTCTTGGGTTAAGTAGACAACCCCAGACTGGATTCACTCCTCTAGTTCACGAGAGGTCAATTTCGCCCGTCAACAAAACCCTAGGGGAAAAACATATGTTTCTATATTTTTCCTTATAATTCTCCATCTACTTGAAATTGACAGAGAACAATTTTTTTGAATTATACACTATAGCCCTACCATTGTAGCACTCTAGTAGAATTACTTCATTTTCTTCATACATTTTACTTCAAATTTAATCTAAGGAAGAAGGAAATCGCTAGGGCCTAAGGTTACTTACTTCCTAGCAATTATTACTTCTAGGGTTTAGATATTGAGGCCTTAGGTTAATAACACCTCAATCATCTCATCCATCTGTTTAGATTATTTATTATCATTGTTGATTTCCTCTAAGAGTTGTTGTTTCTAACCTTGACTCCATTACCCTAAAAGGAACTTGTCCACTCCTCACAAGTGATTGATTGATCAAACAACTCTTAAACTATCTTCCCTAAGAATTCTACTAACTTACACTGACTTTAGATTATATTAACTCACTAAATAATTTGTTGTTGTTGCAAAAGATTGCTACATCCATCAATAACAACAGTAAATTCATCTTAAAAGCAGGATTGAAAGCTAATTAGACATTGCCATAATTGCTTCTGACTACTATTATCATTCTGTCAACTTAAGGCTATTATTTATTTTCATTCTTAAGCATTATTGAGGCATAATTGTTGTGGTTGTTGATAAATATTCATTGTTGTTGTAAATATTTACATTGCTTCAGTTCTATATCAACTTGTTTATCATTCAGAATTTTATGGTTTTATGAAGCATTGACATCATATGGTACTTGCAAATTGCATTTATTTTCTATTTGTTATCTTGTTATGGGAAGGTACACCTAATTTATCTTTTGCTTCATCTCAGTAAAACTTTGGAACTTTTGATCTAAGTGACCTGCGAGAGGGGTGGGAATTTCTTATATCTTTTAACTTAGCCTCCTCAAACCCTCAGGTCACTGGGGATGTCTCCCCTAGGGTACTGTGACATACTCCTAAATAGAAATAGGTTTCCTATTAAGGTGACAATGATAGGTTGTCCCCCTTGTTACACCAATTCAATACCCACTTTCCTTTGGCTTTGGGAAAGTACAAACTGCGCAATAACATTTTGGCACCGTTGTCGAGGAAACTGAGTCAATTTTCCTCAAGACATCACTTTTTCGGTAAGAATTTCCCTCAAAGCATTTTATCTTATGATGCTTACCTGGCGACTCCACTAAGGGTGATTCCCTCTTTTCCTTTTGACGTTCCCTAGAAGGATTATCTAGCAACTCCACTAATGATAAATCCAACCATGGCTTCTCAATGGGACCCAAGAAATTTTAAACCCTTGAATATGAGTAAAATCTCTGGTTACGCTTGGAAAATTCCTTCGAGGTATGAAAAATGGCTCCCTAGATTCACTAGTAGTGACGAAGAAAATGTTGAGGACCATATGTTTGAATTTTGGTCCTTCTTTCAACTATATCCTGTTACTGATGATACTGAAGTTCTGGGAATGAAGATTTTCTCTTCCACTCTTCTTGAAAACAACAAGAGATGGTATGATTCCCTCTTTGATGCTAGTATTACATCCATGAATCAATTAGAAGATGTCTTCCTCAAGAAATGGAATATCAAAGAGGATCCTAGGGTGTTTCTAAACAAACTTAATCATATAGAGAAGAATGAGAATGACATCGTTAGGGAGTTCCATACCAAATTCCAGAAGATGTTATGACAAATCACCAAAAACCATCATCCTGGACCTCAGTTCCTCATTTTTCTTTATACCAAGTCATTTTTAAAAAAATCAAATTTTATTCTCTATATAAGAAGGACAAGGAAAATCGAAGAAGATTATGACATTTCCACGGAAGTTGAAACCAATATCTCATCATCCAAGGTAGAACAATCCTTTGTTCCAGAAGTCAAGGTTTGTGAGCCCATAGATACCCCATAGATTTTCAACAGAGTACCCTCCCTTGAGACATTTTTTGAAGAAACCGTGAAATATTTAGAACATGACATCATTCAATAAGAGGTTGAAGAAGGATATCTCGATGAAGGTTACCAATCCCATGGGGAAGAAAAAGGATTTACTCATGATTTTAGAAAGGATAATGAGGAACTTGTTGAAGAGTGAGAGCCTGAAGATATTAAACATGATGAAGTATTGACGAGTGCTCCTCCCTCTGATGAAGCCATCCCGAATCCTATTATCCATGCACACGAAGAAGAGGATGAGGTTAGTCACTTTCATTTTCAAGTTTTTAATCATACCTTATTCTATGATTCAAAGGGGGAAGAAGAAAGGGAATCCTTGGACAAGAGAGATCCTCCTTATTATGAAGTTGAAAATGTAGATATAAGTCATGAGGATGAGACAATGATGCATGCTCTTCCATTTAATGAAGTTATCCATATCCTCGAAGCTCTTGCACAAGAAGAAGTAAACACTGTAATTTAATTTCCTTTCCAAGAGTCCGATGATGCTTTATTTTATGATTTGGAAAGTGAATAAGTGTTAGATGATCCCTTGGATGTTTTAATCCCTTCATGTTATGATAAAGGTGATGACTTTGTTGATGATATTGATGAATTCATACATGTCGAAAAGTTTCAATGGGATGTGATTGGATATGATGGGGATCCCATTTATGACATTGAGGGTCATTCCCAAAAGTTGCCTTCACAACTATCATATGAGGTTACTAATAATTTTGACATTTGGAAACGAGGAGATGATATGATTACAAACTTTTTTCAGACACCCAAGGATGACCTGGTGCTATGTTCTCCTAATGATTTTCGGTCATATCTTGAGGATTTTGATGAATATTCCTTTGAGCGCTTGGATTTATTCAATGACGAAGATTATCAACCATCATTGTGATCATATATTGATAAAGTTGAGGACATTTCCTGCCCAGAGAAGGATCCTTGTGACAATGTTTTCTAGCTCCCTTCGACTATTTTATCTCTCTATGTCACTAAAGGTGTAGTTGGGAAGCATGTCCTTTGTCCTAAGTTTTCTCTAAGGAAAATATTAATTTTAGAATCCAAGGGTAGGTTGAATACCTCAAGAAGACTTTTTTTGTTTCAATCTTTCATCCTTCCCTTGAGAAATTTGTCAGTCGTCCTCTAGGTTCTTTCTAGTCCCTTCCCAGACCTCAGATTATGAAGATGTCTAACGTAGACAACCTTAAAAATATTTGAGTCAGTCTATTGAACCTTTGATTTTTATGATCCCTTTCTAAGATGGATTGAGCACTTTCCTGAGAGTGTGACTTGGCACAATTTTGTCCCTCCCACCTGCCTCCATGAGTTATACTTTATGATTTTCGATGATGCAATACATTTTATAAATCATGTTATTTTTTTTCTTGACTTATCATTGTTTTGGTTTATGATGAATCACAGAGGAAGGTATTATGAGATATTTCTAGGATGGTTTCACTGGTTATTTGAATACACCTAGAATTCAACCAACATGTAAGTACATGTAAGTTAGGTAGGCATTTGCATTCATTGTATATATCATCTACATATCATGCTAGAGTAGTATAGTTGTAGTTTAATTATCATTTGTATATATGCATGCTTATTTTTATTTAATTGTATCATATATGAGCCAGGGGTGATATCACTGCCCCAAAAGATCACTAATTATTTTTGTTGAGATATAGCAGATTATAGGTAATACCAGAGATGTTGAGGTTCTCATGCACTCTACGGTGAGCACATGTCCCCGAGTTGGATCCAAATAGTATCCCCTATCCTAGAGATAACTAAGGATATTATGTCTCGAGGCCCATAGGTCCTAGACATGGAGTACCAAGATCCATGTGACTTGAGCTTGGCCCTGGAGGGCCCATATTTTCTTCATTGTGTCCTATCTATCAACATCAACAACATCCATCCCATTGGCCTGACTCTAAAGTAGCAGTGGGTCTTTATCCATGAGGTAATGAGTCTGAGTATCATGGTATGTTTCACTCTGATTTTTGAAGCATTTGAATATGTGCACTGAACTCTCTTTTGTTTCATGATGTTTTCTTGGAAATTATGTTCTTTAACTTTTCCATACTTGAGAGGGGATGATAGAGTGCCTTAGTAAGTTGTTTCCCTTAGGGATGATTTGCCACTAGGTGGGTCTATGAAAGGTCATCGTCCATTCCTTCCATACTTACCACTTTTCATCATTGTCCCTCTCATATTCCCCTACCTTGGTTCGGGCATTGGGTTTTCCAAGCTAGTAAGGGTTGTACCTTGCCTTGTGAGAAGAAGGGGCTAAAGTCCCAGAGAGTAAAAGTAGCTAGAAAAATTTAAAAGCCAAAATGAAACCTTGAGATTCTTCTATTGGACAATTGAGAGGGGGGCGGGGGTGAATCAGTTGTTACCATTCGTAAACAATTATGCTTATTTTAAACTCTTTACAAAGCACTGAATGAAAATCAAAATAATGCAGGGAGGTAAGCAATAGAATATTCAATATCAATCACACACATGAAATATACAGAGACAGATATTTCCTGAGGAAACCCATAAAGGGAAAAACCTCTTCTTCTTGATATGATAAGTAATCTTTATTTTCTATACATTATCATTTTTATGAGCACCAATGCACTGTGAGGCTACCACCTCTTTTTTGCAAGATGCAACTTGTTGAGAGAACCAACTCTCAGGTTTCTCTATCACCCACTAGAAGGAAGCACCAAATCCCTGGTTTCTCTAGCACCCACTAGAAGGAAGCACCAACTCCCTAAGTGTTCCAGAACCAACTGGATGGAAGCACCAACTTCTAGTCACATAGGCACTGACCTGTATAACAGAGAACAATAGTTCATCCTTGCACCACCCTGCTACCCTAATTTTTCTAGCTGCAACCAGATGGAAGCTACAACTCCCTGTTTTCAAGCACCCACTTGAAACTCCGAGGACAAAAGTCCTCCCTAGCACCTCCCTACCACCCTGAAATATAAATCTTTTCTTTCATGAATTTATCACAGTGATACAACATTTATCTATGGCTTACCAGTCTCATCATTTTTCTACTACACTACTCTGCTCTGCCTGCATCAATGTCTCTCTCCTCGCATCTGCTGCACTTTCTGTTCTTCTCTCAGATGTGCATTTTTGTTCCTTGCTTCTTCTGTGCTTTATGCTCTGTGTCTTATTTCCATTCTATGCACCATGCCTCTTCTATGTGCTTTAGCTCCTGCACACAACATACTTCTACCCGCATGAAACACACTCAACAACCACAACATCTCTTCTATGTTCTGCATTTTTGTATTCTCTGTGCACCAACGACATGCTATGCACAATGCCTCTACATGCTCTTCACAACATCACTATTCTTCTCTTGTGGTTGTTTACTGCATCTCTTCCTCATTACTTCATACCTAAATCACAGTCCACCTTCACTTCTCTATTCTGCATCTTTTTGTCATGTCGAGTCCTCTACCTGATCATCATGGAAAATCTTCGTCATCCCTGGCAGTTAGCTCAGTGCGTTCATCGTCAGTGGACATTATGATGAGATTCCTTATCTTCTCTGGTAGTCGATACTCTTCATCTTATTTGTTCTGTTACATCTAGTCAACTATGAGTTCTTTGTCTTCTAATCCCCTTCCTTCACATGACCACTGGTGGTGATCAAGCGCTTATTCAAAAAGGTGCTTCCCAATTTTTGTCTAGTGAGTGTTGGCTCCATTTCACGATATGACCTTGGGATATGAGATTCATGTGACCACACGATTGTGGGCACTTCCATAATATGTTTGAGGGAAACCCGCTTTTCTCCCCGCAATTCATTACGAGCCTCCATGCATCCTTTCTTCAAAACCGTGGTTTCAATTGCGGCCCACTTACGAAAAATTAAGGCTCGAGCATGTTCTGGACTCGCAATGGAGAATGACCGTTGATCTCATGATATTGACGATTCTCTTGAATGGATGGTTCATATATGTCCTCTCAAGTTTGTAGACTAGCTCTCTCCTTCCTCCATCAATGACTGAGGTTTCCTTCGTGATCTGGGCTCTGGGAGTTTCAACTCTCAAACCCTGTTGCTGCTGATTGGATATCTTCCGGAATGGAAGATCTACTGAAATATGTCCTCTTCAATAGATGAATTTTCCTTCTTTCCTTTTTCCACGTGCAATCCTTGGTCTCAACGATCAGATGACATGTGTCCCTCCAAACCAACAGACAAGATCTATTTCACCTTTCGGGCTTCGCGAGTTTCGATTCTCAAACTCTAATTTCTCCTGGAGAATTTCACCCAGAGTCCATGATCCAACGACGCATGTCCCTCTCAGATCAATGATCAATATCTCCTTCATCTCTATAGAATTTAGAGATTTAAATTCTCAACCTCTGCTTGCTCAGAATGCTTTTAGCCGAAGTCCACAGATTCCTGCCATGTGTCCTCCTCGAATCAATGGTTCTCATTCACTTCGAGACTTTGGCACTTCAACAATATCAAACCTTTCTCCTTTGTGTTTTCCCAGATAATTTTCTCTCGAAGTTCGCAATCCTCTAACACATATCCTAATACACGATCAATGATCAAGAATACACCCAAAGTGATCTTCAAATTAGACGACTCGTATCCACTCTAGGTCTTCGGCATTTGGGGACTTTGAGTCTTTGGGCGAGTACTGGTGGTAAAACTCTTGAAGAAAAACTCCCAGAGTGACATAACTCTTGCATCACTTGATGACGTGTCACGAGCCGAGCAACTTCCACATGTCACTCGGATTTGTGATTTCCATGTACCTGAAATGCCGAATCAACTTGACACTTGTCATTGTTTGATTGCACCACGTGTCCTTGTTGACATGGTCTTCCATGTGTCCTTGCTGACGTGGTCTGCCACATGTCCTTGAGAACGAGATTTGTTGATGTAATCTTCTAACATATATCTCCCTGATCTAACTTTCATTATCTAATCTCCATATCTGACGGTCCTTATTCATTTAAGATTTTCGGGCTTTAGGTTTTTCAAATCTCAAACTTTCAGGAGTGTAACCTCCTCAGATATCTATATTCGAAGTGAATGTTGTTCGTTCGATTAGTATCTTGGATCGACAGCTCGATCTTTCTACGATGCAACTTTGATAGCTTATCCTATCCTTCCACTTGAAATTGATCTGACGGTTGATGTAATTTCACATTCTGTGGATTTGAAATATCAAACTTTCAGGAGCGTAAGCTGCTCAAATCTTTATATCCGAAGTGAATGTTGTTCATTCGATCAGGATCTTAGATTGACGGCTCGATCTTTCTGCATGAAGATTTGCTATATTATCCTTTCCTTCCACTTGAAATTGATCTGATGGTTGATGAAACTTCTCATTCCGGGGATTTCAAATCTAAAAATTTCCTGAGTGTAAACTACTTGCATATTTAGACCCGAACTAAACGTTGTTCGTCGATCATGTTCTGATATCAATGGCTTGATCTTTCTGTGCACTCCTCCTGACTAGACATTGATCTAACAACCATTGTCTCTCCTCCTCCTAAGCTTACCCTTCCTCTCGACTTGGAAGAATGCTTAAGTGTCAAAGGACTCGACCTTTGATTCTTCTCCGAGTCCTGATGACTTGGACCTCGTCTGCGCTTCTGGAAACTGCTATCTCTTATGATCTTTATCATCTCTGCATACTGTTTGCTTCTCCTCCTGAGCTTACGCTTCTTTTCAAGCTTTGATATCTGCATACTCATGTTATTCCTCCTGAGATTTGATTTTCATATTGTTCTCTTCTTTTTCTGAACTTATTCTTTCCCTGTTTTCCATCATTGTTTCTTTCCTCATTGATTCTTTTCTTGCCTGTAAACATACCATCATCGTTGTTGTTTTTTCCATCAATGACAAGCACACTCTGCCTATAAACATGCCAACAATCTCCCCCTTTGGCATTGATGGCAACCCTGAAGGACTACACTATTCTACTTAGACCTCCAATTGTAGCATCCAGACCACACCTTTTCTCCCCCTTTGACATCAATGCCAAATAAAACATGCTCCCCCTAAGCTGTTGCAGTACCTTTCGGAGGTATCATATATTCAACCAACACAAACTCCCCCTGACATGATGGATTCTCTTATTTGAGTCCTGAAGGGTATTTATATCTAACTCAGAGTCCTCTTCTTTTGATTATTGGACCTGTTCATCTTCAGATTCAGCTGTGTCCTCTGTAGTATACTCAATATTGCTCACCTCTCTTACTGGGACTCCTTCGTCAACCTTTTCTTGTCATAGTTGAATGACTCCCCCTGTCACTCTTCTCTGATTTTATATTACATCAACTTCATTTTTCTTCCATGATGCCTACCATCCAAGGTTTTTATGACCATATTAATCACAAGAGAAAACCATTACGAACACTCTCATACCTACTTTCCCTTTTTACAAATGAAGGACTTTCATCAGGTTTCACAGGAGCACTGATTTGTTCCTTGTTGTATCCAAGACCGTATTTGTCATTTGGTTATCTCTGACTGTCCAAGATCTCAACCAGGATCATGGAAATATTCAAGATCTTGATTTGGGTGTTTGAATTATCAACCTTCTTTCTAAGATTCACAACTTCTTCTTCCATCTTATGAAATGATTCTTCTTATACTTCTTCTTTTCTTGCATGGGAGGATTCAGTATCAACATCATTATCTATCCTTATTCCTTTAGCCGCCACTTGTCCTAAGTTTACATTTTTTACCTTACAATCTTTGGACGTGAACACCTCTTCACAGCCTCTATCACGCATTTGACTTATACTGAGAAAATTATGTTTCAGACCATCTACAAGCAAAACATCCCGAGAATCTCCTTTTCCATTACTCAAACTCACCATCCCTTTACCCTTGATTTTACTTGGTTCATCATTTTCAAATATCACATTTCCTGTTTTTATTTTACTTATAGGTATAATCTTATCCTTTTCTCCAGTCATGTTCTTGGAACATCCACTGTCTATATTCCAAGAGTCCTTTTGTTTTGCAGTTGAAAGTACTAGACCACATTTTTAACTATCTTTCTTTTTCCATGTGTTGGCCTTTCTAGCTAAGAGATTTATGCTTGGGTATTCTTTGTAATTCTTCAGATGGCAGTTTGCAGCTTTGTGGAAGAAGTTATGACAGTTATAGCATTCAAGATCATTGTTCAATAGGTCAAAGTGATTGTTGCAACGTTGTCTACTCATTGACTTCTTATTATTTCTTGACCTCCTCAGTTGCATGTCTCTAAACTTAATTTGACAAATTGCAATCTGTGGTTGTTTGTTACTTGGTTGTCTCATTCTCTGTTGTGGTAGATATGTATTCATTGGGTGTATTTATTTCTCATGTCTAAATATTAAGGAACAATTTACAACTTTGTGGTCAAAGTTGGAACAGTAGAAACAATATCCATAGAAAAAATCTGTGTACCTGGAAAATAGCTATCTTCTTTGAGCAGGTCGATTTCTTCCATGCCAATGATTTCCTTGAGCAGAGGGTGTATTATTTATTTGTTCTACAGATTTGGTTGCGGCACCTTTTTCTTTACTCCTCACGGGCAGCTAATTATCTTCCTTTGTTTCTACAGGTTTCTTGTTGTTATTGGTTGTAGATTTGACAAACTTGATGGATTCTTTGTTTCTTGGCTGACCACTACTTGATCCCTCTTCATAACCCAAACCAATTTTAAACTTTGGATTCCTTTCCTGATTTAGAATGATGGATAATCTTTCTGAGGCTTTAATGCTTGGAATATTTTGGACATACAATGATTTAAACTTCTCCATCTCTTTTCTAGTTTTTACTACCTCTTCTTCCAAGGCTTCACATCTTGTCTTCTTCTCTGATAACTATTGTTTCAGAATGTATTCTATTTTCTTTGTCTCTTCTAATTCTAATTTTAGCAAAACAAAGTCGTCACTTGGTTTTTTACCATTCTTTTCAAACTGCATCGACAATTGTTTTTGTTTTCTCTTCTTAAGTCGGAGTCTGTCAATCTCTTCTAAATCACTGATCAGCTCTCCTTCCAAGTCAACCACAACTTCTTCAATATTGACATTACTTCCCGTGATTTCATTATCATAATCCTATTTGTTCATAAGCACACAGTCATTAAACTTATCTTCATAGGAAGAGTCACTATCTATGTCTTCTGAAGAGTCATCATTGTTTACACATAAACTTTTATTTTTACCAAATATCTTGGATTTGTACTTCTCTTCTCCTTCATAGTTCTGGTACTTTTTCTTGTGTGGACACTTAGATTCAAAGTGACATATCTTTCCATAGTTAAAATAATTGAAGGGAAAATTTCCTCGGTACTTGCCTGATCCTTTCTTTAGTCTTCTCACAAATTTTGCTTCAATTTCATCAGGCTCAGAATCCTCATTCTTATCTCCTTTAAATGATGCTTCTCTAGTGGTATATTTATCTTTACTAATACTCATTTCATAAGAAGTTAGAGTTCCTAGGAGTTGATCAATAGACAAAGTCTTAATATCATTATGTTCTTCTATTGTAGAAACTTTTGGATTGAATCTATTAGGCAGAGATCTTAAGATCTTCTGAACTAATACTACGTCTTCAATCTTCTCACCAAGACCTTTCATGGCATTCAAAATCTCCTCAAATCTTAAGAAAAAATTATTAACTGCCTCATCCTCATTCATCTTTAGTTGTTCATACTGTAATCTGTAGGTTTGAAGTTTGGCATCCTTTACCTTCTCATTACCTTCATAACTGCTAACGAGTTTTTCCCACATTGCTTTGGCAGATTCTAAGTGCATAACTTTTATAAATTTTGCTTCTGCAAGCCCACTCAGAATAGAATTCATAGACTTAGCGTAGAATCTTAATTCTATCTTGTCATCCTTATTATCTAGTACAACTGGCTTTACATAACCAGTCTCTACCACATCCCAGACATCTGCACCTAAAGCCATTATGTAGATTCTCATCCTAACTTTCCAGAAGCCAAAGTTTGTTCCATTGAACAGGGGGGCTTTATTGGTTGAAATTCCTCCATGGATATTCATGTTTAATCTCTGGGATCTACCCTTAAATAAAGGGAACTTTCTCTGATACCAATTGTTGGACAACAAAGAGGGGGGTGAATCAGTTGTTATCGTGCTTAATAAATTATTCTTATTTTAAACTCTTTACAAAGAACTCAATGACAATCACAATAATGCAGGGAGGTAAGCAATAGAATATTCAACATCAATCACACACATGAAATATACAGAGACAGATATTTCTTGAGGAAACCCATAAAGGTAAAAACCTCTTCTTCTTGATATGATAAGTAATCTTTATGTTTTGTACATTATCATTCTTATGAGAACCAACTCATTGTGAGGCTACCACCTCTATTTTGCAAGCTACAACTTGTTGAGAGAACCAACTCTCTGGTTTCTCTAGCACCCACTAGAAGGAAGCACCAACTACCTGGTTTCTCCACCCACTAGAAGGAAGCACCAACTCCCTATGTGTTCCAGCGCTAACTGGATGGAAGCACAAACTTCCATTCACACTTGTACTGACTTGTATAACAGAGAATAATAGTTCTTCCTTGCACCACCCTACCACCCTGGTTTTTATGGCTGCAACCAGATGGAAGCTACAACTCCCTGTGTTCAAGCACCCACTTGAAACTCAGAGGACAATAGTCCCTCCTAGCACCTCCCTACCACCCTGAAATATAAATCTTTTCTTTATTGAATTTATCACAGTGATACAACATTTATCTATGGCTTACCAGTCTCATCATTGTTTTTCTACACTACTCTGCTCTGCCTGCATCAATGTCTCTCTCCTCGCGTCTACTGTGCTTTTTTTTCTTCTCTCAAATATGCATTTTTGTTCCTTGTTTCTTCTGTGCTTTATGCTCTGTATTGTCTTTCCATTCTATGAACCACACCTCTTCTGTGTGCTTCATCTCCTACACACAAAATGCTTCTACTTGCATGAAACACACTCAACATCTCTTCTTTGTTCTACATTTTTATATTCTCTGTGCACCAACTGCATATTATGCACAATGCCTTTGCATTCTCTTCACAACATCATTGTTCTTCCCCTGTGGTTGTTTACTGCATAGATAACTCACAGTCCACCTTCACTTCTCTATTCTGCATCTTTTTGTCATGTCGATTCCTCTGCCTAATCATCATGGAAACTCTTCGTCATCCCTGGCGGTTAGCTCAATGTGTTCATCATCAATGGGAATTATGCTAATATTCCTTAGCTTCTCTGGAAGTCAAGACTCTTCATATTCTCTATTTTGTTACATCCATTCGAATATGACTTCCTTGGCTTCTAAGCCCCTTCCTTTGTATGACCACGGGCGGTGACCAAGCGCTTATTCGAAAAGGTGCTGCCCGATTGTTTTCTTGTGAGCACTGTCTTTGTTTCCCAATATTACATTGGGCTATGAGATTCATGTGACCACGCGATTGCCAGTGCGTCCATAAGCAGTTTGAGGGAAACCCGCTTTTCACCTTGCAATTCACTATGAGCCTCCATGCATCCTTTATCCAAAATCACGGTTTCAATTGCAACCCGCTTATGAAAAATTAAGGCCCGAGCATGTTCTGGCCCTGCAATGGAGCACGACCGTCGATATCATGATCTTGACGGTGCTCTTGAATGGATGGTTCAGATATTTCCTCTCAAGTCTGTAGACCATATCTCTCCTTCCTCCATCAATGGTTGAGGTTTCCTTCGTGATCTGGGCTCTGAGAGTTTCAACTCTCAAACCCTGTTGCTGCTGACTGGATATCTTCCGGAATGGAAGATCTGCTAACATCTATCCTCTTCAATTACCGTCTCTGCATTCTTTCCTTTGTTCACGTGTAATCCTAGGTCTCAACGATTAGATGACACATGTCCCTCCAAACAAACGAATGAGATCGATTTCTCCTTTCGGGCTTCGAGATTTTTTATTCTCAAACTCCGCTTGCTCTCGGAGAATTTCACCTGGAGTCCATGATCCAACGATGGGTGTCCCTCTTGGATCAACGGTCGAGATCTCCTTCGGGTCTCTGGACTTCAGATATTTAAATTCTCAACCTTCGCTTGCTCAGAACACTTTTAGCCGGAGTCCATAGATTCCTGCCATGTGTCCTCCTCGAATCAATGGTCCTCATTCACTTTGAGACTTCGGCACTTCGAAAATATCAAACCTTTCTCCTTCGTGTTTTCCCGGAGAAGTTTCACTCAGAGTTCATGATCCGTTGACACGTATCCTGCTACATGATCAACGATCGAGAATACACCCGAAGTGATCTTCAGATCGGATGACTCGTATCCACTTCAGGTTTTTGGCATTCGGGACTTTAGGTCTTTGGGTGAGTACTGGTGGTAAAAATACCAAAGCAAAATGCTTCGAGTGATGTAAATATTGTGTCACTCGATGACATGTCACGAGCCGAGAAACTTCCATGTGTCATTCAGATTTGTGATTTCCACCTACCTGAAATGTCAAATACACTTGACACATGTCATTGTCTGATTGTGCCACGTGTCCTTGCTGACGTGGTCTTCCACATGTCCTTGAGAATGATATTTTTTGATGTAATCTATTGATGTATATCTCCCTGATCTAACGGTCATTGTATGATCTCCAGATCCGACGATCCTTATTCATTTTGGATTTCCCGCCTTCGGGTTTTTCAAATCTCAAACTTTCAAGAGTGTAACCTCCTCACAACTCTATATCCGAAGTGAATTTTATTCATTCGATCAGGATCTTGGATCGATGGATTGATCTTTCTCTGATGCAAATTTTCTAGCTTATCCTGTCCTTCCACTCGAAATTGATCTGACAACTGACAGAACTTCACATTCTGGGGATTTCAAATCTCAAAATTTCAAGAGCGTAACCTCCTCTCATATTTATATCCGAAGTGAATGATGTTCATTCGATCAGGATCTTAGATCGATGACTCGATCTTTCTGTGGTGCAACTTTGCTAGCTTGTCCTATCCTTCCACTTTAAATTGATTCGACGGCTGACAAAACTTCGCATTCCGGGGACTTCAAATATCAAAATTTCCTGAATGTAAACTCCTCACATATTTAGACCCAAACTAAACATTGTTCATCGATCATGTTCTCAGATCGACGACTTGATATTTTTGCGGGCTCCTCCTAACTAGACATTGATCTGACGGCCATTGTTGCTCCTCCTCTTGATGTTACACTTCCTCCTGACTTGGAATAATGTCTAAGTGTCAAAGGCCTCGACCTTTGATCCTTCTATGAGTCCTGATGACTTGGACCTCGTCTGTGCTTCTGAAAACTGCTATCTCTTCTAAGCTTTCTTGTCTCTGCATACTGTTTGCTTATCCTCTTGAGCTTATGCTTCTTTCTGAGATTTGATCTCTGCATACTCACGCTATTCCTCCTGAGATTTTATTTTCATATTGTTCGCTTCTTCTTCTTAACTTATTCTCTCCCTATTTTCCATCATTGATGCTTTTCTTGCTTGTAAACATACCATCGTCATTGTTGTTGTTTCCATCAATGACATACACACTTTGTCTGTAAACATGCCAACAATTAGTTTTTGGTAGTACGGCTATTGTTAGACCAAAACCCGTGGGTTATTGGTAAAATAACCACCGCCAGTATTCAAGGATCCACGAGAGGCGATTAGTCCCTTTTCACGATACATCGGGGAGCACTGACTACTTTCACTTTCATGCAACAATCTCCCCCTCAACGTGAGCTGAGTGTGTATCGAACTCATGACCTCTATCTTTGATACCATTTTTCAGTAGTACGACTGTCGTTAGACCAAAACTTGTGGTTGATTGGTAAACTCACCACTGCTAGTATTCAAGGATCCACAAGAGGCGATTAGTACCTTTTTGCGGTACACCAGGGAGTGTTGACTACTTGCAATTTCATGTTGGTTGTGGAGCCTGATTATCTTCCTGATTCAGAGGTCTTTGCTTTCAGCCATGTTTATACCCCATGAAGTATTTACACCCCAGAAGTATGTACACTCTTCCATGCAGGGGAGTGCAGAGGGGGGGTATCCCCTCTGCGGGGTCCAGGGGGCCTATCCCCCCGGTTGGGGGGTCTGGGGGCAAGCGGGCCCCCAGCGGGGGTTCGGGGGCAAATCCCCTGAAGAAAAAATTGCCTTGTAAAAGTATATTGTAATTTCATTGTAAATCTATATCATTCATTATAAGGTCACAGATCTAACGGTAGAGATTATGTTAGGGTTTTTTTCCCTAGAAGGCAACCCTCGTTTATGAGGGAAATGTATCGCGGCTATGGATGATGGTGAATATTGTATTATGAGAGAGGAGACTGTGAGAGAAAGAAGAGGAAGTTACAGTGGGTTTTGCTGTAGGTTGTATCCCTTCATTTGCTGGATAATAAGAAAGGAAGGACCTGGCAATTTCTCTGGTGGACGTAGCCCACACTGGGTGAACCACGTAAATCTGTGTCTCTCTTGTATTGTGTGTCTTCTTTGTTTTGTTTCTGCATTTGTTTTATTTTATTTCTCCGCGGTCCTATTTTCTAACAACTGGTATCAGAACATAAGGTAACTCGCAGGAAAAGAGGGTTCCTAGTTCGAGTGGGAGCAATGTTCAAAGATGGAAAGTTTAGGGTTGAGAAATTTAACGGCCAAAACTACCAGTTATGGAAGATGCAGATGGAAGACTATTTATATCAGAAGGATCTATTTCTACCATTGAGCGGAGTAGAAAAGAAGCCGAAGGCCATGAAGGATGAAGAATGGGATATTCTTGACAGAAAGGATCTAAGAATGATACAACTGAGCCTGGCAGCGTCGGTGGCTTTCAATATTTTGAAAGAAAAGACAACGAAGGGTTGGATGGACGTGTTGGCCAAATTGTATGAAAAAATCTCAGCGTCGAATAAGGTATTTCTAATGAAGAGATTATTTAATATGAAGATGTCATAAGGTGGGTCTGTTGCAGATCATTTAAATGAATTTAATACGGTTACTAATCAACTAAGTTCTGTAAAAGTGGACTTTGATGATGAGG
>ML791206.1:201378-224209 GCA_009831015.1 Picea engelmannii
CACATGGTATGTTTTTACTATAGGTGGAACAACAGTAAGTTGGATTTTGAAACTGCAAAAGGTTGTTGCACTTTCAACAACAGAGGCAGAGTATGTTGCTGCTACAGAGGCTAGTAAAGAGATGATTTGGTTACAAAGGTTTACGGAGGAATTGGGAAAGAAGCAGGAGAACAACAAGTTGTACTGTGACAGTCAGAGTGCCATTCACCTTCCAAAGAGCTCAACCTTCCATTAAAAGACTAAGCATATACAGTTGAGGTACCACTTCATACGATCCGCCTTGGAAGATGGACAATTGAAGATGGAAAAGATACACACTAGCCAAAATCCTGCAGACATGTTAACAAAGGGAGTAACCAAGGAGAAACTGAGTTCATGTTCAGTTTCAGTTGGTCTTCAAGAATGAAGATGAAAATGAGAAATTTTCCAGGTCCAAGAAGGTTCAGAGTCCAACATATACAACAGTGGTGGAGTTGTTGAGATCAGTCTCCAAGTGGGAGATTGTTGGTTGTGGAGCCTGATTATCTTCCTGATTCAGAGGTCTTTGCTTTCAACCATGTTTATACCCCATGAAGTATTTACACCCCAGAAGTATGTACACTCTTCCACGCGGGGGAGTGCAGAGGGGGGGTACCCCCTCTGTGGGGTTCAGGGGGCCTATCCCCCCGATTGGGGGGTATGGGGACAAGTGGGCCCCCAAAGAAAAAATTGCCTTATAAAAGTATATTGTAATTTCATTGTAAATCTGGACCGTTCATTATAAGGTCGCAGATCTAACAATAGAGATTATGTTAGGGTTTTTTTCCCTAGAAGGAAACCCTCTTTTATGAGGGAAATGTATCATGGCTATGGA
This sequence comes from Picea engelmannii, assembly GCA_009831015.1. Classification (NCBI taxonomy): domain Eukaryota; kingdom Viridiplantae; phylum Streptophyta; class Pinopsida; order Pinales; family Pinaceae; genus Picea; species Picea engelmannii. The sequence continues at coordinate 202,232 of ML791206.1, forward strand.
TGATGGTGAATATTGTATTCTGAGAGAGGAGACTGTGAGAGAAAGAAGAGGAAGATACAATGGGTTTTGATGTAGGTTGTATCCCTTCATTTGCTGGATAATAAGAAAGGAAGGACCTGGCAATTTCTCTGGTGGACGTAGCCTACACTGGGTGAACCACATAAATCTGTGTCTCTCTTGTATTGTGTGTCTTCTATGTTTTGTTTCTGCATTTGTTTTATTTTATTGCTCTGTGGTCCTGTTTTCTAACATTTCATGCAACAGCTTCGATGAGGGATTCCTGAGAAAGAAATAAATGGCTTCTTAGCAAGAAAAGGGGACCCATAAAATAAAATAAAACTCAAGATCTAGTTGATGGATAGGAGGTCTCATCATGAGCTGGCCTATTAGGTCCATGGGCATGTAGCAGTATGACACTACCATCCATCTGGTCACCAAACCAAGGTAGTGGCTCTTGGTGGCATAGCCAAGAGAAAGGAGATCTCATCACAAGCCAACCTTCACATTTATGTGAAGTGATTGTGGGTAACATTGTCATCACTAGTCACCATGTCAGGACAATGTCCCCAATCTATTCTCTTGAAAAGAAAAATAAATAATATAAAGAATAAAAGGCATTGAATGGGATAGGAAACAATGACATCCATGACAAGGTGTAGCTCACCCTCTACAGAGGCACCCACATGTAAGACCTAGATTTCCTTTTTATCACTACACCCCTTGCCCAAACATTTCCTACACCATTTCATACACCTACATGAACTAGATTAGTCTTCATGTGGGAAACACCCCAAACTTTAGGAGGATTATCCCAATAGGACATCCTGAGACCCACTCCAAACCTGGCTTGCTAAATTGCATAACATATTTGAGAATTTGTCTGGGTAAAGAAGGGTTTGATGCACATGTTTGGGTAATTTGATTATTAGAAGTGATTGACATTTCTATGATCCCTGTGACTTATGAGAATATGGAGGGAGTACTTTTTTTTGTTGTAGGACCATGCCCAATGGACAGGTACATATGGGGAGATGATTAAATTGGACCTCCATGGGGCTAAAATCCCACCAGATGGATGTTGTGACCCCAACCAGGGGAAGAGAGACACCAGAGGCTTGCATTAGAGAAAAAGAAGGATGTTCCACCAGGGACACTTTGGAATACCTGGACCTAGGGGGATATTTCTCTTCCCCCTAAACGTTTCCCTTGGGAGGCCCATGATGTCACCCTTGTGACCCTGACCTCACCCAGCGTCAGATGGACATGATGGAGGAATTTGTGTGCTAGGTGGCATGTGTGGCATCATCCAAAGGCCTTGGAAGGCCTAATGTTTTTCTCATGGAGCCTGATGTCCCATTTATGAGGCCCAAAGTCACCCTAGGAGGGAATGACATCACCTCTATTGGACATTTTAGGGTTTAATTCTTTGAATTTATGTAAAAAATGGATTTTTGATGTAATTTGGCCATGTCGACCTTTTCTGACCTAAATTTTAATTAAATGTCATTGTCATGGTATAAATAAGAGATAAATCTCTTGTATATTTATCATGATATTTCACTCACACAAGTGTGAAGTTTTAAATTCGGACCTCTTTGAGGGTTATTTACTGAAATTAAGTGGTGCACAACTTCTTGGAGAGGCTAATCTTCGTGTATTTTGGCATTTTTTCATGGTGGAAGGTCTTCAACTAGGGTTTGTTGGTAGATTATTCTTGATGAAGTAAGTAAATATGCAATTATTCATTTTATTTTGAATGGTTATGGTAAATTTTCTTATTCATATCAAGGACTATGAAATTGCTAGTATGAAACCATAGGGGAAAAACATATGTTACAATATTTTTCCTTATAATTTTCCACCTAGTTGAAATTGCTAGAGAACACTTATTTTGAAGTACACAATAAATCCATACCATTTTATCACTCTAGGAGCATTACTTCATTTTCTTCATACATTTTACTTCAAATTTAATCTAAGGAAAAAGGAAATCTCTAGGTCCTAAGGTTACATACTTCCTAGAAATTATTCCTTCTAGGGTTTAGACATTGAGGCCTTAGGTTACTAACACCTCAATCATCTCATCCATCCCTTTAGATTATTTATTATCATTTTTTTTTTCCTCTAAGAGTTGTTGTTGCTAACCTTGACTCCATTACCCTAAAAGGAACTAGTCCACTCCTCACAAGTGATTGATTTATCAAACAACTCTTAAACTATCTTCCCTAAGACTTCTACTAACTTCTACTGACTTTAGACTAGACTAACTCACTAACTAATTTGTTGTTGTTGCAAAAGATTTCTACAACTATCTATAAAAATAGTAAATTCATCTTAAAAACAAGATTGAAAGCTGATTAGACATTGCCATAATTGCTTCTGACAACTGTTATCATTCTGTCAACCTAAGACTATTATTTCTTGTCATTCTTAGGCATTATTGAGGCATAACTTTTGTGGTTGTTGATAAATATTCATTGTTGTTGTAAATATTTACATTGCTTCAGTTCTATATCATCTTGTTTATCTTTCAGAATTTTATGGTTTTATGAAGTATTGACATCAAATGGTACTTGCAAATTGCATTTCTTTTCTATTTGTTGTCTTGTTCTAGGTAGGTACACCTAATTTATATTTTTCTTCATCTCAATAAAACTTTGGAACTTTTGATCTGTGTGACCTGCGAGAGGGGTGGGAATTTCTTATAGATTTTACCTTAGCCTTCTCAAACCCTTAGGTCACTAGGGACATCTCCCTGGGGTACTATGACATACTCCTAAACAGAGAGAGGTTTCGTATTAAGGTGACAGTGATGGGTCATCCTCCTTGTTACGCCACTTCAATACCCACTTTCCTTTTTCTTTGGGCAAGTACAAATTGCGCGATAACAATGCCAATTGATGATTATTACTATGATGATTAGTTTTGTGATGTTAAGTTACATTTAAAAAATAAATAAACAACCAATTATTCAATTACTCATCGATGTTTGGTTAACGAAAGGTTTTTACACATGGTATCAGAGCGGGTTCGATCCTACAACATTGGACCGTTACACCTTCCACTCTATTAAATAAATCATTAAAATTATATCGCTAATTAAATTTTAAAATTGTACATGCAGGTAATCATGGTTAGAGAACGCAGGGGCAGTAGACGCCCTAGTGTTGGAGGAGGAGCTGTGAAACCTCCGATAGTATCCACGCTAGAAGGGTTTAACCCCCAGGGAGATGAGCAGATTACTGAGTAGGACCAGGTTACTATGGGAGATGTGGTAGGTATGAAGAGATCCTTCCATAGAATGTCATAGGAATTGATTAACCACCTAGATTGAGATGAGGGCAGAGCATTTGTACCTAATGAGGGTTCACAATGTGCTCCAGCTAGAAGTAGTAGTATACATAGAGAACTCGAGAAGGTGAATTTTCCTGATTTCATGGGTGCCATAGATGAATCATCCACTGAGGCATGGTTGGATAATATGGTGATGTGATTCATAGTTCATGATCACACCTTCAACATGAAAGTATACATGGTAGTATTTCAGCTGAAGGGGAATTCTCTTCTACTGTGGAAGATGCTCTTACCTCAACTAAACATGGTCATTGAAGATTTGTCATGGGAGTTGTTCAAGGAACAATTTTGGGAGAGGTACTTGTCTGAGGAATTCATTGAGTGAAAAATTAATGGGTTCAACGCCTTACGAAAGGGTGCTTGTACGGTGCCAGAGTATGAGGCAATATTTATGGAGCTAATTAGGTATGTTCCACGTCTGAACACAGAGAAGTTAAAGGTCAACAAGTTTGTGTTTGGCATTAACTTCAACATTCATGTGAAGGTGAGGATTATAAAGCCTCATACGTTGCACGATGCAGTTCAAAAGTCCCTCATAAATGAGGAAGAGTTAAACAACGGGGTTAAGGAAAAAACTTCTTCTAGAATGACTAGATAGACATCATCAGGAGCATCGTAGCATCAGACACCATACATAAAGACTTTAGGGCATCGAGATACGCTTAGAATACCTATGCTCACGACACCATGGTGAAATACTACTTAGCATATGACTCCTTATAGAGGAACATAACATCAACAACAAGTTCGTCCATAGCAACAACAATAGTTTAAGCATGTTCAATAGAACATACCACAATCATAGACTGTTAGGAAAACGACTTCTACTTTGGGGACCAAGAGCACTGGACCGAAGACGGGATGTTGGAAATGTGGAGAGCCACATTACCAATGAGACTGTTTGATTGAGAAGGCTAGAGTGGAAGGATCATTAGGACCCGTTGCAATTGGATATTTGGGAAAGGACCCCAGGATACATGTAGCGGTGAACAACCACCAGGTCGAACACTATTCCACTGTGTTTGAGGTGTCAGGTACAATCTTCGAATTTATTTTTAGTATATTAATAGATCCAAGTTCTACAAAGAGCTTTATCTCTAGTGCAACGCTAAAGAGAATTAAGGTAAAGGTAGTTGAGCAGGACGATTTTAGATATGTAGAAATGACATCAAGTGCCAAACAAAAGGTTGGAGGAAAGGTTACAGACTATAGCATTAACTTGGGATATTTTGTAATGAAGGACAACCTATGTGTCACGATCTTATGATATTATGACATAGTGATTGGTATGGATTGGTTGGAATCGCATGATGTTATACTTAACTATAAGACAAAACATTTAAGTTTGATATATGATTTGGGACGGAGAAGAGTGATTGTTGGAAGTAGCCAGGGGGTGTCCTCGAGATTTATTTCTTCCCTAAAACTAAAAAAGAGTATGTGAAAGGGGTGAAAACTTTATGAAATATTAGTGCTATATGAAAAAGGTGATGCAGAAGGATTATAAAACCTTCCTGTAGTGCAAGAGTTTGCAGATGCATTTCCAAAAGAGTTACTAGGTTTACCACCCGAAAGAGAGTTGGAGTTTACAATCGACTCGAAGACTGTAACTGAATCGATAACGAGAATGTCGTATCAGATGTCAATGCCTGAATTGCAGGAGTTGAAAAGGAAATTGAAGGAATTGTTGGATTTGGGACTTATACATCCAAATGTATCACCTGGGGGTGCACCAATTATTTTTTGTTAGAAAGAAGGATGGATCCTGGAGACTTTGTATTGAATATCGTCAATTAAACAAAGTGACGATCAAGAACCAATATACGTTACCCTGAATAGATGATTGGTTTGACCAGATGAAGGGAGCGATGGTGTTTTCGAAAATTGATTTGAGATCAATATATTACCAATTACGGATTAAAAAGGAATATATCCCCAAGACCGCATTTAAGACAAGGTTCGAACACTATGAGTTTACACTTTTAATGTTCAGATTGACGAATAGCCCAGGGGTATTCATGAGGTTGATGAATGGGGTGTTACATGAATACTTGGACAATTTTGTTCAAGTATTTATTGATGAAATATTGATTTATTCTCGAACAAAAGAAGATCATGGTGAACATTTAAGATTGGTCCTACAGTGTCTACAAGAAAATAAATTGTACGGGAAGCTATCAAAATTTTATATCTACCAATCAAAGATTCATTACTTGGGACATATCATATCTGGTGAAGGTAACATTGTGGATCCAACAAAAATAGAGGCTATTATGGAATGGCCAACACCGACAAATGTACAAGAAGTACAAATTTTTATGGGTTTAGCAAGATATTACTGACAATTCATCAAAGGTTTTGCGATGATATCAAATCCGATCACGTAATTGAAAAAGAAAAACAAGAAGTTCATTTAGACAAAGAAATGTGCGGAAGAGTTTCAAAAGATTAAAGAATTGTTAACGACAACACCAATAATGAAAGTTCCTGACATGGACAAGGAATTATTGGTATGCACAGACACATCCAAGGAAGTTTTAGGCAAAGTTTTGATGCAAGACAGTCGAGCGAATGCTTACATTTCAAGGAAATTGAGAAAGCGTGAAGAGAACTACGCAACACATGACTTGGAATTATTAGTAATTGTATATCCCTTGAGATTTTGGAGACGTTATCTGATTGGACAAAAATTTGAATTAAAGACAGATCACTGTGGATTGCAACATATATTTACATAGAGTGACTTGAATGCACGACAAAGGAATTGTTCATAATTACTTAGCTAATACGACTTTGAGATTAATTACATTAAAGGAACGATGAACAAAGTGGTATATGCATTGAGTCGAAGACCCCGCATATTATCGGTAATACCGCTTAAGACGAATCTTTGAGAAAATATTCTAACTTTACAGATAAACGATGATTGGTACAAGGAATTTAGAATAGTATTGGACAAGATACCATGATGGTACCAAAGTATGAAGGTTATTCATTAGACAATGATGGATTGTTGATATTTAACGAAAGAATTTACATACTGCCGAACAACGAATTAAGAAGTTTGATCTTAAGAGAAGTGCATAGAGCAGTGTACATGGCTCATCCGTGAGTCACAAAGATGAAGGAAGACCTTAAGACTTTATTCTTCTGGAAGGGATTAAAAGTAGACATAGTTAATTATGTGACGAGATTTCTATATTGTTAGTAAGTGAAGAGTGGACATAAACATCCAACAGGATTTTTATAGCCACACATTATTCTGGAATCAAAATGGGAGGTCATTTCAACAGACTTTATCATTGGATTATCACTGACAACAAGGAGGCATGATTTGACTTTTGTGGTAGTGGACACTCTGATGAAGAGTGCACACTTTATCCCAGTGCGTACGACGTATCAGGCTCCAGACATAGCAAGAGTATTTGTCAATGATATTGTGAGATTATATGGAGTACCAAGAGGCATCATATCTGATCGAGGATCGATGTTTACGGGATGATTTTGGACCAATTTCCAGGAGGCTTTGGGAACGCAGCTAAATTTCAGTGAAACATATCACCCTAAGAAAAAAGGAAAAACAGAGAGAATGAGACATATTTTGGAGGATATGTTGTGTATGTATGTAATGGATGAACAAAATGTTGCGAAGATTTATTGCCACTATTAGAGTTTGCATACAACAACAACTATCAAAGTATGATCAAGATAGCCCCTTTTGAGTTTCTTTACGGACGACCGTATCAGAAGCCATTGAGTTGGGATCGACTTGAGGACAGGGTTCTGGTAGGACGAGAAGTGATTTAAGAAATGGAAGAACAAATGAAATTGATAAGATAGATGATTAAAGAAGCACAATATCGACAGAAGATTTATGTTGATGCACATCGCGTTGATCGTAGTTATGAAGTTCGAGACAGAGTTTTCTTGTAGGTAAAACTGCACAAGAGTTCTATCAATCTTGGAAAGGGTGCTAAAATCTCTCCTAGGTTTGTGGGACCTTTCAAAGTTGTGAAAAAGAAAGGACCCATGGCTTATAGACTAGCCTTGTCTGATTCTTTGAGGCGTATGCATGATGTATTTCATGTATCTATTTTGAGACACTATATTAGTGATCATTCACATGTTATTGACATGAGTTCTTTGCAGGTGTCAGATGGGGGTGCTCTCATGGCAAATCCAATCCTCATTCTGGACCATCGCGTTCAACTATGGTGTCAAATAGTCGATCAGTTCATGGTCCAGTGGGACAAATATAGTCCACACTTGGCTACCTGGGAGGACGCATATGAGATGTGTCAACAACTTCCTTACTTGTTTGATAGATTAGACATATAGATCTATTTCATATACATTTTTTTTCTTGGATTTATATACTGTACAACTTTGGGACAAAGTTTAAAACAAGTGGGGGTGTATATAACATCCCTCTCTATTGAGCACACTTTTATTGACTTATTCTTTGAGGACACTTGCGTGCAAGTGATCCAGTTATGGTACATTGTGATTTCATTTCGATTATGGATTATACTTGATGATGATGATGATGGTGATGGTGATGATGATGTGTTGTGACTTATTATTATTTGATGTATATATATATTGGCATATGTTATTAACACATTTTCCTGAGTATGCAGGACACGTGACAATTTATGGATGTTGATGGCATCAATAGACTTCTTAAGACTTTGGATTGAGTCAAGGAGTGAATTGTATCTTGATTGAGTATTTCATTTATGCACTTGTGACATACGATTGATTAAAATGTAATTTATGTATATGGATTATTGAAATGAATTTTATCACTAAATGCAGGATTGACGATTCTTTCTAATATGAATCACATAAGGAGTAGAGGGGACATGCACATAAACCAAAAATTGAGGGAGAGGTGTGGCAATGTCCCTGTCACAACCTACTAGCACTCCTGGCATGGTCTGAACTATAGGTTAATGATTACCTAGTTCGATAGGTCCATGATGTCATGAGGGAGGATTGAAAAAGTTGCTCATGAAGACTCTAAAGAGCATGCAATAAGAATGAGTCTTTATTCCTTAGAGGCCCTTAGTCTCTCACAAGATCGATCGAGTGGATTGTTGAATAAAAGGGTTGGAAAAAATTCCAAAACCAGTCATAGGCGAGTGGCACCCTTGGATCACAGAGGTGCGTCTTAAAGGGCACGTCACGCAATTAAAAAATTGAGTAAATAAATCTAGGTGGCCTATAAAACATTTAAATGATTAGACCTTATTGGATTAAGATAATTTATTAAACAAGGAATTTATTAATTATAAATCCCAATAAAAGTCTAATCCTAAGTCTAAAACTAAGTCTAAGTATAAATTTAATTAAGGGACCAAATGAATTATGACACAAGTTAAAAGATTGGAGAATAATCAAAGTCTAGGAAAAGGGGGAATAAAATCTAAAGATTGGATAAATTTCACATGTGTGCATGAAAATAATAAAAATGTATTTTTAAAAATAGAAAGAAATAAAGTATGAGAGAATAGGTGTATACATATAATAGTATATAGAGTCAAGCTACCACTGGTCTAACTAGAAAAAGACTCTTATTCCAAATCTAACTAATATCTAGTTAGGAGACACTCATTAAATGAGAATCTGGGGAACAAAGAGACAACTAAGAGTGAAAATAAGAACACATTGGGGAATGTGAGGGAAATTGTCTTTTAAATAAAATAAAAAATGGTAATTATTTGTGAAACTTGGGGAGAGTGTGACAAGTGTGTGAATGAATAATCATAATTAATTTAATATAAAAATTTAATTACTTATGCATGAGGACATGTGTCAATGAAGAAATTTCTATAAAACAAATGGTGAAGAAGGAAAATTGATCTCATTTATTCTTGGTTTTAATTGTGAGAGTTGGGATACCAAGCATGAAGAAAGAGTGGAAGCTCTATCTTGCGAGGAAATATTGGAGATATTGCATTCTGGTTTTTGTGTATGGCACCTTTGTGGTTAGGGGGGATAAGGGGGAAGAAGAGTACCCCTAGCGTTGGCTGAGAGGTACCGATGAATTCCTTGGATTGGAAAGAGAAGGAATCGATCGTTGTGAAATATACAGATCAAGAATCATCTTCAATAACATCAGAATGTTTTTCATGGTACTTTATTCTTAATGAGTACTAAACTATTTAAGTTGGATACTAAATATGTTAGGAAGGGATGTATTAGGATTATTTAAATATCTTTTGGAATGTAAATTTTATTTGAAGCAATGAGAAACACATATGTTATATACATACTAGGTCAGTAATTCATTTAATTGTGCCACATACCAAAGATGCATTGTTTCCTGTGTAATCTCCTCCTCATGTGCATTCTTTATCCTTTTATTTATTTTTTTCACAATGGTCTTTGTTGCATCATCAAAAGTGTAACTATCCAAGAAGAAATAATGTCTTGAATTGGTTGAAGACTATCAAGTTAAAAAGTAGTTGAAACTAATCTTCTAGGAATGGAAGTTATTGTAGTAGTGTCTATGAAAGAAACAATAGGAACAATGACTGAGTGAACATTTTCAGTACCTGTGTTGGTACTGAGCTCTACATTCACCTCAGAGGATATTGTGGGTGCTTTTTTGTTGCTTTGTTCATCTCCTCTTCTCTTGTTGCAATACTTTGTTGATCCTTTTTTTTTTATCCACGTGTCATATGTAGAGACATTGAGGTCCTACTCTATTTCATATTTGGATTCCTCATCCTCCTCTTCATCAACATCTATTTCTACAATAACCCATTTTTCATTATTTTCCTTTAAGAAGGCCTTCTTCCTCTTGAATTTCCAATCAAGGAATTATTGTATTTTGGATCTATTTCTTATATGATCAATTCGTTGGATCACATCATAATAATGTTTATCTCTTTGAAAAATAATTTCAAATGGATCATCTTCATGAGTGAATTCCTTGACATTTTTGACCGAAATACAATGTTTTTTTAACAATTTATGTTGGGTCATGTCTTCTAAAATTCACATGGGATAACCAAATTCTTTCCATTAGTTCCACCTATTTCTGAGCATGATTTCCATTTAACAAAAAAAATATTCGTAATGAAATTGGGAAGGAAGGTCGTTGTATTTTTTGGCTTTTTGACAAAAAGGCAATGATTCCAACACTAATGGTTTGTTATGCAATCTCTCTAAGAACCTATCTATCTAGAAGATATCTAAGTAGGATATGGGGATAAATTTCACACCCATATATTCTTATATATGAGAATTCCTCATCAATAAACCAGTCACCAATTTCCTTAATAGTTTCCATGGCTTCCTGAGTAAATATGGGAGTTGGTTGATTTTTCAAAATAAGGTGCAAAGGAACCATGAAATAATTGCATACATCATAGAAAACAATTTTACAATTAACTACCCACATTTTAAAGAGGTATATGTGGATTGTCTCTTGAGAAGAAGACCAATTCCAGGCTACCAGATGGAAAGGTGTGACTGCACATACGACGTCACTTAAATAACCAGACATAAAAAATCTTGGTCAATACCCTAGAGGTGCTTCTTGAGATTTTTGGAATTCACGTTTGATGATGGTAGACAGGATGTGATCCTAGTTAAATATTGCTCCTTTGAGACCTTTATGTATAAGGGGAACCCAACCCAACTTAAACTTAAAGGAAATTTTTTTTCCATAAAGGCGACAAAGCATAATTGCTATTAGAATGGGGGGGGGTTTCAATCTAGGAACATGGTATGTTTGGTCTCCTATAATTTTAAAAGAGTTAGCATCATGCCACCACTCATGGATTAATTCATCCATTTTCACTTCTTACTTTTCAACTTCCTTCTGAACGAAACTCTTCATAAAACTATCATCAATACAAACTATGGGTGCACATAGTTTATACATGTTTGAATTATCATCTAGTCTAAAAGACCCAACAATTTGTTGAAAGGAATTGACAATTGTACATGTAGAAACATCAATGTGGAAGATTATCCATTGTACCAAGTCATACTAGGGTAGAATCATTGGTCTGGAAGTTATCCTATGGAGACATGAATTCTTAATGTCAACCATGTCATCATCATCAGATTCATATTCATTTGTGAAATCACCTTCTTCGATGAATTTTTATATATTTATCCATCCCAAGTTGTTATTTTCTCCTGTATTGAATGAAGTATAATATGAGAAAAATGTTGAATTTGTTTTTTTCTTGATTTCTTCTTCTTCGACCTTCTACTGCTTTGCCTTCCTTTTTCTAGTCATCTTGTGTTGATAATTCCTGTAAATAGACAAAACAATATAACTTTTATTTCAAAAACAATTAATAAACTCTATTAAATTGGTAATGTCAAAAATTTTTTTAACCAGGAGAAGAAAATTAAGAATAATTATGTGCCTTTAGACTCTTGTATTAATGTAGCCAAGGTTAATGTTCAAAACCCGCAAAGAAACTGAATGAAATGCTAATAGAGCCGAAGGTAATATTAACAAGTGAATTTTTGTTACTAGATATATATTTACTCTTTACCCAACGTTCAATAAATTCATTCAATTCCTGTAACCAACAACATCAGAGCCATTAAACGTGGGAAATGACAGTTAGGCTTATTAAGGAAACATTCTTCACCGAGCACCAATTCACAATGATATATTAAGACTTAACCTTTAAACCAATGATTGAAGCCTGAGATGGTGTATTTATTGTAATTGTTTATGCATTATTGTGCCTAAATTGGTGATTATTCTCTTAACTGGGTTACAAATCCACCAAGATATTACTACAATTTTATTGGAACGAGCATGGAATCCAATCTAGTGTAACCAAACCACTAGGGAGTGTGTCCACGGGAGGATTTGAACACCTGGGATCACAACTTATTTCAAGGATTTTGAACAAAACTAAAAACTGATCCGGTATAACCAAGATACTAGAACACCATTACACTGACAGATCGAGACACCAAGGATCAATATTACCATTGTAAAAAATAAATTAGTGTGGAATTCAGTCTGGTGTAACAGGGACACTGGCCCACCAGGGCACTAGGAAAATTAACAAAAGTTTAAAACTAATAGCATACCTCGATTCGGTATAACTGACCCATTAGGAAATAGGTCCACCGATAGATCGAGACAATAGGGATTGGGACTTAGGTTTGTAAATTATTTATTTTGTTTTAAAATATTATTTGATAATAATTTTTTGAATTACAAAGTATTAAAAGATACCAACATGAAAATAATCAAGAAATATAAAATTGAAACAAACAAAAAAATGAAAAGGGACCCATTTTTGTTTCTTAGAATTTAAAAATAATGGGGGGATTTTGAGGCTTAACAGATGGACACCAAGATTACCAAATCGACTTCCATCCACCCAAAGAATGATAAAAAAAATAGAGGTATTCAACACAATGATTGATCATATCTTGGGGATGTAAAATTCCAAACATCCACTCTAACATCCAGTTCTACTGAGCACATTTTATACTGACTTATTCTTTGAGGACACCTGCAAGCAAGTGATCCAATTATGATACATTATGATTATGAGTTATAATATGATGTACTTGTGATTATAAGATTAATTTCTATATTTAAATATGTATCGACACGTATTATTGACGAGTTTCCCTGAGTGTGCAAGATACATGACAGGTTAATGATGTTGATGGCATCAACAAACTTCCTTGGACTCCAGATTGAGTCAGGGAGAGGACTTGTATTTGTTTGAGATTTGAGTATTAATTTACATGTATATATGATGATTTCAGTATGGATGTTATGTATATGGATTATTGAAAATATTTTTTCTTGTCACTGGATGCAGGCTTGGAGACACTTGCTAATCCGACTCACATAAGGAGTAAACGGGTCATGCACATAAACTAGACAATTTAGGGAGAGGTGTGACAATATCCCTGTCATAGCCTACTAGTACTGCCACCATGATCTGAACTGTAAGTTAACGATTACCTAGTTCTATAGGTCCATGATATCATGAGGGTAGACTAACATAGTCCCTTACGAAGAAATCTAAAGGGCATGAAATAAGGAGGAATCTTTATTCCTTATAAGCCCTTAGTATTTCACAATTTCGACCAAGTGGAGTATTGAATCCAAGGCCTGAAAAACTTCCAAAACTAGTCAAAGGAGAGTGGCACCCTTGGAGCACAGAGGTGCATCTTGAAGGAAACGTCACGTAAGTAAATAATGTGTCAATAAAATCTAGATGGCCTAGAAAACATAATAAAATGTTTAGACCATGTTAGAAAAAAGTATTAAATAATCATTAATTTATAAACTAAGAGGTCTAAGCCTAAATCTAGTTCTAAGTCTAAATAAAGGACTAAATAAAACATTATATAAGTTAAGAAATTGAGATAATCAAACTCTAGAAAAAAGGGAATAAAAAAATTAAGGGTTGAGTAAAATGCACATGTGTGCATGAAAATAATAAAAGGGATTTATAAATAAATATAAATTAAAACATGAGATAATAGGGTGTCCACATAGAGTAAAATCTTGAGACAATCTTCCACTAATACTAACTAAAAGAAGAATCTTAATCCAATTGAAACTAATAACTAGTTAAGGAACACTCAATAAATGAGAAATTAGGGAACTAAGGGACAACTAAGAGAAAAAATAGGAAAACATTGGGGAATGTGAGAGGAAATGCCTAAATAAATAAAATTAAAAGAAAATTAACATGTGAAACTTGAGGAGAGTGAGACACTTGTAGTGGGTGAATAATCATTTAATTAAATTATTAAAAATTAATTATTTGTGCATGAGGACATGTGTCATTGGTATTTTTTTTGTAAAAGGAAGGGAAAATGATACCACTTTTGGGTTGTATTGTTATGTTGCTGAATGTTTTCACTTGTGAGAGTTTGGATTTCAAACTTGGAAAAGAGTGGAAGCTCTTCCTTGAGAGGTGAGTTTGGGTTCTATTTTTTTTTTGTTACTATGTCTAGCCCTTTTGTAGCTTGGGGGCTAAGGGGGGAGAAGAGTATCCCTAACATTGGCTGGGAGGTACCGATGAAATATTGAGATTGGCAAGTAAAAGCAAGGAGGACATCAGGAAAACGCTTTGATTAATAATCACCAGCAATAATCTTTAGTTTACTTATGATATTTTACCATTCAAGTCATTTGATAACCTATGAAATGATAATGTATTGTATGGAATATTCATATGGAATGAATGCGAAAAAATATTTTCAATTCATGTATATTTTTATGCAATAAGCCAGAGTTATATCTCGATTACCATGTCGAATTTATTCTAGTTTCTAGATAGGTATTTCTTGTGAATGAGAAGTCCCATTGCGTGTTGTAAGAAGATCCTATTACGAATATGGGTACAATATCATATGGAAAATGAAATTTTAACCAGTTGAGAATGAATATTTATAAGATTTTAATATTAATTATATTCCATAGTGCCATGAAGATAATAGGCTGACAGATGTAAATGATTATAGTAAAATATTGGTACTAGGAAGTGTTGAACAAAGTGATTACGAAATGACCAGTATCCTTCAATCTACAATTTCTAGAAACCATTACACTCTTGACAATCCATTAAGTACTAGCATGTTTTACTGGCACAAACCATTACACTCTTGAAAATGAAAGGGGCTATGTTAGGCATCTTCTGTGCCAACATTCGTGAATCTCTAAGAGGATTACTACACCTATATGGTATTTCAATTGACTATTCATTTATGAAATGATATACAATAGGGAATTTTGAACTAAGATTGTCTTGTAGATTTATGAATGGTGGAATTTCTCCTCCATTGACCCTTGGTTAGTGTTGATGGGTGAAAATGACCGTCCGTCAACTGGGAGAGTGGAACCGGTCCGGGGTTGTCTAAATAACCCAAGCCGTTTGGAATGGACCACCCTGATGAGTTTAACGGCTCCATTGGCCGCTCTGAGGTCTTCTATGAAAACCAAAGAGAGAAATGATCTGAGCTAAGTAATCTAACTAAAATGAATAAAACAAACTAAACTATAACTAAATACAAGAAACTAACTAAAATAAAGGAAACTAGAAACTAATAAAACAAAAAAAGAATTAATATACTAAATATAAACTATTCTAATTATTCTATCTACAAACTACTAATTAATAACTCAAATCAACTATCTAATTATCAGTTGTAACATCACTTATTCACAAATATACACTATGAATAGCCTACAGATTTAATTAAAACCTGCAAAACTCATGTATTTTCTGCCCTAAGACAGCCAAGAATCTCTTTTTGATTTTTATATTTTATGAAAAAGAAATAAACTACTGAAATTAAACAATCTAATATATTTTACTGAAATTAAACAATCTAATATAAATCTAATTAAAATTATATCTAAATTAAACTACTTAATAAAAACAGTAAATGACAAACTAATTGACCTGGAAACACTCCAAGTCTGCCCTGTGTATGATGATTTCTAAGTTGGTCGGAGGAGGAAACTCGTGTCGGTTAGTCCATGAGATTTTCATAAACGATTGGCTGTGCTGCTTCTTGAAGTGTTTTACAGGACAAAAAAGACATAAAAGAAAATCATAACAATCTTATGACTATAAATTCCTGCAATAAGGGAAACCTGTTATGCAGGGACTTATATATAACAATTCAATCTATGAAGAAGATAAACCTGTCATTCACAAACTGAATAAACAATTGTTATGTATTTTATGTATTTGGAAGAAACAAGATATGGATAACAGTAATAAAATTATATCATTTGCATTTGATTTAGATAGCTAAAGTAGTCATAAACCATAAGCAAAGTGATATACAAAACATGAAACAAAATGTTGATATATTGAGAAGCTAAAGCTGTGACAAAACATCAATTCTGCTCCAGTCTGTATCAGAATTCCATATCCTTATTCTCCCACGAATGAGGATGTTTCTTATTACAAAAATCATAAGTTTATATAAGTTTCTCCACAGGGTAAAACATCCCTGTGGATAATCATCAAACAGTTTTACATAATCTGGGAAAAAATCCCAAAATCTACTAAACTAAGCAATCTAAAATGCAAGTGAAATCCTTGAGATATCCTCCAACTTCTCATAAACTCAATTGCAATTCGAATTTACCTACAATAGGACACAAATATCAAATTAGAAGGATATTTTAGTAACAAAATACAAAAAAAATTGATCCTATAGACTTAGCTACAGAATCATCTGATTCTGTAGCTAGTCCAAAATAGCACACAGGATCAGATAACAATCAAATAAAATCTTAAAAGAAATCAAATCCAATTTAATTTTCTTCTAATAATCATCAAAAACGAATTACTAGTGATTCAATTAAAATCATCATTCAAATTAAACAATATAAAAATGAATGCAATCAAAACAGAGTAAAGAATGCTCTGTTTTCAGTTACCATAAAACATGGTCAAATCTTGACAGGCCTGTTTTGCATCGAATGAAATCAAACAGTGAATCAAATCGTATAAGATATGATTTAATTGAACACAATCATAATCGTTACAATCATACTTGAACATAATCGAAATTGATTTGTCATTGTTGTAAAAGATTTGATCAAATGCCAATAAGGAAAGGTCGTTACGATTGTTGCCAAACATTCAAAACAGCATCAAACTTCACCATAGAATTGAATCGTTGAGCATTCACATAACCGATCAGACAGGATCACATAATAATCGTAGCCATCAACAGCATTGATAACCATAATCTGAGCAACAATCAAATTGAATTGTGATTGAGCCGAAAATAGAAACACATCGTAATCCTGGGCATGATCATTTACGTTTAACAACTCAAACTTAAACAATATATTCGTTGCAATATAAACCGAGTTGAGATCACGATAAAATCATATCATGTGAATTGAGTAGTTGGATACAACAACTATGATTTACATCTATTCGCAAATTGGTTACATCTTGACATGATGGTATTCGAATTGTTCATAAGATATAAAATCACAATAATTAACTGTAATTGCCAACTATATCATCTAGAACATCACCAATTCGGATCAAACATTGACTGTGTTTGAAATTTAAATAACAGAAATAACATGTGTTTAGACAGAGTATTCAATTGAAACCAAATTAAAACAACCAAATCTATCGTATGATTGATTGAGCCAAAACCAAATCCAATCAAAGCTAATTCAGGAATTCGATTAATCAAAACAAACTTATATACAATAATGCATGCTTATTAAACAATTTCAAATTGATGCTATACACAGAGCTATGAGTTCATCATATGAACAAGTGATAATCATACCAGTATGATTGTTCAGACTATGCCAGCTTTGAGTTTACAACCGCTGTAGCAGACTCCACGTTTTTTAACAAAATCGAACCAGTCGTTCGTTGCTTCTTATCCGTGGATGGCATCTTTTCCTTTTGACTAGTGAGCTTTGCAACTTGGTCTTCCATATCATGAATTCTGGATTGGAGCATTGGCACATCAATGTAATAATTTTCAATCCATGCACCACACTGATCACATGGTTGAGTTGCTAGCTGAGATGGAGCAGGAGAGGGTTTCGACGAGTCACCAGGGTTTTCACAGGGCATTTTAATGCCGGGATAGCTTGGATCATCTTGTAAACAAGGAGGTAGGTTCTTCACAAAATCATAGGCTGGTTTATTACACAGACCTTCTGAATAGGGATACTTGCTTGCTAGGAAATGCTCAATTTCCGAGTCAGATTCCTCACTGAGCACAATAGGGTCAGGGTTGACAGGTGCCTTTGGTTTGTTTCTTGCCATGCGAGAGATTAACTGGGCATTCTTCTTACCTTTAGAATTGGCATTAGGTTTGGTCTTGGGATTTTTAGCCACAGGTTTAACCTTTTCCACATCCTCATTAACAGAAATGGGTAGGTCAATAGATGGCTCGGGTAGGGGTTTGGGTAGGAGAGCGTTGTAAGGCACAGGGGGGATAGGTTTGCTTTCGCTCACCACAGGTTTGTCAACCTGTGGTGGGCTTGACTCATCAAAACCATTACGACTGAGAAAAACACTCCAACAGTCACGACGTAACCCCAACTCATAAACCATAAGCATTTTGATTAACCCAAAATGGAAGAGGCTGGTATCGGCCTGGTTGCGTTTATACCTTTTGGACATTTAAAAAAAACTCCTATGCAGGTAGTGAGGCATGTTAAGCTCAAAACCCATGAAAACCATAAGAAGCCGAAGGTGATACATGAAAATGAGACCATACCTGCCCTCGCAAGTGATGAATTGTTTAGTTATCATCAGCAAGTCGTGCCATTTTTTCTTTAGCATATTTGCAGGCAGACCCTTGTCACAAGAGTTCACTCTTCGTGACTGAAAGAGTAATGTCCACGGGACATCCTCTACTTTATAGTTCTTTGACCATCTCTGTCCGACAGCAGGCAGACCGGTGGCTAGACTAAGGAACTGTTCATTGATTTCCAACTGCACATCCCCAACCTTGGCTCGGCAGCCATCGAATGTTAACGCAAATTGTTGAGCCACACCAGTGTTATAACCATCAAATTTTTGGATGAAAGGGAGCCATCCGAATTCCTCCAAGTCGCTATATGCACCATCAAACATTAACAGGGCCTGGTAGCCATTGGGTTCAGTCCTTACGACTGGAGCCATAGCGCGGGCATCATGGTAGGGTTTGGATCAGACACACAGGAGTATAATCGATATGGCCACAACCGCAAACGCTCAAAGAGGAAGCAAATCAATAGGCGCGTGCGAAGGTGGTGGGTCAGTTCACCGCCATGCAGAACATTAAAGGCTCAGTACAACACTGTTTAATCAATCATGATACCACTCAAACCACATTAATCGACTAACACAAAAATTCAAACGATGGATAGTGATACCAAGGCACCATTGTATTGTTTGAAACTACGACTATTCAATATAGAATCAAACCAAAGTTAAACGTGCCATTAATCAATGAAAACCATATATCAATGCGCCATAGTATAATTCAAACCAAAGTAAATCCAAATGTTTCATTAACGCGCCAAGTATATATCAAACATTGCCATTCAATATGTAAAATTCAACTTATGTGTTACTCATGTGCCTTGTTGTATAATCAAAGTTGACAAGAGATTTCACAAAGTCACTAAGCCAAGAGGTTATAATAGAAAGTATTAAAACAAAATCAACCATCGCTCTTATGAAATCAAGTATAACTCATAAATTCTCATGCACAATACCTTATCAATCAAATAAAAGCCAAGTTGCGCAATCAAAGCAAGAATGTCATAATTTGAAAAATGTCCTCAGCCATATAATCAACCAAAGGTAAGTGCCTTTCAGAACATCAATGAGCAGACCATGACAGTTAAAATAACAATGGAGGAGTTTTCACGCTTTCAGTCGTGAAAACTAATTTGAAACGAAATTGTAAACATCGCATAGAATGAAAATATCGTCTCTTTGCAAAATGCGACAGTAATTTGAAGTTCAAGAGACATAGGTGTAGGCATCTTTTAGGGCAATTGAAAAAAATTGAGTTGGTTGCCAACAATGGCGACACACTGGGAGAAGCAATTATCTCTGTTGAAAGAAACAAATTCAGATTAGGACAGCAGAGAAAAATTCAACTCAGAAACAACAACCAAAAAATCGTACAAACATCATCATTTACCATATTTCCCATCAGTGTTTTTAAAAGATGCAAACTAATAACAGTCTCAAGATTAGCAGGTCATGACATTAATGATAAAATATTCAATATTGTTGGCATGGCCACTGCTGCTAGCAGGCATCCATAGCCTCGACAGGGTTTCCATTTAACCCACTCAGATGTCTGTATCCTGTCAAGAAGTTCTAGATCAGAGTAAAGGACTTTTTAAGAGGTTTCTTATAATTTTTGCAGATTTTTATTTACCCGACATTGCTTCGCTGCCAGCAGGCCTGTCCAGTACCCCGACGAAGTTGTCTTGGAGCCATGCTTGCATTTACCCGCTGCCAGCGGACCTGTTCAGTATCACAGCAGGTTTACAAGCACTTCCCACAGCTCTTATTGATATTTTTATGTTGTTTTTCTTTTTAGTATAGCTGAGCGGGCTGACGCTGAAAAATCTTGATATTTTAACATATTTTTCAGACCTCATCAGAATTTTTTAAACATCGTCCTTTATCCAGCTCCAAAAATGTCTTATTTCTAAAACAACTCACTATGACAGGGAGACATCTTCTGAGTCATTCCTTTATGGAAAAGGGACAGCATAAAAAGATTAAAGATGATCATGACAAACTTCACTCAGAGATTGAAATTAGAAAACTTCTTTCAAACAACAAAATTTTCAAACATAAATATCAATTTCAGAAATATATATCACTGATGTTCGCACAGTCTTTCAGAAATTATTTCAGCGAAGAGATTTTCCCATGGTCTTTGTCTGAATTGCTCAGTGTATAGGCATGCATACGTTTCATAAAACACACAAAACTGATTCAATCAAATCAAAGTCAAAACAAGAAACAAACGAAAAGAATACAAACAAAAGAAATATTTACATAATGTACAAGGGCAAAAATCAAGCAAAGTATCTTTTCAGGGCTTGACCATTCACCGGGTAGGTGTCAAGCTGCCCTTCAAGATTCTGCAATTGAAAGGAACTAGGACCCAACTTTTCAGCAATCAGAAATGGCCCAAGCCACAAATTTTGAAACTTAGTATGCTCACCCTTTCCTTCGTGTGGTTTGTCCCACTTTAAGACGAGATCGCCTACTTCAAAATTCCTATCAGAAGCGGAATTAGAATCGAACCAACTTTTAATCAGTTGTTGATGTTGGTCTAACCTACGCTTAGCTTGGGTTCTTACTTCTTCTAACTTCATCAAAGCGTAAATACGGTTTTCTAAAGGGGGACAATCTTCTTCTTGAACTTTTTGTGACAATTGGAGCGAAGGAAGAAGAATGTGAGGTGGCAGAATGGCTTCTCTGCCATAAACAAGAAAAAAGGGGGAGTTAACTATAGCAGCTTTGGGTGTTACCCTATCAGCCCACAATGCATTCAGTAGTGCATTGTGCCAATTCTTGTGATTTTCAACCACAGTTCTCTTGATAATTTTGATCAAGTTCTTGTTGGTTGATTCTGCTAAGCCATTACCCTGGGGGTAGTAACTAGAAGAATACTTAAGCTTTATTCCTTTCTCTAAGGCGAATTCACTCATTTCAAGAGAAGAAAAGTATGAAGCGTTATCAAAGACTAGACAATCAGGGATGCCAAAACGAGTGATGATATTCGAGTTTAGAAAAGCAATCACCTGACTTGTGTTAATAGTTCTTAGCGCGGCGACTTCAGACCATAGAGTAAAGTAATCAGTGGCTGTCAAAATATACTTGTGATGTTGTGAGGATGGAGGGTTAATAGGACCAATGATATCGAGGCACCATTGTTGGAGTTATTTCTTCTCCAAAGACTTGGAGTTATTTCTACTCCAAAAATGAATGCTTTTTGAATGCTTATCTTATATGTCTTAGATGTACATGAGGAAGCACCATAAGAGGATAGTCTTTTAGGGGGAGCAGCCCTGGATGGAAAGATACCTTTGCCATTGATGACAAAGGGGGAGAGATTTATCAGATGCAAAGGACA
>ML791206.1:229890-246576 GCA_009831015.1 Picea engelmannii
CACTGGTGTACTGTTCATGTGTGTGATTGTTTATTTATTACTGCTCACTTTTGGATAATAATTCTACATTGATATAACATTTGAAGAAAAAAGATTATAATTACGTTATTACTGATTCACCCCCCCTCTCAGTAATCCAACAAACGGCTCGTAAGTGAGTTAGATGATCATCTTTGTTTTTTGAATAAATGGTTACATCATCTAAGTAGACTACTACGGAGTGATTGATTAAACCTCTAAAAGTAATGTCCATTGCTCTCTGAAAGGTAGCACCGACATTAATCAATCCAAAGGGAATTTTGCGATAAGCATAAGTGCCCCAAGGGGTACGGAAGGTAGTTTTTAATTGATATGACGGAGACATCTAGACTTGGTTGTATCTAGAGAAACCATCTAGTAAGGATAGCCTCTCGGAACCAGAAACTTGTTGAAGAATCTGTTCCATGGGAGGGACATGATAATTATCTTTGTCAGATGCTTTGTTGAGGTTTCGGAAATCGACACAAAGTCGAATTTCCCCGTTTTTCTTCTGCACTGGGACGAGGTTGGAAACCCATTGAGTGTGCCTAACAGGAAAAATTATTTTAGCACCAAGGAGTTTATTCAATTCTTTTTGTACGGTCAGTTCTAGCTTAGGATGCATTTTCCTCAGTTTCTGTTGGAAGGGTAAGGTTTGGGGTTTCATTGGGATGAAATGTTGTATAATATTAGGATCAAACGTCTTAAGATCATCGTAAGTCCATGCAAAGATGTCTTTGAATTCTTTAAATAATTTAACAAAAGCATCTTTTTCTTGTCTAGAACATCCCAAGCCTAAATTGATACACTGAGGATTTTCACTAGTCCCTAAATTGACTTTTTCATAAGACAATGAGGAACTGTTGGTTTTGCAATTGACCATCTTTTTAAATTTATCTTCAAAATTGTAAAACTTTTCTAGTCTAACAATAGATTTGGGTATAAGGTTTACCATGTCCGATAGAGCTTCAGGAGATTTCGGATTAGGTATTACCGTAAAGTCGTGCAAATTGTCGTCATGTGTTTGGTCATCTATTACAGTGCCTTGAAAGGTTTCTTCCATGTGCAGAAAGTTAATGATCTGCTGATCATCATCAAATACTCTCCAGTTTGTGATATTGCCTGGAACAGATGGTCGAAACAACAGCTCCACAGAGAATGCGTTTGGGGATAAGCCTTCTGCAGGAAGAATCTTAGAGGCGACATTAGCTAGTAGATCTGCTTCAGCATTATTTGATCTAGGAATGGAATTTATATTAAAAGCAGAAAATTTGTTCATTAAAATCCATACCTCAGTCTGGTAACACTTGAGATGAGGGGAAAGACAGTGTATAGAATTTCTCACTTGTCTAACCACTATTTCAGAGTCGCCGAATACAAATAGATTTTGAATGTGCATGTCCAAGGCTTTTCTGAGACCTTGTAATAAAGCCTCATATTCTGCAATATTGTTAGTACATTCAAACTCTAATCTACAAGCCAATAATGTCTTGTTACCTGCCGGATCGATAATGATGTAGCCTGCACCAGCTCCTTCTTTAGACTTGGAACCGTCAAAATATAAAGACCAAATTTGACCTCCATCGGGCTCACAGGATTGTTGGATAAAAGCTGTTGGTTGCGTACATGCTAGGATCTCGGACTGCTGTTGTGAATTGTTGATAGGTGAAATTTCAGCCATGAAATTTCCGAAGTAGGTGTCCATTCCTTTGAGTTCAGGTGCATCAGCGGGAGGTGTGTATGGTTCATTAGGATCGTTCAAGTCTGTGACTGTGAACTTGAGGTAATGCTCATGATTCACCCTGATCTTATTGGGCTTACCATTTTCTGGAAGCCATAAGTGAGACCAGTCCATTGCGAAGTAACCTTGTAGCTGCTCCGACCAGTCCCTACTGAAAAACAGACCATACACTTCTGGAATATCTACCACAATTATATCAATAACTTGATGAACCTTTGGGTTAGACGATAATCTAATCAATACATTTTTTAGTTCACCTATAACTTTAACATCTGATCGATCAAGTTGTATAATTTTCAAAGAAGATGGCTCAACTTCAGCATTAATCTTTTGACAAACTGACCAAGGCATCACATTGGATGATGCTCCTGAGTCAACCATACAATTATGCACATTTCTGTTGAATATTTCGAAAGTTAAAAGAAAAGGAGGTACATTCTTACGAGTATTTAAAGTCGTAGCTTGTGTTTTCTTACTCGCAGTTTCTAAGACTACTTCATGTGAATTATTTACACTATTTACATTGTTATTTACATTATTTACAGGAGTTACAGGAAGGCTTCCTTTATCTTGAGTATCAGGATTATTTTTTGTGGAAGTCTTCTGCGGTACTTTGCTTTGCACAACCTTATTGTCATTTGAACTACCATTCTTGCCATTTTCTGAAATATTTTGCAACATCTTCTGTAACAAAAATGGAAACTTCAACAACTCATAAATATAAATGTTAGCCCTTAATTTCTTAAGATCTTCAACAACATCATAATCTAATTTAGGACTGACATTACTTTGTTTAGTTTCTGCTGATTTAGATGGCTTTGGAGGTAAATTTGTAGTGTTCTCGACAGGAGGTTTGTTTGTCGTCTTACTCTTAGTGTTGTAAGGGTGAACAGTCTCGAAGTTATCTTGGAATATACTATCCGAGAGGTGTTCAAAAATATTTGGAGAAGACTCTTCTTCTTGAATGGTTTCCTGTTCAACTTCCTCTTGAGGAATATCAAGAGGGATCAAGTCATCCTGGGCTCCTAGAATTGTCTAGAGAGCACATTGCAAACTTTCTAGGTTCAAGCCTTCGGGATTTGGATTAGGCCGGTTGGTTTGAAAAGGATTTCGGAAAGGGGGTTTGTAGGGTCCTTTACTCGAAGAGGCTTCCTCAGTTGACCTTTTTAAATCTATAACTTGATTAGACAATTTTTGTACAACTTTGGTTAAATTTTCCAAATCAGAGTTTTCAGGTTGTGTTTTGTTTTGTGTAGGTCTGGGAAGAATTTCAATCTTCTTTTTGGAAGAAGTAACAGTTTCAGTGTCGTTGCTAGAAGATTCCTTAAGGCTGAGTATGTCTTTTTCAATATGAGTAGCCTCTTCAAAGGGTTCTAACAACGTGGCCTTTTTAGATCTTTTTACCCAAATAGCTATACTTTGATGTAGAGCTTTAGTATAGTAAGCTATTACAAGGCTTTCAGCAGGCATAGAGTCTGCAGGGATTCTATTTTTAAGTGTTAAAAATCTTTGATTAAAATCTTTAACTTTTTCTTTTGAGTTCATTTTTAAGCTTGAAAGATCCATGACTAAAACTTCCAGAGGTTTGCCATCTCCGAATTTTTCCAAAAAGCATGACTCAAACTTTTCCCAAGACACTATGGTATGAGGTTGTTGGGCGAAGTACCAAGTGGACGCATTACCCTCAAAGGTGTAAGGGAACAACCTACAGATGACATCTTCGTGTTCAACATTACGGAGTCTGATGGCTAACATAAATTTTTTAATATGATCTTCAGTTATCTGTTTTGAATCGAGATCAGACTTAGGCAGCCATTTCTCCGGGTTCTTAGGAAAAGGATGTTGGGCTCCAGGTACAGCTACAACATCTTGGTCCAACCAGGGTCTAGCAGGGTTGTTCTGATTTTCCATTGGGGAATTGGGTGTGGAAGGACGTGAAGGTGAATTGCCTTTGTTAGAAGAGGAATCTCCCCCAAAAGAGGAAGGAGATGAGGGAGGTGGTGAAGGAGGTATCCCAGATCCTCCTGCAGCAGGATTTGTGTTTGGATCTGTAGGATTCACAGTGGGATCTATATCGCCTAACTGTTCTCGGATATCAGAGAAGTCTAAAGGTTGACCCCACGGGCGGTTTGGTCGCCTAAGACTAGCTAAGGCGCTATGTGTTTTGATAAGAGATTGACGAATGATCTCTTGGGGATCACCACCTGTAGGATTAGGGGTTTCTAGCTCAACTGTGATCTGCGGATCTTCGGTTGAAGTAGTTGTTGTTTGAGGGGGGATATTATCTTGTGAACGGCTTCTAGTCACTATAGGGGTGCGATTAGGTGGGGGAGGAGTCTTGCGACTGCCTCATGCCATTAATTAAGTTCAGGCCCTCCTTCTAGCACCATTTGTTGACGGGCGAAAATGACCGTCCATCAACTGGGAGAGTGGAACCGGTCCTGGGTTGTCTAAATAACCCAAGCCGTTTGGAATTGACCACCCTGACGAGTTGAAGGCTCCCTTGGCCGCTCTGAGGTGTTCTATGAAAACCAAAGAGAGAAATGATCTGAGCTAAGTAATCTAACTAAAATGAATAAAACAAACTAAACTATAACTAAATACAAGAAACTAACTAAAATAAAGGAAACTAGAAACTAATAAAACAAAAAAAGAATTAATATACTAAATATAAACTATTCTAATTATTCTATCTACAAACTACTAATTAATAACTCAAATCAACTATCTAATTATCAGTTGTAACATTACTTATTCACAAATATACACTATGAACAACCTACAGATTTAATTAAAACCTGCAAAACTCATGTATTTTCTGCCCTAAGACAGCCAAGAATCTCTTTTTGATTTTTATATTTTATGAAAAAGAAATAAACTACTGAAATTAAACAATCTAATATATTTTACTGAAATTAAACAATCTAATATAAATCTAATTAAAATTATATCTAAATTAAACTACTTAATAAAAACAGTAAACTAATTGACCTGGAAACACTCCAAGTCCGCCCTGTGTATGATGATTTCTAAGCTGGTCGGAGGAGGAAACTCGCACCGGTTAGTCCATGAGCTTTTCGTAAACGATTGGTTGTGCTGCTTCTTGAAGTGTTTTACAGGACAAACAAGACATAAAAGAAAATCATAACAATCTTATGATTATAAATTCCTGCAATAAGGGAAACCTGTTATGCAAGGACTTATATATAACAATTCAATCTATGAAGAAGATAAACCTGCCATTCACAAACTGAATAAACAATTGTTATGTCTTTTATCTATTTGGAAGAAACAAGATATGGATAACAGTAATAAAATTATATCATTTGCATTTGATTTAGATAGCTAAAGTAGTCATAAACCATAAGCAAAGTTATATACAAAACATGAAACAAAATGTTGATATATTGAGAAGCTAAAGCTGTGACAAAACATCAATTCTGCTCCAGTCTGTATCAGAATTCCATATCCTTGTTCTCCCACGAATGAGGATGTTTCTTATTACAAAAATCATAATTTTATATAAGTTTATCCATAGGGTAAAACATCCTTGTGGATAATCATCAAACAGTTTTACATAATCTGGGAAAAATCCAAAAATCTACTAAACTAAGCAATCTAAAATGCAAGTGAAATCCTTGAGATATCCTCCAACTGCTCATAAACTCAATTGAAATTCGAATTTACCTACAATAGGACACAAATATCAAATTAGAAGGATATTTTAGTAACAAAATACAAAAAAAATTGATCCTATAGACTTAGCTACAGAATCATCTGATTCTGTAGCTAGTCCAAAATAGCACACAGGATCAGATAGAAATCAAATAAAATCTTAAAAGAAATCAAATCCAATTTAATTTTCTTCTAATAATCATCAAAAACGAATTACTAGTGATTCAATTAAAATCATCATTCAAATTAAACAATATCAAAATGAATGCAATCAAAATAGAGTAAAGAATGCTCTGTTTTCAGTTACCATAAAACATGGTCAAATCTTGACAGGCCTGTTTTGCATCGAATGAAATCAAACAGTGAATCAAATCGTATAAGATATGATTTAATTGAACACAATCATAATCGATACAATCATACTTGAACATAATCGAAATTGATTTGTCATTGCTATAAAAGATTTGATCAAATGCCAATAAGGAAAGGTCATTACGATTGTTGCCAAACATTCAAAACAGCATCAAACTTCACCATAGAATTGAATCGTTGAGCGTTCACATAACCGATCAGACAGAATCACATAATAATCGTAGCCATCAACAACATTGATAACCATAATCTGAGCAACAATCAAATCGAATTGTGATTGAGACAAAAATAGAAACACATCGTAATCCTGGGCATGATCATTTACGTTTAACAACTCAAACTTAAACAATATATTCGTTGCAATATAAACCGAGCTGAGATCACGGTCAAACCATATCATGTGAATCGAGTAGTTGGATACAATAGCTATGATTTACATCTATTCGCAAATTGGTTACATCTTGACAGGATGGTATTCGAATTGTTCATAAGATATAAAATCACAATAATTAACTGTAATTGCCAACTATATCATCTAGAACATCACCAATTCGGATCAAACATTGACTGTGTTTGAAATTTAAATAACAGAAACAACCTGTGTTTAGACAGAGTATTCAATTGAAACCAAATTAAAACAACCAAATCTATCGTATGATTGATCAAACCAAAACCAAATCCAATCAAAGCTAATTCGGGAATTCGATTAATCAAAACAAACTTATATACAATAATGCATGCTTATTAAACAATTTCAAATTGATGCTATACACAGAGATGTGAGTTCATCATATGAACAAGTGATAATCATACCAGCATGACTGTTCAGACTATGCCAGCTTTGAGTTTACAACCGCTGTAGAAGACTCCACGTTTTTGAACAAAATCGAACCAGTCGTTCGTTGCTTCTTATCCGTGGATGGCATCTTTTCCTTTTGACTAGTGAGCTTTGCAACTTGGTATTCTAGATCGTGAATTCTAGATTGCAGCATTGGCACATCAATGTAATACCTTTCAAGCCATGCACCACATTGATCACACGGTTGAGTTGCTAGCTGAGATGGAGCAGGAGAGGGTTTCGACGAGTCACCAGGGGTTTCACAAGGCATTTTAATGTCGGGATAGCTTGGATCATCTTGTAAACAAGGAGGTAGGTTCTTCACAAAATCATAGGCTGGTTTATTACACAGACCTTCTGAATAGGGATACTCGCTTTCTAGGAAACGCTCAATTTCCGAGTCAGATTCCTCACTGAGCACAATAGGGTTAGGGTTGACAGGTGCCTTTGGTTTGTTTCTTGCCATGCGAGAGATTAACCAGGTGTTCTTCTTACCTTTATAATTGGCATTAGGTTTGGTCTTGGGATTTTTAGCCACAGGTTTAACATTTTCCACATCCTCATTAACAGAAATGGGTAGGTCAATAGATGGCTCGGGTAGGGGTTTGGGTAGGAGAGCACTGTAAGGCACAGGGGGGATAGGTTTGCTTTCGCTCACCACAGGTTTGTTAACCTATGGTGGGATTGACTCATCAAAACCATTATGACTAAGAAAAACACTCCAACAGTCACGACGTAACCCCAACTCATAAACCATAAGCATTTTGATTAACCCAAAATGGAAGAGGCTGGTATCGGCCTGGTTGCGTTTATACCTTTTGGACATTTTAAACAAACTCCTATGTAGGTAGTGAGGCATGTTAAGTTCAAAACCCATGAAAACCATAAGAATCCGAAGGTGATACATGAAAACGAGACCATACCTGCCCTCGCAAGTGATGAATTGTTTAGTTATCATCAGCAAGTCGTGCCATTTTTTCTTTAGCATATTTGCAGGAAGACCCTTGTCACAAGAGCTCACTCTTCGTGAATGAAAGAGTAATTTCCATGGGACATCCTATACTTTATAGTTCTTTGACCATCTCTGTCCGACAGCAGGAAGACTGGTGGCTAGACTAAGGAACTGTTCGTTGATTTCCAACTGCACATCCCCAACCTTGGCTCGGCAGCCATCGAATGTTAACGCAAATTTTCGAGCCACACCAGTGTTATAACCATCAAATTTTCGGATGAAAGGGAGCCATCTGAATTCCTCCAAGTCGCTATATGCACCATCAAACATTAACAGGGCCTGGCAGCCATTGGGTTCAGTCCTTACGACTGGAGCCATGGCACGGGCATCATGGTAGGGTTTGGATCAAACACACAGGAGTATAATCGATATGGCTACAACCGCAAACGCTCAAAGAGGAAGCAAATCAATAGGCATGTGTGAAGGTGGTGGGATAGTTCACCGCCATGCAGAACATTAAAGGCTCAGTACAACACTGTTTAATCAATCATGATACCACTCAAACCACATTAATCGATTAACACAAAAATTCAAACGGTGGATAGTGATACCAAGGCACCATTGTATTGTTTGAAACTATGACTATTCAATATAGAATCAAACCAAAGTTAAACGTGCCATTAATCAATCAAAACCATATATCAATGTGCCATAGTATAATTCAAACCAAAGTAAATCCAAATGTTTCATTAACACGCCAAGTATATATCAAACATTGCCATTCAATATGTAAAATTCAACTTATGTGTTACTCATGTGCCTTGTTGTATAATCAAAGTTGACAAGAGATTTCACAAAGTCACTAAGCCAAGAGGTTATAATAGCAAGTATTAAAACAAAATCAACCATCGCTCTTATGAAATCAAGTATAACTCATAAATTCTCATGCACAATACCTTATCAATCAAATAAAAGCCAAGTTGCGCAATCAAAGAAAGAATGTCATAGTTTGAAAAATGTCCTCAGCCATATAATCAGCCAAAGGTAAGTGCCTTTCATAACATCAATGAGCAGACCACGACAGTTATAGAAATGAAATTGCAAACATCGCATAGAATGAAAATATCGTCTCTTTGCAAAATGCGACAGTAATTTGAAGTTCAAGAGACATAGGTGTAGGCAGCTTTTAGGGCAATTGAAAAAAATTGAGTTGGTTGCCAACAGTTAGGGATGTGTTGTTCTCAAAAGAGGGATATTCATAACTAATCTTTTATTTAATATAAAGTATGCCAGAACTTTTGTATTTATATTTTATCTATATAGAATATATATACATACACATAAATAAATATATTTATTCATGTGATATAGGTATTCCATATGATCTTAATATAGGGTTATTGTAAGTTACTAAGATTGTATGTAAGAATTGTAAGATGTGACTTTCCACTAGTGGTATCATGTATAAATTATTAAATTTAATATGACTTATGATGTTTTGTTTTGTGAATCAACTTGCTAAATTCTATAGGTACTGCAAGAAATTAAAAGATGAATTGGATCATGGAGACACTTGTGAGTAATTATGAAGTTGTCGTCTTCATCAATTAATGCTTCATAACTTGTTTTATTTTTCTAGAATAATGTTAGTATTTGAGAGGAACCTTACACTCTCTTGAAATTATATGAAGAAGGTTATAATTTATGGGTTCATATAATTAATTATGTTAATTATTAGTATTAAATCATTTTGGGATTGTTTTCATCAACTAAATGAAAAAAATGTTGATCTTGTATAGTGAATTATAATACTGATATTTGAGGGTATTAGCGATGATATTGTATTAGATAGATACAAAACATTTAAGTAGTTTCTTGCAAATGTGTAAAATGTATAGTAAATGATAATTTATGTTCTTGTGTGTTGATGAGGTAAGTTTAGTCTGGTTGTTAGAATATAAGCATGGGGAAATAATTAACTTCTTGTACCTTAGAACTATGCCAGTCTTGAGACTTTAAATGGTCAAGATCAATCGGATGAATCCTGGACTTGAGCATTGATTATGTGTCTTGAAGGTCCTAACCTTGTAGGGTAGGATTGGGAGGGTTGATAATGATGTCCTTTTTATTGCGTGATCTAATGTAGTGATTTAACATTGTATCTTAACTTGGTGGATTAAGAGTATCTTGATTTTGATTGAGAACATAATTTTTAATTTTTTCATCATGCAACTAAATGTCTTTGTTATGTCATTATTGAACGAGAAATGTGAATTGTATTATTTAAAATAAATAAATTGTTTCTCCGTTGAAATCATTTATCTAGTATAGTGTAGGGAGGGGTTATTACATATGGTAGTAAAGATGGTTCAACTCTGCGATGAAGGAATCGTTACGCCTTCCACTGTGTTAATTAAAAATGATTAAAGATGTATAGCTAATGCAATTTTATTTTTTCATGATATGTATCATGGTCAGAGGACGTAGGATGAGTAGACGACGTGGTACGGGGGGAAGAGGTACACTTCCTCCGGGAGAATACATGCAGGAGGGATCAAATCCACTTGGAGAGGAGAAGACTGTTGAGTAGGAGTATTTTGTTGTGGGTAATTTGGTAGGTATGATGAGATCCTTCCATAGGGTGGAAGAGGCGTTAATCAACCATATGGATTGAGATGAGGGCAGAGCGTCTATGCCCAATGAGGGTTCATAGCATACTCTAGCATGTAGTAGTAGTATACACAGAGAAATCGAGAAAGTGAGTTTTCATGAGTTCTAGGGTGCCATGGATGACTTAGCCACTGAGGCACAGTTGGGGAACATGGTGATGTGATTCACAATTCGTGATTACACCTCCAACATGAAATTCCACATGGAGATATTTCAACTGAAGGGGAGTGCTATTATTTGCAGATGAATTCATTGAGTGCCAAATTAATGAGTTCAAAACCTTATGAAAGGGTAGTCGTATGGTACCAGAGCATGACACCAGGTTCATGGAGTTACTTAGATATGCTCCACATATGAACACATATAATTTAAAGGTAAACAAGTTTTTGTTCAGATTTAACTTCGACATTCATGTGAAGATGAGGAACTTGATGCCTCAGACGTTGCACGATGTAGTACAAAAGGCCCTCATAACTGAGGAAGAGTTGAACAATGGGGGTCATGGCCAGACGCCTTCTAGATCGACTGGACAGGCGATACCGGGAGAATAACAACATCAAACATCAACTAGACAGACTTTTGGGCACTGTGATATGTCCAAAGGACTTGTGTTCTCAACATCACAACATCAAAATCATCACCAGAGGACTCCCTACAGAGCACCAAAACTGTATCATCAACATTGTCCATAGAAACAACAAAAACAATTTAGGCATGTTTAGAAGAACACACCAGCACCACAGACTTCTAGGCCAACAACTTTTACTTTTGGGACCAAGAGAACTGGACTAGAGAATGTATTTTGGACATGTGGAGAGCCAAAATACCAGCGAAATTGTTTGATTCAGAAGGATAGAGAAGTCAGATCATCAGGACCCACTACATTTGGAGATTTGGGCAAGGCCCACAAGATACATGCAATGGTGAACAATCTCCAAGCTAAACACTAATCCACCATGCTCGATACATCATATATGATCGTTGATCAACCTTTTAGTATTTTGACAGATCCAAGAGATACATAAATATTTATTTCTAGTGCAGCACTTAAAAGGATTAAGGTAAGGGTAGTCGATCAAGATGAGTTCAAATACGTAGAAATGGCATCGGGAGACAAACGTAAAGTTGGAGGAAAGGTTATGGATTATAGAATTAACTTGGGTTATTTTGTAATCAAGGAAAACCTTTATGTCATGAACTTAGGATATTATGACATAGGTATTGGCATGGACTGGTTAGAATCGCATGATGTAATACTTAACTACAAGACAAAATGGTTAAGTTTGATAGATGATTTGGGACATAGTAGAGTGATTGTGGGAAGAAACCAAGGGGTTTCACTAAGATTTATTTATTCCCTACAATTACATAAAAGTATGCGGAAGGGATATAATTTATATGCCATCTTAGCACTAAATAAAAAGGGAGATACAAAAGGATTAGAAAACCTTCCTCTAGTGTCAAATTTTTTCAATGCATTTCCTAAGGAATAACCAGGTTTTCCGTTGGAAAGATAATTTGATTTTGCCATAGATTTGAAACCTGAAACTAAACCTATTGAAAGTACTACATACTAGATATCGACACCGAAATTGCAGGAGTTGAAAATGCAACTAAAGGAGTTGTTAGAATTGGGACTTATACATCCAAGTGTGTCATCGTGGGGTGCGCCAGTGATTTTTTTTAGAAAGAAGGATGGATCGTGGAGGCTTTGCATTGACTACCTTCAATTGAACAAAGCTACGATCAAGAACCAATATTCATTACCAAGGATTGACAATTTGTTTGATCATATGAAGGGAGAAACATTGTTTTCAAAGATTTAATTGAGAACAAGATATCATCAATTATGTTTTAAGGAGAAAGATATCCCTAAGACCGCATTTAAGACAAGATTCAGACAATATGAGTTTACCATTTTACAGTTTGGATTGATGAATTCCCTATGCGTATTCATGAGTTTGATGAATGGGGTATTCTGTGAATACATAGAAGTTTGTACAAGTATTCATTGACGATATATTAATTTGTTCTTGGACAAGAGAAGAGCATGATTAAGACTTGATATTGGTTTTACAATGCCTAAGAGAAAACAAGTTGTACAGGAAACTGCCAAAATGTTCTTTTTACCAGTCAAAGATTCATTATTTAGGAAATATCATATATGGAGAAGGTATCGTTGTGGATCCAACAAAGGTTGAGGCTATTATGGAATGGAAAGCACTGACAAACATATAATAACTATGTAGATTTATGGGGTTAGCAGGTTATTATTGATGTTTCGTTGAAGGTTTCTCAAAGATAGAAAATCCAATTATAGAATTGCACAAGAAAAATAAGAAATTTGTATGGAAAGAGAAATGCACGGAAGAATTTCAAAAGATTAAGGAGTTGTTAATGATAAAACATATACTAAAGGTTCCTAACATGGAAAAATAATTTTTGGTATGCAAAGATGCATCCAAGGAAGGTATAGGAAGAGTTTTGATGCAAGACAGTCGAGTGATCACTTACATTTCAAGAAAATTAAGAATGCATGAAGATAACTATGAAACACATGATTTGGATTTGTTAGCAATTGTATATGCCTTACGATTTTGGAGACATTATCTGATTGGATGAAAATTTGAATTAAATACGGATCACTTTTGGATTGCAACATATTTTTACTCAGAGTGACCTGAACTCACGACAAAGGCATTGGTCATAACTACTTAGCGAATATTATTTTGAGATTACTTACATTAAAGGAGAAGTGAACATAGTAACATATGTTTTGAGCCAGAGACCACACATATTATCAGTAATACCTCTTAAGATGAATCTTAGAGAAAATATTCTAGCTCTACAGATTGACGATGATTGGTACAATGAAATTAATGATAACACCAGACAAGATACCATGATGGTATCAATGTATGAAAAATAGTTATTTGACAGTGATGGATTGTTGAGGTATAACAATAGAATTTATGTACCACCTAACAACGAATTAAGAAGTTTGATTTTAAGTGAAGCTAATCGAGTAGTATACATGGATCATCCTGGAGTCATGAAGATGGAGGAAAACCTTAAGCCTTTATTCTTCTGGAAAGGAATGAAAAAGGACATAGTTACTTATGTGGCAAGATTTATATAATTTCAAGAAGTGAAGGATGAACATAGACATCCAATGGGATCGTTACAACCACACTTGATTCCTGAATAGAAATGGGAAGTCATTTCGATGGATTTTATTGTTGGATTTCCACTGACAACAAGGAGAAACTATTTGATTTGTGTGGTCATAGACACTCTGATGAAGAGTGGACAATTTATCCCAGTGTGCATGACATTTCAGGCATTGGACATAGCTAGAGTATTTGTTAGTGATATTGTGAGGTTGCATGGTGTACCAAGAAGGATAATATCCAATCGAGGATCGATGTTTACAGGACGATTTTGGACAAGCTTCCAAGTGGCTTTGGGAATCCAATTGAATTTTAGTATAACATATCACCTAGAAACATATGGAAAAATTGAAGGACGAATCAAATTTTAGGGGATATTCTTCGAATGTATGTTATGGATTAACATAAGCATTTGGAAGACTTATTTCCATTGATAAAGTTTGCATACAACCATAGTTACCAAAGTACGATTAAGATGGAACCTTTTGAGTTTCTTTATGGATGACCATGTAAAGCAGGTTCAACTCTGCGATGACGGAATCATTACGCCTTCCATTGTTTTAATTAAAAATGATTAAAGATGTATAGCTAATGCAATTTGATTTTTTCATGATATGTATCATGGTCAGAGGACGTAGGATGAGTAAACGATGTGGTACGGGGGGAAGAGGTGCACTTTCTCTGGGACCATCCATGCAAGAGGGATCAAATCCACTTGGATAGGAGAAGACTATTGAGCATGAGCAGTTTGTTGTGGGGGATGTGGTAGGTATGATGAGATCCTTCCAGAGGGTGGAAGAGGCATTAATCAACCATCTGAATTGAGATGAGGGCAGAGCATCTATGCCCAAAAAGGGTTCATAGCGTACTCTAGCATGTAGTAGTAGTATACACAGAGAACTTGAGAAAGTGAATTTTCACGAGTTCTAGGGTGCCATGGATGGATTAGCCACTGAGGCATGGTTGGAGAACATGGTGATATGCTTCGCAATTCATGATTACACCTCCAACATGAAATTCCACATGGAGATCTTTCAACTGAAGGGGAGTTCTATTATTTGGTGGAATATACTCCTATCTCAATTAAACATGGTCATTGAAGACATGTCATGGGAATTGTTCGAGGAATGCTTCCAGGAGAGGTACTTGTCAGATGAATTCATTGGGCGTCAACTTAATGAGTTCAACACCTTATGAAATGGTAGTCGTATGGTACCAGAGCATGACACCAGGTTCATGGAGCTACTTAGATATGCTCCACATATGAACACGTATAAGTTAAAGGTAAACAAGTTTTTGTTTGGATTTAAATTCAACATTCATGTGAAGGTGAGGAACTTGATGCCTCAAACATTGCACGACGTAGTACAAAAGGCCCTCATAACTGAGTAAGATTTGAAAAATGGGGGTCAAGGCCAAACTCCTTCTAGACCGACTGGACATGAGACACCGAGAGCATAACAACATTAGGAACTAACTAGATAGACTTATGGGCACCATGATATGTCCAAAGGACTCGTGTTCTCGACATCACAACAAAAAAATGATCAGTAGAGGAATCCCTACAAAGAACTGTTGGCACAAGGGAAGACCCAGGGTTCAGCTCCAAGAGCGCACCAACAAGCCCTAACTGTTGGCCCTTTAGGAAACACCTGTGAGGCAAATGCAGTCTCACCCGAAGTTGATATGGGTGGGTTGCAGGACATAGATGTCTACAACCAAAGGGAATTACAAGTGGATCTAATACAAGAGAAATACAACATTTATATATCACTTACGAATCCATATCCACTCCGCACGACTATCTATCGTATCGAGCACATTAATGCAAATAGAAGTATATCAAATGACAAATAACAGAGTGTTAATCACACACACAACACAAGATATATGTGGTTCACCCTCTCTCTAGGGCTATGTCCACAGAACTATGCTTTATAATATATTAAGATGAAGCATACAGCTCTTGTATGTGCTCTCAGCTAGTAGATCTTCTTTCTTCTCCTCTCTATCTCTCCCCTTCCTGCGCACCCAGTTGCAGAATTGATCTCTGCACCTAGCTGAAGATGTTACAATACCAGAAGGCTCTTTCTCTTAGAACTTGTCTCTCACACAATAATAATCGCTCACACCAATAAAAAAACTAGGACATACCAACAATAATAACAACAACAACAACCCATCCCAGGTCCTTTAGACCTCTATTTATACATTAAAATAGCTCACTGACAAACTTCGGTCGAGACCTAAGTGTCAAAACCCTAGATACAAAAACCCTAGGTGTCTAAAACCCTAAGTCAAATTGACTCACGTTTTTAGGGCTTCGCTAACCTGTCTTTCCTTCCTTCTCGCACAGTGCTCCAAAGCATCCAACGGTAGCTTTTTTGCTTGCTAAGTTGTCCACAATCTGTCTTCCTTGTTGATTTGTCATCCTCAATCTCCTCGTCCAACATATTTATTTCTCTTACTTCACTCCATCTTTTCTTCTCTTTTTCTTACTTCAACCTAGTAACAATCTCTATGTCTTCTGCGCAATTCACATTTTGTCTTTTCTTCCTTGATATTCGCTTGCTTACATAACCAAGGGCCAACAGGCCCTCAACACTCACTTGTGACTCATCCCGAGGCACTTCAGATCTCAGCTTCATTTTTTACTTCGACTTCAGACTGCACAGGGTAGCCTTTGCTTCCAGCTCTAGTCCTCCCTTCCTTCCTTGTGCAGACTATATTTTCTGTGTCTGATACCCAATTTCAACTACACCTAGTACCTAGACACTTTTCCTCATGCTTTTACTGAGATCTGCGAGGTAGTTGGTTGTCATAATACAATTTCAACTGACTCTTGTTCACCAAACCTTCCTTCCATTCTCCATTCAAAGTCTTCAACTGTGCAACTCCTCCTTCTGTAACATAGGCAACCTCATATGGCCCAAGACAATGCGTTATGAACTTCCCAAGATGCTTCATGAACTTACTGTCATATATCAGTACCATATCACCTTTCTTAAATACCTTCTTTTTGATGTGTCTATCGTGGTAGGCCTTCTCTCTTTCCTTCTGAACCTGCTGGTGAAATCCTGTTAAGTACCCAATACTGAATAAAAAAGCACCACAACAGATATACAAGAACAATATGCAAAATCTTCTTTATTACTATCAAACCCTTAGGGTAGGGCAACACCATACAATGGATCCTATTATGGAAGGAATCCTCTCCTGTTCACTTGCCTCTTCGAGGGGGCATCCTCCT
>ML791206.1:246816-299215 GCA_009831015.1 Picea engelmannii
CACTATGGGCCCTCTGGGCCCCCCCACTACCTCTCTAGCTACCTTAAGAAAATACATAGTTAAGAAGATCGAGTAAGCATACCTTATTTCGAGCGTTTGATATAGATCCTTCTTCACGCTTGATTTCTCTTTGACTGCAGCTCTCCTCCCAAGGATGACCTGCATTCACACAAGACAAACAAAGAACTCCACATGCATTTGATATATAGATTAATGGGTTAGAGATTCAATAAACATGTATGCAATAAACCATGAAAACCTCATATGGTGGGATGGGAAAAGTATTTCTTTATTATTAACTTCAACAAATCAACTTACAATGATGAAGCCGACCACTTCTCCACGAACCTAGTCCTAGGCTCCTCTTCAACTGTCCTCCAAATTATTTTCTCTATCTTTCTCTTTGCATAAGGATGGCTAAAGGGTTGGGACAAAGGGAATCTGCAATCGAGTATAGTTTCTTTACTATGATTCTCCTCTTCCAAATGGGACCCCTAACCCTTCTTTTATAGGCTAGAAGAAGCTAGGTATTTGGTCAAACCCTCGACCATGCATGGCCAGAAGGTTTAGTTAACTCACCCAAAGTTGTGTGTTCTGTCATCAACTTTCCTTTTTTCGTGCTTTTGTAGGTACACGCGAGTTCTTTTGGGTCAGATAGCGTGTACACGTGTGCAGTAATGGAGCAGGGTGTGCAGACCTTTATAAAAGGTGTTTTTAAGAAGAGTTCTTTAGCAGTGTTTTGGCAAAGAAAGAATCTGATATGGTCTGATGCCAGGTAAGAATGTCTAGTGCAAATTAGGGTTATAACAGATTCTCCCTAATGTGTGAGGTTAGAAGAGCATCTGATGGCCAAAATACATCAAAAATCTTCACCAATGTGCCAAACAAGTGAGCCCAAGGACCAAAAATCAGGAGGTGCCATCTGCAAAAATAAAAATTGTCTCACCGAGGCGGGCATACCCATGCTCGAGATAAAATAAAATCATGGATACCAATCAAATACACTGTAGATCCATGTCATATAACTATATAAAGTGTAGCTATGAGAAATACACAACGGAGCTACATCTTGAAATCAAAAAGATATATGTGTAGAGTACCCATCTTCTTAGAATCTGCTAAGGCCTGATGGTTGGAGATGAGGTCTTCAGAGCTCGAGCAACAACTTCAAAATCTTCAAAACTCAGGTAGGAGTGTAATATGAG
The DNA here is from genome assembly GCA_009831015.1 of Picea engelmannii. NCBI lineage: Eukaryota > Viridiplantae > Streptophyta > Pinopsida > Pinales > Pinaceae > Picea > Picea engelmannii. The sequence continues at coordinate 248,022 of ML791206.1, forward strand.
TGTACGAATTCACTACCCAGAGGTATTCGACGGCTCGTCAGTCATGGACTAGAGAATCTTGATGATCAGACTGAAGGCTTCATTGATTTCAAACAAATACTTGATTGGATGTTCAGGATGGCTAGGAGCAAGGGAAAGAGACAAACTATAGAGGGGCCGACTCAGGCTTGGTAAAAACTTCCCTTGGACAACATCATGACAAATTATGAGACTCGGGAAGCATGGCATTAACCTAAGTTTACGAGGCAGGAGGCAACGCAAACTCTCCATATGTTTGGAATAATAACCAAACAAAGGAGGACACAACTCTATGTAGCGAGAATAGATCCCTAAGGTCATATTAAATTCCAGAGTTTGACAAAAACACGGACATATGTGCTTGATCCAAGGGAGACTCATTATGTTGCCAATAAAGAAAATACTTTTCCCTTCCTCTTTTTGGGGTATATTTGATTTTTTTTATCTTTTTCAATAATTTTGGAAAAATAATAAAATAATGTTACATTACAAAGGAGGAACGAGTGTTGCAAACATACAAGTTCAAGGCACAGGGACAAGACTGATGTTCAGAGTAAGGACACTCGGGAAAAATCCTCTAGGGGGAAAAGGTGTCAAGACGCAGAGGCAAAGTGCTACAGGGCTTGTGTATAAGTCACACTTTTAGATGGTTCAGTTGAGAGCAACATGGAGCCGGCATTAGGCCAAAGACGCAGGTATGCAAATGTGATTAACAAAACAGACAATGGTAACATCCTTCGATGTGAGTTTAACGATCCCAAAGAAGGTAAGCTTGGTTGTTTTTCATATTAAGAGAGTCTGAAAAAATGTAAAAGGAGACTCCACCGGGGTACCTTTTTCGAAGGTAGTCTAGTCGGTTCGAAAAAGGGGTAAACTAGCACCGAAAAGACGTCTATTCAAAACCATTTTAACGAGTGTGATAAAGACAAGATCACTTGGCCATTTTTTCATTTTTAAGGAGTCTGAAAAAAGCTTAGCTATGGACTTTGTTAGGAATGTTCTTCTGGACCATTTTAACGAGTGTGAAAGAATAAGGTCACTCGACAATCTTTTCAATTTTAGGGAGTCTGAAAAGAGCTTAACTATGGACTCTTTGGGGGTTCCTTTTTCGTAAATTTAGTCCCTCAGGCCCGAAAAAGGGGTAAAATTATACCTGAGGGTACTCTTCTAGAGAACTGAAGTTTCTTAGAGTATACCTTTGTTCGTACAGTTGACCATCCGGAATGAAAAAGGGTTAAACTACCATCGGACAAACATGACTTCAAATTTCAGTTTAACGAGCGTGAAAGGCCACAATATCGCTCGAAAATATTTTCATGTTTAGAGGGTCTGAAAATGGCTTAAAAGAAGACCTTTTATGTCTTTTGGGAGTCCCGAGGGTGAGGTCCAGAGTGAAAAGGAATCATGCAAATGAGGCTCAAACTCGTAATAAAAAAAAAAAAACAAGGACTCCCGAGCCTACAGTGATTAAAGACAGCATGGACACCATAATGGAACCAGGATCTACCTAGGGCATCCATGTTCCAGTAATCTCTACCACCAACTCGCGACACTTCTAAAGTAGCAATGATGGTTCTGTGTCGCAAACTGATGGGATCGATCCTATGCCAAAGGGATAAAGACAACAAGATACCAAAGTCAGGGAGGAAACCTATCCTACATGCTCAAGTTGATCATCTGAGATTTTTCCACAGACCGTCAAAAGTTACCCAAAACTCCAAAAAACATGTCATGATACCCGATCATACCCTTCCAATGAAACTCCTGAATCACTCTAAATGATTTTTGGTTTAAAGAAAATGATAAGGGGGGCCAAAAAAGTGACAAAAAGAGGCCAAAAAGTTTATAAATAGAAGTTGGCAGCTCATTATCACCATTGTTGATTTAGAAATTAGCTTTGGAGAAAAACAAAACCTTTGATAAAAGTGGTGATTTCGGGAGCTACAATGGACGAAACAACCATCTGTCTGGACCAAGTAAGTATAAACTCTCTACTCTTGCAATTTAAATCTTTATTTATGCTTTGGGTTTCAAGTTTTGGGGGGGCATCGACCTTCAAAATGTCGGCCCTAGGTCCATGCGGGTTGTCTTAGGATAGGCAGCATGTACATTCGGGTAGAGTAAAAACTGCACGTGTGTACACACGATTGTTAGCATTATAGCCTGCGTGGACCCCCTTATTGAATGAAAAAAAAAAAAAAAACAAGGGTTAACCCTCCTGAACTTGGTGTTTTGCAGGATGTATGTTCACTGGAGGGAAAGAGAGCATGAGGAGGTTAGTGAGTTGGTCGGGGAATACCCCAATGCTATGGCTGCCTTAATGCAATGTGGGTTGCTCAAGTTTTTCTTATGTCCTTTTATGTAGGCACAACCTAGGCTACTGAATGCCTTGGTTGATTATTGGCATCTTGATGCAGAGGCCTTTATGTTAGAGGGGCAGTCATTGGTTCCCACGACAGAGGACATATATTTTTTGACTGGCCTCTCCAGGAGAGGGGAACCAGTCAACTTTCGAACATTTCCTTCAGGGCCTCATAACATAGAGGAATTGATAGGACTTTACTGTGAGGCTGGTACAGACCGATCGAGCTCACAGGTGCCCATAAGAAAGATTATTGACTTATCACTGCAGGCAATTGTGTTGCTTATTGGGTGCATGACCGGTTCTGCGGCTCTACATCAGGCGTCCCATGCACAAAGGAACTGTGCAGTCCAGTGCTTAAATGCACAAATATTTGACTGGAGCACTACACTGCTAGATTGTATGAAGAGGCAGTTGACAGATTGTCGGTTGTGGACATAGAGGAACTTTGGGTTCGGGACCATTCTATGCTCTTTATTCTTTGAAAGAGTTACGAGCTTCAGTCCTCGAGTAGTGGTACGAGGACATCAGGCCTCTCTTCTTGCAGTTTGTAGATGGGTAGTGTTACTTCCACGACAGGGTGGTGGAAGGACCAATGAGTCCTTTGACGATGATTTCTTCTCTTGTTTGTCGCACCAAATCCTAGTCATAGAGGATTACCCTTATGATGGGATTTATTTCTCGAGAGATCTTGAGATACCAGTACCTCCTGGTGAGGAGAGAGGAGAGACGGGTAAGTTTACATCATTGTTTTTTTGTTATTTTTTTTTTGTGAAACATATGTAATTTTTATGTTGTTTTTGTTATATATCATTTTTTTATACTAGAGTTTCTGATGGATATGTATCTATTGTGTGCAGATGTGGGACCAGTGCGACCTTCGAACTAAGAGAGGAACAGGCGTTGTCCTAGGTTAAAGGCCGCACCTGCCATCGCAGGGGGACCAGCAGCAACAAGAGAGATTCCAGTTGAGGAGGCTGAAAGGGTGTTGAGATGAGTCGAGTGAAACTTTACTTCACTCACCCGCATAGTCCCTATGGTAGAGATTGAGGATCTGCCACCATCTATGCAGACTCATGTAATGGGGGAACCACAGACGTGGGTCCAATTGTTTTGGAATTTGGCAAACACTGTTGATCAGTACAATACGGCCCACAGGCCCTGACCTTAGTTAGACTTTTCACGTATCGAGAGCACTACTTGTATATATTTTTTGAGGGCATAAACCCCATGAATCGTTATTGGTCATACTATTGAGGTGCTTGCATCCACCTATGTACTCTGGTGACTATGATATTATATATGGATTTTTATGTCTTTTTCTGTCTTATGGATCATTTTTTCCTTTAAAAATGTATTTACATGTTTATGTGTATGTCCTTTCATATGTGTGTGAGATGCCAATCTAAAATTTGATTTTCTAGAGTATCTGTAATTTGGTTTAATCTCCTAGGAACATGAAAATATGTAATATAATCAAAGCTCCGTTCTAAGAGACGTACCCTAAGGACTCGTTAGTGTAAAGTCAGATCATGAACACGGTAAACTCTATTTAACTGTGACACAACCAGCTGAGCGTTGAGATAGACCTGGAGATGAGAGATACCAAATGACAGGGCGTCATGAAGCAACTCAATAACTGCACTATACTCGGCGACATTGTTTGTGGTGTCACCTAAGCATATACCTCGGGAAGATAATAACTGGCCTCGAGGTGTAAAAATTACCCAAGCTATGAAGGCAAGCCTCCGAGTGTGCCAGCTAGCACCGTCTGCGTACCCAATGAACATATCAGATTCACTTGACATCTGCCATAGTGATGAAAGATAACATAAAAAATGACATGTCCATAATACTAAAAGAAACTAGAAAGTAATAGTACAAAGACTATACATATGTTAGAAAATGTTACCCATGGTGACCTGCCTATGAGTAATACTTCTTGAGGTAGAGCCCATTTCTAGGCTCTGCCAAAGCATTCTCTTCAAAGTCAACCAGATGATAAGTGCCCTTTTTTAGAACCTCTTTTATGATGAAAGGTTTGACCACATGGGCTTGAATTTTCCTACCCCTAGGGGGTCCTTATCTTGGTCATAGACCAGGACAAGGCTGCCTTCAGAGAAAATCCGAGGATGAACGGACCTATCATACTGACACTTGACTCTATGTTTGTGAGCCTCATTGGCCAAGGCCGCATCACGACACTTCTCATTGAGCCACTCAAGGTATAATAACCGTTCTTCAAGTGGAGAAGTATATGGAAATAATTGTACTGCCAACTTTAGGGACGGGATCTGACATTCGATAGGAAAGACTGCTTCCAGCCCATAAACGAGTTGAAAAGGTGAGAAACTGGTTTCATTCTTAACAGACATTCAGTAAGCCCATAATGTCGAGTATAACATCAAATGCCAATTTGACTTGGCTGAGTTGATCGTTCGCTGTAGGATGGTATTAAGAGATTTATTTATAGCTTCCACTTGACCATTTGCTTGGGGGTAGTAGGGTGACGAATGTTCTTTCCATAACCCAAGCTTTGATGTTAACTGTAGAAATTTTAATACAAATTAAGTATTCCTGTGATTCTCCTGATCTAACAATTATACACCACTGTTAAATACATAATCGCTTCTACTATTATTCTTGCAGAAAATTAAACCATGATCACAACCACAATCACAAAGTGAAATATCAAGAACACATAACACAGAAGTTTTACTGGGAAAGCATAAAGCTAAAAACCCCACTATCATATATTATGTATATAAGGAATCATGAAACAATCTCATACAAAACTCTAATCCAAGAGCTCTCAGTACAATACAATCGTCTCACACTGTCATACACAAATCAACAAATACATGTGCCAATTCCTGTGTCCAAATAACTTGCCTCCTCTGCACAAATCCTTGCAATTAGAATTCTCACAATGATACAAATTGCCTAGTTTGCATATGCTTATAAGCATATCCACTGCATGTGTGATCAAATCACAACTGATAGTCAAACTGTCCCTTTCACCTGTTATCTCAACTGGGTCTCCACTGGATCTGACATGCATGTAGTTAACCATGGCGAATCTTCAGTTGCATGTGAGTTCACTGATTTACTGAACTCTCACTAGTGCATGTTTAGTTACAACTAGTACAACTGATCTTAACTCACTTAACTACACTTATAATTCTGTTACAAATCCAAATCACTTAGTTATGAATGAAATAATAGATTAATATTTATTGTCTAATTTATTTAAGGGAAAAGTAAATTAGACACATGTTTCTTGTTGACTTTTCAACACCCCCTCTCAACAAGAAAGAGATTATCCTTCACCCTAATCCTGTCTCTATGATATTCGAATTTTCTCCTGGTGAGCGCCTTCGTCAGAATGTATGCATCTTGATCTTCCGTAGGAATGTATTGAAGCAAAATGATCTTCCATAGCACACAATCTCTGAGATGATGATACCATATATATATATGCTTAGATCTGTCATGAAACACAAGATTAATCGAGAGTTTAATGCAACTCTGATTATCACAATAAATCACTATCGGATCTAAATGAGAACCAAACAAACCAACCAAGATCTTTCTCATCCAGATAGCCTCACATGAAGCTTGACTTGCTGCCATGTATTCTGCTTCCGCTGAACTAAGTGCCATGGATCTATGTTTCCTGCTGTACAAAGAAACAATTGTAGATCCGATACTAAAGATCCCCCCTGATGTTCTCTTTCTGTCCGTTGGGCTACCCACCCAATATGCATCCATGAAGCCATGTAACTTCACCTCATCCTTCTGTCTATACCATAATCCATACTTAGATGTGCCCTTCATATATCTCAGGACATGCTTACCTTCCTTCCAAAAGAGTTTGGTAGGCTTAACCATTGCTTGACTTAGTTGGTTAACTGCATAGCAAATGTTTGGTCTCGTGTTCACTAAATACATTAGCAAACCCACTAACTATCGATAGACAGTAGCATCCACTACTTTTCCAGAAGTATCATCCTCTTTCCTCTAGTTTCCTGGAAGAGGAGTATCCATGGGTTTGTAGCCCTCCATGTGAAACTTACCCAGTATCTCCCTTGCATACTTTCCTCGAGACACAAAAAGTTCACCATCTCGCTCCCATATTTCCAATCCAAGGAAATAATGAAGAAGACCCAAATCCTTCATATCAAACTCCTTTGCAAGGGCATCCTTGCATGAGTGTATCAATTTCTCATCACCAATCAGTATTAAATCATCAACATAAAACGCAATTATTAAAAGCTTACCCTCCACCACAATTTGGTATAGGTTTGCATCCGCTTCACTTTTGGTGAAGCCCAATCCGGTGAAATAGTTGTCTATCCAAGTGTACCAAGCACGAGGTGCTTGCTTCAGCCCATACAGTTCTCTCTTGAGTCTACACACATGTGAATCTCTATCAAAGGTCTCAAAACCTTCTGGTTGTTCAATGTACACTTCTTCCTCAATGATCCCGTTGAGGAACACAGTCTTTACATCCATCTGATGAATGCGCCAGTCCATCTGCACTGAGAGTACAAGGATGGATCTTATGGAAGAGTACCTTGCGACAGGTGAAAAGGTCTCATCATAATCTATCCCCTCGATCTGTGTGAAGCCTCGGACCACAAACCTGGCCTTGTATTTCTCAACACTCCCATCAGCAGCTTGCTTTACCTTATAGATCCATCTCGAACCTACCATTGATTTATCAATCTGTCTTGGGACAATTTCCCATGCACTATTTTTTACAATGGAGTCATACTCCTCTACCATAGCATCAACCCAAGTGGGGTTCTGCATTGATTTCTAAAAGGAGGATGGTTCAATCACAATACATTTTCTCATGAGAGCCATGTATCCAACAAATCGATCAAGAGATTGTCTCTGTCTGCACTGTGAAGTAGGGGCTCCTACATTCTGTGCAGCATCTAGTCTCAATCTGTCAGCTTCCATGGTGCACTTTCTACCATTTTTGATGGATGGCTCTTCTTGAGTGGTTTCCTCCACTTCATGAATCTCCTCATGTGGCTGATCCACATCTTGAGACTCATATTTGGGAACCAACAGTTCCTCTTCTGCATGCAAGTCTATCTCCCTCTCAAGCGACAACCACATGGATTCCCCCTCATCAAATTTTATATCCCATCACATAACAGTCATCTTATTGTTCGGAAAATACACACTATAATTATGGGGTGTTTCTATGTACCCCCAAAATATCCCAACTTTAGCAGTCGGTTCCAGCTTCTTCCTGGAATCCTTGGTCACATGCACATAAACAGATGAGCCAAATTTTTTAAAATGAGAAACATCAGGTTTAATACCAGTAAAAGATTCTTCAGGTGTACTCATGCCAAGTACTCTATGAGGACAATGGTTCTGCACATAAACCGCAGTATGGCATGCTTCCGCACACAAATGCATTGGTAGGCCTTGATCATGAAACATCGCTCGTGCTGCACCCACGATCGTTCTGTTCTTTCTCTCCGCGATCCCATTTTGTTGTGGGTTATGAGGCACTATGAGTTATCTTCGAATTCCTTCTCCGCTGCAAAATTATTTGAATTTGTTAGAGATGTATTCTCCACCATTATCACTCCTTAGAGCCTTCACTTGCTTCCCCGACTCTTTCTCCACCAATGCTTTAAACTCATAGAACTTTAAGAATTTCTGATCCTTCTTCTGCATGAAGAATATCCAATATTTACGAGAAAAGTCATCAACAAAAATAACATAATACCTATGTTTTGTTGTTGAAGCAACTGAGAATGGTCCACACACGTCTGTGTGAATTATCTCCAGGATCACCAAAGCACAGTTCTCCTTTTCATGAAAGCTGGACTTTACATACTTCCCTAGGGTGCACCCCTTGCACTGATCTAACTGAGAAAGTGTTCCCCTTGGAAGTCCAGTAGATATTTGTTGCATGATATTCAAGGCTCCATGATGAAGATGGCCCAATCTCCTGTTCCATAATTCACCCTCATCCCGGCTCACCACTTTTTCTGCCTTGCCTATCATGGCACTATAGCCATCTACCTCCAGCATGTAGATATTCTTAACTCGAATCCCTATCTTCTTGACTTGACCCATTGCTTTATGTCGCAGGTAGAATTTCCCACTACTAAAATCAACATCATAGCCTCTATCCTCCAACATTGTGACTGAGACCAGGTTTTTCTTCTGACCTAGAACATGCATAACATTTTTCAATTGAAATAGTTTACCTGACTCCCTCTGACAAGTAATGGTACCAATATCAGTTGCATTGTATCATCCATCGTCACCCATCTCTATATGCATTCTGAGATCTTTCTCCTCCAAGTCAATGAAAGACTCTCTATCTCCCGTCATGTGGAAGGAAGCACCACTATCCAAATACCACACCGATCCTGATGCACTTGAAGTCATGTCTGTGATCAAAGTGAAGTCAAGTTCAAATTGTGAGACAAGAGCCTCACCAGTTGCAACTCCAACAACCATCTTGTTCTTCCTCTTCTGTGAACAGTTAGTAGCGAGATGCCCATGTTCATGACAGTGAAAACACTTCACTTTGGACAAATCTAGCTTCTTGACTTTAGACTCAAATTTTGGATGGAATTTCTTCCCTTTTCCTTTCCTTGCCTTAGCAGTCAAAGCACAATCCTCTTCATCATCACGCTTTGATGAAGATCCATCTCTAGTGTTCTGCCTGAACTCCTCTTGCACTAGATCCGACCATAGTCATTCCCAATCCGACAATTTTTCCCTTCCATTGGCAGAGTCTTGATAATTGTACCAACTCTTGGGAAGTCTTAGGAGTGCCAAGATCACCAAATCATCAACAACGACTATTATTCCCACACTTCCAAGCTCATCCTGACATTGGAAAAACTTCGTGAGATATTTTGGAATGGTGTCGCCCTTCTCCATCTTGATCTTCCTGAGTCTATCTTTGAGCACCAATTTCCTATAGTCGTTATTGTTTTGGAACAGATCCGTCAAAACCTTCCACATTGCATGTGGTGTGGTTTTCCCATGGAGACTTGAGACAATGTGGTCTCATACTCCCTCCAACAGAATCCTCCTCGCCTTTGCCACTTTCTTTTTCCGTGCATCAAGATTTGCAATATCTATCACATCCAGCTTAGGAACATCTTTGTCAATGTATTCCTTCAAGCCATTGTCTTCAAGTACTGCCTCCATCCTATCCTTCCAATCAATGTAGTTAGAGATTCCCTCGAGTTCATACTCCAACCTCAAGCCATTGAAATACATTTCAATCTTGAATCAACTATCGCACCAAGAAAATCTTGCAAATTCGAATGTTATCCAACCACAAACTCAATTGTTGCAATCCCTCTTTCCCTAGGAGGTTCGCACCCCACCTGTGAGTAGCTTGAGGGAAGTTCGCACCCTGCCTATGTATAGCCTGTGAACTTGAATGGGAGGTTCACACTGTAATACACTGTAGGGTGAGGGAAGTTCGAACCTCTCCCTTGATCAGCCTGCGAGAATGCTCAGGGAAGTTCACACCTCTCCCTTGATCAGCCTGCGAGAATTCTCAGGGAAGTTCGCACCTCTCCTTTGACTAGGGTGCGAGAATTTATTCTTTGAGAACTGTGCATATTCTACAGTACTAAAGTTTTCACCTTGCTAGAGACGGGACCTACGAAAATAAAACAATTTTCGCACCTCACTTCTGTGGCCTCCTTCGCTCTGATACCATGTAGAAATTTCAATACAAATTAAGTATTCCTGCGATTCTCCTGATATAACAATTATACGCCACTGTTAAATACATAATCACTTCTACTATTATTCTTGCGGAAAATTAAACCACGATCACAACCACAATCAATAAGTGAAATATCAAGAACACATAACACAAAAGTTTTACCGGGAAAGCGTAAAGCTAAAAACCCCACTATCATATATTATGTATATCATGAATCATGAAACAATCTCATACAAAACTCTAATCCAAGAGCTCTCAATACAATACAATCGTCTCACACTGTCATACATAAATCAACAAATACATGTGCCAATTCCTGTGTCCAAACAGATTACCTCCTCTGCACAAATCCTTGCAATTAGAATTCTCACAATGATACAAATTGCCTATTTTTCACATGCTCATAAGAATATCCACTGCATGTGTGATCAAATCACAACTGATAGCCAAACTATCCCTTTCACATGTTATCTCAACTGGGTCTCCGCTAGATTTGACATGCATGTAGTTAACCGTGGCGAATCTTCAGTTGCATGTGAGTTCATTGATTTACTAAACTCTCACTAGTGCATGTTTAGTTACAACTAGTACAACTGATCTTAACTCACTTAACTACACTTATAATTCTTTTACAAATCCAACTCACTCCGTTATGAATGAAATAATAGATTAATATTTATTGTCTAATTTATTTAAGGGAAAAGTAAATTAGACACATGTTTTTTGTTCACTTTTCAACATTAACTCAGTCATTATATAGTTCTGAAAGTGACTGCCATGGTCAGTGAAAATCTCTCTCAGGACGCCAAACCTTTCTATTATTTGATTGAATAAAAAGAGAGTCGCAGTCTCTCCATCATCTTTAAACATTGGCATAGCTTTGACCCACTTCGTGAAGTAGTCTACAACTACAATGATATAACGGTGCCCCCTTACTGAAGGAGGGTTGCATGTAGTGTAATCAATCCCCCACTTAGTGAAAGGACCAACTGTGATGACAGGAAACATGGGAGTGGGATGTTCCCTCATATTCCGTGAGAAGATCTAGCACCGGTGGCACTTCTTGACCAATTCGATACAATCTTTGATTAGTGTCAGCTAGAAGTAACCTGCTCGTAAAATATTTTGGGTTGTTTCCAACCCAGACAAATGACTTCCATAGTCTCTGGTATGGAAATCATTAAGCACGATAACTAATTCTTCATGAATGAGACATCGACATAGGACACAGTCTACACCTCATCGATACAACGTATCATCGAGTATGAGATAATTCTTAGCCTGATGGCGTATACCTCGACGCTCATCACGAGAAGCAGAGGTGGGGCACTTCAAAGTCTAGAGATAGATAAGTATATCTCCATACTAGGGATCCAAAGATGTGATCAAAAACATATCTCCTCTAAAAGGTGACTCTTCGGGCACAACATTACCCGACTCAACCGGAAGTTCCGAAATAATTTTTGCGAAGACCAGTGAATTTTTGGATTTCGCTGAAACGAAATCTAAGTCAAACTCCTGGAGAACGACTATCGATATACTGATATTTTCGCCTATTACCCGTCATTTCAACATGTACTGGAATGGATTCACGACAACAATGATGGTGGTCTTGTGAAGAAGAACATAATGATGGAACCGTTGAACAGCATGGACTACTACCAACCCAAGTTTTTCGATATGAGAATAATTGAGTTCCGGTCCTATGAGGCCTCGACTCAGGTAATAAATCACATATTCTGAGAACAAGTCATCCTCCTGAACTAAGACCATGATGATGGTTGACTCTGTTGCATCCATGTATAATAAGAAATCTTTGTTATAGTTAGGTGGACGAAGCAGAGGGGCAGTCGTGAGGGCATGTTTCAATGCGTTGAAAGAGCGTTGAGCGACATCATCCCAATGAAAAGGAATGTATTTCTTTAGTAAGCGCATAAATACCTTTGTGATCTCGGCATAGTTGGCGATGAAATGTCTTAAAAAATTCGCCTTGCCCTGTAGATTCTGAAGTTGAAGGATTGTGCGTCGGGGAGGCAACTGAATTATTGCCTCAACCTCGAGAGGATCGACAATGATCACTGTTGTTGACACTATGAAACCTAACAAACGTCCTGATGTTACACAAAAGCTGCACTTGTTTGGATTCAAGCGAATCTGGAAGTAGAAACAATGCTCAAAGATAAGTCAGTGGTGTGTGGGATGATCTGTTCTCTTGTGAGATCGAGATGCTAAATCATCTAAATAGGCCTCGACTATATGCTTGAGGTCATGGAAAGAAAAATACATGGCCCACTGAAAGTTCGCTCCAACATTTTTGAGACCAAAAGGCATCTTACGATACATGAATGTACCCCATGGAAAAATGAATGTTGTTTTGTGCTGGTCTTCGGGTTTGATTTGTATTTGATTATATCTTGAAAAACTATCCATGAAAGAGAAGGCCTCGCAACCCGCACATTCATCAATTATCTGGTCGATGAATGGTGTGGGAAAATTATCTTTTGGACAGGCCTTGTTCAAATAATGGAAGTTTGTACATACACGAATCATGCCTTGTTTTTTATTGACCGACACAGGATTTGACACCCATTGGGTCAAGTGGATAGGATAGATAAAATCAGCTTTTAGCAATTTCTCAAATTCAACCTTAATGGTTGTTGCTTTCCTAGGATTAACTGGACGAAGATTTTGCCGAATAATCTTGGCATCTGGATAAGTTTTGATTTCATGTTCAACTATTTTTGGATCGATGCCTGGCATTTCCTCATAATACCAAGAAAAAACGTTACGAAATTCTTTAAATAGAGCTGTGTAGATTTGAATCTCTCTAGGGGAGCAGTTAGCTCCAACGAAAACATTCTCCATGACGCCAAGGGTTTTGGAGATATTGATCGGTATGGTTTCAGTGATGGTTGCCATATTACCCTCAGCATAGACCTCGTGAGTGGCTAAGGGATTAATAGGACAAGACCTATCTCCAGTCATAGTTAAGGTGAATTCTCCAGATTCGATTCTACTTAACTCTAGGAGGAAGTATGATCTGTGATGAAGATCATCCCGGGGTTTGTTTGGACTAGTCATTGCTTCAATTATTTCTTCGTCAGAGGGAAATACTAAGTCTAACGAATCGGTGTCAGTGAGAGAACCTTGAGCCCAAATAGGCTCCATAAGTGGATCTAACTCTTGTGCAGGAGTTGGATTTGTGTTGGCTGAAGCTTGCTGGACTAAAGAGTACGTGACTTCAGCTGTGGACAAGGGTATGGACATGCTCGGGTGCCTTGTCCCATCCATCATGGCTGATGGGGAAGGAATTATCCATGGATCATTGAAGTAAGTCATGCGAAACGATGAAACTTGGAAAATCGCAACCTTATGGTTGTCAGATATGAACTTGACATTGCCTTGAGGGGACGGGTAACCAAAGGTACCCATCAAAGATGGGCACAAACCAAACCCCTATGTTGACTATGCCTGGTTGAGGATTAATAAACATTGGGACCGCGGATACCCCCAATGAAGGGTCGGGTCTGAAGAAAGACAATTGATCAATGGTCACAATCCGGTCCTCGTGTGGAAACAACAAGACCCAGAAAATGATAGCAACCACTGCTTGCATGGAATAAGTCCAACTCCTTCCTAACAAGAGATTGTAGTCGAGGGATGCGTCGACTACTTCTACCTCGACGCACATGGTCTTCCCTCCTAACTGGACGGGGAAAGAGGGAATTATACCATGTGGTCAGAATGAACTACCGTCGAAAGTAGTGAGAAGAGTAGGTGACATAGACAAAAAGGGTTGGCCAATGGCCTTCCAACATGCCAACAACATAATGCATGTGAAGGTTCCCTCATCAACCACCATGTGGAAAATATTTCAAGTAAACGTTTTTGTGGGGTGAGCCACTACTATCTGAAACACTACATGGTAAGGCAGACGATGTTTTAATTTGGTTGTATCTAGTATGATGGTACCCGGATTACAAGTATCGTTAGATCCTAAAGAGGTTAACAAAGCTTTCCTCTAGGAAGGGCATATTTGGAGGACCTCCAAAGTAGACATCGCACAAGGGGTTTGAGACAAATCCTCCACCACAGAATAGTTCTGGGCAGCCCTTGCATTTGGGTTGTGAGAATCTTTTTTGAATGCGCCTTTTGGGATGGGAGTTCGACTTCTTTGCCCTTCTTAGAAGTGATTGGTTTACTATAGTCATGCGCTCTAGTTGATATAAAAGCATCACCCTTCATCATATACACATTCATGGATGTGGGATTGTTCGAAGACGGAGAGGGTCCTTCACTGCCCCCTTACGCGCTTGTAGAGGCTTGGGTTAGGTTTTCCCATGCTGAAATGGATTGGTTAACACAGCAGGTTGTTGCTATGTCACAAACTTTTGGGCCTCTGCAAGACAAGGACATTGGTGGGTCGGGTGGTCTTTCGCGCACAGGTTGCATGGATACCTTGCCTTTCGTTTCTCAATATTTCCCCTGCCAACATTATTAGTGGGTTTCTTATCCCCCTTACCCATCTTTCATTGTTTTTTCTTTCCTTCAGGCTATTGGGTGGCCTTTGGATTTGTCGATTCCACCGTGTGTACATCTAACATTTTAGTAGGGGGAGCATCCAAAACAGTAGTTTGGCTAGCCGTTGTGTGTTGTATAGACAATTGCTACAAATGCTTCATTAGTTGCTCAGCGGGCTTTGTTTGTGTTGAACCAACAATACCATCAGCATGTGGTCCAACTTTTTGTCTGGTTTCATCAAGTATTGAGCGTGACGCATCGGGAAATATATCATATAATAAACTAGACTGAGAATAGATTAGCTCAAGTTGTTGATCTCTCATGATGGTGTCTTCTTCAGAAAATACTCCTGACAACACGACGTCTTTGGATAACTGTGGAACCAAAGACTTAAGGAAACACTCGAGAAGGAATGCTGGTGGGACTAACATCTTAATTAAACTCTTCTGGCGTCTCCATTCTCGGATGTGATCAAAGATATGGTCATCTTTTGTCTGTGCGAAATTGGCCAGCAATTTTGTGCCAGCGTCGTATCTCACAGGTAATTGGAAATGGTTTAGGAAAGCCATTCCCAATTCACCGAAGGAAGAGTATCTTGAGTGGTAGAGCTTAGTGTACCATTTCACGGCACTCCCAATGAGAGTACATTGAAACAATCACAACTGTACAGAGTCGTCTTTCAATGAGTTAGATGAGCACCAAAGATGGAAGGTAGTCACATGATCTCTTGGATCTTCGTTAGGCTTGGCTTTGAACTTTGGTATGTCCGAAGGAAACTTCATCGGCATAAGGGGACAATGCGGATCATGATAGATAGGGTCATTCAACAACCTTGTCAAGTCTGGAAAATGCAAGGTTGTCGGGAAAGGTAGTTTGGGTTGTTGGTGATAACCTGGGAAAAAGGGACCTGGAGTTTGACTAGCACCAGGTTGCCAGGAAAAGTTCGGTTGTTGGCCTGGGTTCTGGTAAAAACCATGGCCATGACCAACATACAGATTCTGCATGTGAGGACACATCATCAGCTGATTCCCAAAATAGGACGTAGATGGTTGGGCGTGCATTACATTCAGAGGACTTTGGGAAGGGTTGCCCCATGCCGATCCCATGGGAATAGGCATAGTACCATGTCCGGGGTTCCATTAATTGTGAAAATAATTTCCCTAGATTAACATTCCCGACGAGGGAACGGATCCCTACCAAGAATTCCAAGGCCCTGATGCAGAAGAAGTTCTTGGGTTTTCCCCCTGTGCAGGAATAGTACCATGCATAGGAATAGGTTGTCCAAAACCAGGATTGCCCCCAGTTGGGATAGCAGCTGACGAGAAGGCATTGTTACCAAAAGCACCGAACAAAGAAAATGATGTCGAACCTACCAACATATTATTCGAAGGTGGTCCTTGACTCCCTGCTCCAAATAAACTATGGTGTGCAGGTGGCCCGATGGATTGTTGATGCATGCCACCGAGCGAAGGGGATGAAGGAGGTATATGACCTCCTCCATAAGGGAAAGCATTAAAAGGAGATGAATTTCTCCCCATGTGGCCTTGCAGAGGAGCGTTAGAGCTCCCTGCCCCTAGACCTAAAGTCTATGAAGTGGAGTAGGATAGTACAGGACTTGTACCTGAGTTAGGCATCCCGTATGAGAACGAAGGGCCTGTCACACTTGGTGTGAAAGGAGTTGTGGCCACCACCATAGATAGGATTGGACCACTGTGCGAGGTAGAGGCGGTCGAGATCATGGTGGCTCGAACCAGTGATGGTGGGTTAGGAGGTGGAAACTCTCCTGTGGTGACAAATGTAGTGGGAATTGAATAGTTCCCAGAAGGAGTGACAACATTTGTTTCCATTGCTGCATGTGACATTGTCTGGCACTCATAAGGGTGAATCGGTACGATGATGGGTGTCGAAAGATCAATGGTTGGAGTTTCAGGTGGACCAAGAGATTTCGCTCCAAAGTCTAAAATGGTTGTTTCCTCTGGATGTTGGTCGGGCACAATTTCTTGTGACCCGGTTGCTTCAAAAGACCCTTGTTGGTCTAGCTTTCACCTTAGTGGTGGTGAGGGTGGCTCCAGTGTAACCGGCTACAGGCCCAAAATCCTTCGTGACCGATGGAGCTTGTGATCCTCCACTGTGTGAGAAGATCAAAAACACTCTAGGGCTTTCTATTTGTTCAAAAAACAACACACACTAAAAAAAGTCCCTACAAGATAAAACAAGAAAACACTAAACTAATTGGAAGAATAGTTACAACAACCAACACTAGAGCAACTTACTGGTGCAAGTTAAACTCGATCTTGGAAGCACCCTCCATGTATACTCTACAAAGTGTGTCCCGATGTCTATCCTAGGTACGACGCTATACCCCCACATTCACCTGTGTATGTCTCTAAAAAGATAGGCAACTAGGTTGCCAGCACGCGAACAGTCACCAGGCGGGTACAATCGAAAGTTGGGTAGACCACAATGAGCAGGGTATTGAGCCCAAAACCTATCAAGGGTATCGAAATCAAGTGGTCTAGAATACAACTAAGGACCTCAAATGGATTTGAGACCCACAAAGCTCTGTGGAAAATGCAATCGACGGAATCCCAAGACAAGCACTCTATATGTGTTCTCCACTACAATTGGTCCAGCTTTGGAAGGGTTATCTCTGCTACCTTTCCACATGCGACCTCGTGTTTACCCCTTGTGTTAGAGGGGGGTCCCAGATAACTTTCACGATACTAGACTTTGACACTCCCTAACTCAGACTCCAATGTTTGATTTTAATGGCCTTGAAGAGTTTCCTCTCCAACCTAATTCAAGTCCCTAACCCTCAACTAGTTGGTTGACCCTACAAACATAAAAAGTCTAATGAATTTTAGATTTAGCGTTAATTTTTATGGCTTGTCTTAAGTCAAATGTTATGAAAGTGAAACTAGTGATGCTTGAAAGACGAAAGAAAAATAAACAGAAAGATGGAAACAAAAACCTTTACTTAACTCAACTCTTAAACAACTTTTCAAACTTAAAAGATTTTCTAAGATATTTGAAAAGCAAACTCAAAGTAGGATTTCACTTGACTATGAGCTACTTATGATCTAAGTAAATTGTCAAGAACTTATGAAAGCAAAGACTTTTCCCTGGTTACTAATGCAAAACAACACTTTTTAACCAAACAAAGAAATAAAAGTTTTTTTTTTAATTTGAATGCTCACAATGAAAAAAGGAAAAATATCAACAAGTCAAAACCAGGAAAACTTCTAGCCTAAGCACGGATCGCAAAGAGTCACTTTAAAAATCACACACAAGAAAATTAAAATTGGACTCTCACACTTGTCTAAAAACCCTATAAAAGAAAAATTTTGAGGAAAACTTCTAAATGAAAAAAGAAAGCTATTGTTGTGATCAAACCTAAGTTACTTATTGCTATGACAGAGACCCAAAAACCTGAGAGGTATAACTCTTGTCAAAGGAAAGGATGATTGCCTCACCTTCAACAAAAATTCTCTCCACAAGCACACTGCCGACAGTTCAACAAAAAGCATGTGCACGCGAGTTGTGTAAAGTCAGAGCGCATGTACACATGTGCTACCCTTATAAAGGCCGCGTGTATATATGAAACTCTGAGACAAATGAAAATCCAAGAATTCTAACCCATGAAGAGACTACTGGTACTGAGAACCAGAACCTCTTGAAGACTCAGACACTTACTTTAACAGAAAAAAGAAAACAATTCAAGGAAAAATTCATAGAACAAACCAATCTGAGGTGAAACTTAAGCTATAGACTGCAAACAACAAAGACTAGAAAGAGTTCCAGAAAATCCCTGAGAAGGACTAATTCTGATAGGGAAGAGGATGACTACCTCTTTAAAAGAAATTTTCTGGAATCATACACATGACTGACACTTCCTCATCTAGCATGTACACATGGGCTGTGAGAATGCAAGGCGCGTGTACACGTGTTCAGACCTTATACAGGCCGCGTGTACCTCTGTGGGTCTCGGAAAAAAAATACAGTCAAGAAAAGAAATAGAGATAATTGGTATGGAAGACCAGAATCTATGTTAGCTCAGACTTTTGCAGAAACTTTAAAAACAGGAAATGAAACCAGTTCTTAAAATACCCAAAAATATTCCCAGAAACCCTAGAGATTTCCCCAGTATGGTCGCCAATTCTGTTGTGAGTGGGAAATCCCTCTACGGAATAGCACTTAGGGTTTTATTATGCATGCATAAAATACCTAAAGATTCCTACCTTCTACCATCGTCCCAGACCTAATCCCCATTATTCTTAAGCAAATACATAGTTAAGAAGATTGAGTGAGCATACCTTATTTTGAGCGTTTGATATAGATCCTTATTCATGCTTGATCGCTCTTTGATTGCAGCTCTCCTCCCAAGGCTGACCTGCATTCACATAAGACAAAAAAAGAACTCCACATGCATTTGATATATAGATTAATGGGTTAGAGATTCAATAAACATGTATGCAATAAACCATGAAAACCTCATATGGTGGGATGGGAAAAGTACTTCTTTATTATTAACTTCAACAAATCAACTTACAATGATGAAGCCAACCACTGCTCCATGAACCTAGTCCTGGGCTCCTCTTCAACTATCCTCCAACTTCTTTTCTCTATGTTTCTCTTTGCACAAGGATGGATAAAGGGTTGGGACAAAGGGAATGCACAATCGAGTATAGTTTCTTTACTATGATTCTCCTCTTTCAAATGGGACCCCTAACCCTTCTTTTATAGGCTAGAAGAAGCTAGGTATTTGGTCGAACCCTTGGCCATGCATGGTCGGAAGCTTTAGTTAACTCACCCAAAGCTATGTGTTCCATCAACAACTTTCCTTTTTTCGTGCTTTTGTAGGTACACGCGTGCTGTTTTGGGTCAACTACCATGTAAACGTGTGCAATAATGGATCAGGGCACGTGGGACTTTATAAAAGGTGTTTTTAAGAAGAGTTGTTCAACAGTGTTTTGGAAAAGAAGGAATATGAGATGGCCTAATGCCAGGTAAGCATGTCTAGTGAAAATTAGGGTTATAACACTTTCCCTACGTAGTTTCCTCTTGTGATGCCTTCATGAGCTTCAACGAGGATCAACGATCATTCTTCCATAACACACCTCCTTAGTATCTCATCAGGTCCCATCTTGTATAGTTGTCCAGCTATAAGTGAAAATTTTGCAGCGTGCACTACTAGCTATTTCTTATGGGTGATTGTATATTCACTAGGTGCCATTCCTGTTGACAGGAACTGGACTATTTCTGCAAAGTGGTCATCAATATTTCTAATGGCTAGAAACTATGCATCTGACAATGTATCCTCCAAACTAGTAGGCTCTTATCCATGTTCCAACCTAGACAAGTGGTCAGGACCTTTGTTCATTCTTCCTGGCTTAACGATGATCTCAAAATCATATTCCTGAAATAGCAGAATCCATCGACATATTCTCCCCCCCAACACTGGCTTGTTGACTAGGTATTTCAACATAGAGTGATTAGTAAACATTTTAAAGTGTCCTTCCAACAAGTAGTAGCAGAAATTTTGTAGTGCATACACCATGGCTAACCCTTCTCTCTCAGTGGCGGTGTAATTAATCTCTGTTGTGGATAGTTTCTTGCTAGCAAAATCTAATGGGTGGTCGGTGTCTCATGTGCTCAGTTGTGCTAACACAACTCCTAATGCAATAGAAGATGCATCAACATGCACGTGAAATTCCTTTCTCTAATCTGGGAAAACCAGAATAGGCACTGTAACCATTTTTTGTTTCAGCGTGTCAAATCTCTACTGGCATTCTTCTATCCAATGAAATTAACAGTCTTTCTTCAAAATATTCTCCATGGGTGTTGTAATCTGGGCATAGCCTTTAATGAAATTCCTGTAATGTCTAGTGTGTCCCAGCGCAGTGCACAACTGTTTGAATGAAGTAGTAAGGGGTAGATCAACTATGATGGCAATTTTAGATGGATCTACCAACAACCCCTACTTGCATACAATATGACCTAACATCACTCCAAATGGTGAAAAGAAAATTCAGTTCTTCAGGTTTAAGGAAATTTGACACTGCCTACACTTGTCCAACATTATCCTTAAACATTCGATATGATTTTTCAATAAACTAAAAATAGTCCAATCATCAAAGTATGCTTCTAGAAACTTATGTAGAAACTCCTTGAATGCTTTGACCACCACCCTAGAAAAGATGGTTGGGGAATTATTCAATCCAAACAACATTATTATATATTAGTAGGATCCCCATTCTGTGGAAAAGGTGGTCTTATGGTGATCTTCCTTGGCAATACGGATCTGATGGTCGCTTGAAAATCCATTTGTAAAAGAATATACCTCATGGCCTCCTACATTATCTAACACTTCATCAATGAATGGCATAGGGAAGGGGTCATGCAAGCAGGCATCGTTCAACTTCCTGAGATCTATGCAGATCCTGATCTCTCCTACCTTCTTGTCATGTACCACCATAGGGATAATCCACTATGATTCTTCAATAGGTTCTATAATCCTTGCTTTCAGCATTCTATCGAGCTCAATATTCACTTTCTCCTTATATTTAGGGTTCTATCTGTAGGGTCTCTATTTGAATGGTCTTGCATTTGGTTTCAAAGGGATCCTCATCTCTCGCATAGGCCCTTTAATGCCCTTCATATCAGTGAACTTTATTGGAAAAAAGTCCTGATACTCATGTAGCAATTCTGTGATCTTTTCAATAGTGTTAGCATCCCAACAATCTCCAACATTTGCAAGCTTCGGTGTTTGCTCTATTCCAATATTGACTTTCTTTATCTTGATCAGTTGTCCAATCAATGGTAGCTCAACTCCGGGTCCTTCCAAATCTCTCTAGCCTTATGTTTCTGTGATGTTCACCTTCCTAGGATCATCGTCTTCATCATTACTGATGTTGTAACAGCCTTGCAGTTTCTGGAGAGGTCCATTCCATTCATCCTCTTCTTGTTCCAAAGGGAGGCTAGTTGCCTCCTCAAACACTTTCTGTCTTATGACCTATAATGATTGATCTACCGTAGGATATTGGCTTTCGAATAAAAAGGTCGTGACAAAGTTCTGAGTCATACCTTCCCAATATGTAGTGATGAAGCGTAGCTCTACTTGAAGGTATCAGTTGATAGGGGTTGTGTCCAGCGTGTTGATGAATTTATGCACCCACTACTCTTGAGGAATATTGCTCCATGCTTCTGCGCAACTTCGCACATTGTCCTTCAGATAGCTTTGACCTATGTATTGAACTTTCGAGCCTTCTACTTATGCCGAGAATCGTGTTTTCATCAGAGTATGACATTGTACCCATTCTATAATGTTGTTTTTGTGTGTCCCCCACCATCTTGTTGGTGTGGCTTTCAAGGCCTCATCCATTTCCAACAATCATTTTTGCATTGGTACACTTTCTTCAAAGTCTAAAAAGAAGGTTTCTAAAGGATTCAGACCATCAAAGGTGGGTAAGTTACTTACTGTTGTGCCGATCCAATGTACTTCTCTGGTTAATCTAGCGCATCTCCTTGTAGATACTTCATACATTTTTTTTTCCATTTCTCTAGTGCTTCTTTTGAATCTGATGAACATGCGTTGTCACTTCTCTAGCTCAAATTTTTATCTGTCGTAAGATTAATGTAATCTTGTTGTCTCACTGTTAATTTGTATATGTTTTCCAGTTCATATGTGCGGTCTTCTTCTCTGATGAGCTATGTGTATCGTTGAGCTTCATTGGGATATAAAGGTGCAATGACCCTAAGGCCATCTCCTTCAAATGTCATTCATATTTTATTTAAATCGACCACAGTGGAATTATTGAAATCCCAATCAATTCCTAGCAGCGCGGGGTAAGGACATCTATCATCAACTATCTCAATTACCTCGAAATCTGAAAACGTCCTCACTCCGTCGATGTCCACAGGGACATGTTCCAATATTCCAAAGGGGCTTATAGCTTGTTGATTAGCCATCCTAAGTCTGATAGGGGAATAGATCAAATTAGGTTTTCCCATCAGTGCCCAGTTTTTCTTTGTCATGACATTAACCTCCGACCCTAAGTTGAGGATCACATAGTCTATATCATACTCTCCAATCTAAGCATTCAGGTGTAGTTCCTTATTTTTCCTTCTCTTCTTGGATAGTTGGTGTACTTCTTTATTCAGTAAGGGATCTACCCTTCCTATCTCATACTGTCTGATCAAATTTTGTAGTTCTTGTATGGCTTCTTTATCTTTAATCAGCTCTATAAACATATACAAGAAACTAACAAGTTTGCCTTCCTCTTTTCCATATCAAGGCGAAGTAGACTGATCAAATGCTAGAGGAAGGCCAAATTCTATTAATTTTGGTTGTGTCTTCGATGAAGAACCTTGGTCTCCCCTGAATTCTCTTCTTGCCTCCTCAAACATTTGTTTTTCTTTCTTTGCATCAAAAATTTGTGTCTTCTCTACAGCTTTATTGACTCATGATTCTTCTGTAGTATTTCCTTGGGCCATTCTGTCTTCTCCTGTAATAGTTCCTCCTCGAGTGATGACAGTGAGTCTAGTGTCTGCTCCATGAGGTTCTTCTTTGATTAATTGTACTTGCGGGTTCTGTTGAGGTCCCTGTCTCTCCTGAAGTTTATCCAGCAATGTTGGACATTCCTCGATAACATGCTCGAAGGAGTTGCAATAAGTACAAGTGGTACAAGGGTTCTGAAAGTACCTTGTCAAGTGTCCTAGTTATGTGCAGTTATAATAGATTATCTATCCTCGACCTTGACCCATACCTCCTCCTCTTCCTCTTCCTTGGAATCCACCACCAGGGTCAAAGTTTCCTCTCCCAAGGGACTTATATTGCGTAGTGTTTCCTTCTTGCTGTACTTCACCTTGAATTATATATATATACCTTGACCTTTATTGAATGAGGTCGTAAGCCCTACAATCCCTATCATCATTCCCCAAAGACTTACAGAACATGTAATACAAATTTTTGGGTGTCGGAACATATTTTTGTATGTAATAGCACTCACCAGGGTGATGTCTATTTATACATACCTTGCACCAGGGTAGGGTAACTTGATTCAAGGGGATAGGAGCTCCAGAGGCCAATTATTCATGGAATAGGGGACAATGTTCCTTTTCATGGCCTTCTAATTTTCATCTGATACACCACATGTCTTCTCTTTTGTCTTTTCCCTTGTCTTTCTTCATATCTTCGACCTGTAGAGACAAACTAGTTAGCTGACTCAAGATTTGACTCATACCTGAGTTGGATTCTCCCATAGGGGTTGATTCTAGATTCATGGTGATCTCCAACGCCTCATCACGTGAAGCAATCTTATGTTTCATCAGAGGAACTCTGATGTGTGGTAAGAGAGAAGCAATGAACCATTCCTTGTTCTGCTCATTTGGGATCTGGAATCTCAAGTGCCCCGTCAAGGTTTTAAATCTCTGATCGAACTCCCATACTAGTTCAAATATTCTCTTCTTGATTTATTTTAGTTATGTAATGCACTGTGACTCCAAATTGGGTTTCTTGAACTCGACAATCAACGTGTACTTGATCTCATTCATTGGTTTAGGCTAGGCAATTCCCTTAACAAACTTCATGTACCAGCTTAGTGCATGGTCTCTTAGGGTAGTACTAAACTAATCTCGTTTGACAAATTCATTGATGATGTTCTTAATACTCCATACAACTTTGCATAGAAATTAGTTTTGATCAGGATCTTCAGATCCATCTCCTCTGAAGATGGGTAACCTCGTCTCATCTGCCATAGATCTTCCTAGGTTTCCTGACTGAGTATGTTTTGGGATACTACTGACAGTGCTCTGAACACTCAGGTGACTCTGATTACTTTGATTGCTTAATGTTGTTGAATCAACAGGAGGGGTAATAGTACATACTTCAACATTCTGTGCAATTCCTGAAGCTTCTGGCTCTTCCTGACGAGGTTCTTTAGATTTCCCTTCTTTGGCCTAGCGGACTCTAAATGCTCTTCGTCCGTCAGATCTTCCTCTTCTCCACTGTAGAAACCCTTGTCCCCATAGTTATACTTAAACAGGTTCGCAAGAGGAACTTCTTTAAACACTCTCCCACTATGCGTATGTCCAGCCTCTGTGTCGTTGTCATTGTCTAAGTTCTTGAAAATTAGCTCTTCAATCCAACATATTATTGTATCTTCAAGATGTTCTTCTCATGCAATAGCATCTTGATCTTCAGCTTCATAAAATGGTCCCTTAAAGAAATATCTCTCTGCTTGGCTATACGATTCTACTTTGTCAAGAGAAAATTCAGTGATATACCCTCCAATGGTACTACAAAACCAGTGATCAACTTCTCTTGACACAACATTATCAACTCTCTTGACCTTCTTGACCAACACCGACATCCAAACCATAGGTGGCCTAGATATGATCTCAAATTAGGTATCTGCTAACCTAGCTAGCCACTCGTATAAATGTATATGGATTCCTCCAAGGAAAATCTCGTGTATATCAGTAAAGATATATCTTTCCAGCCAATATTCTATACTAAGATTAGGGTTCTTGTTCTAGGCTTCAGTGAAGTATTTTTCTTGATATTCTATCCACTTATGAATCTCTATCTTTGATGGAAACCACCTTGACATTCCCTCAAGAGGATTCTTGTCCCAATAATGTAACCATTTGTTGGCACAGGGGCAGACCCAGGGTTCAAATCCAAGAGTGCACCAATAATCCCTAACTATTGGCTCTTTCGGAAACACCTGCGAGGAACATGCAGCCTCACCCAAAGTAGCTATGGGGGGGTTGCAGGAAAGAGATGTCTACAACCAAAGAGAATGCCAAGTGGATCTAATACAAGAGAAATACAACATTTATATATCACTTATGAGTCCAGAACAACTCCGCACAACTATCTATCATATCAAACACATTTATGCAAATCATAGTATATCAAATGAAAAAGAACAGAGCGTCAATCACACACACAACACAAGATATACGTGGTTCACCCTCTCTCTGGGGCTATGTCCACAGAACTGTGCTTTATAATATATTAAGATGAAGCATACAATTCTTGTCTACACTCTCAGCTAGCATATCTTCTTTCTTCTCCTCTCTGTCTCTCCCCTTCCTGTGCACCCAGCTGCAGGAATGATCTTCGCACCTAGCTGAAGATCTTACAATACCATAAGGCTCTTTCTCTTAGCACTTCTCTCTCACACAATAATAATCGCTCACACCAATAAAAAAAAATAGAACGACATACCAACAATAATAACAAAAATAACAACCCATCACAGGTCCTTTAGACCTCTATTTATACATTACAATAGCTCACCGACAACCTTAGGTCGATACCTAAGTGTCAAAACCCTAGATAAAAAAACCCTAGGTGTCTAAAACACTAGGTCAACTTGACCCGCATTTTTAGGGCTTCTCTAGCCTGTCTTTCATTCCTTCTCGCGCGGTGCTCCAAAGCATCCAACAATAGCTTTTTCCACTTGCCGAGTTGTCCACAATATGTCTTCCTTGCTGATATGTCATCCTCTATCTCCTCATCCAACGTCTTTCTTTCTCTTACTTCGCTCCATCTTTTCTTCTTTTTTGCTTACTTCGACCCAGTAATAGTCACTCTATCTTCCACGTATTTCGCATTTTTCCTTTTCTTTGTTGATCTTCGCTTGCTTCCATAACCAAGGGCCAAAAAGCACCACAACAGTAGCATCAACATTGTCTGTAGAAACAACAACAACAATTTAGGCATGTTTAGAAGAACATACCAGCACCACAAACTTCTAGGCCAACAACTTCTACTTTGGGGACCAAGAGCACTGGATCGGAAAATGGATTTTGGACATGTGGAGAGCCAAATTACCAGAAAAATTGTTCGATTGAGAAGGCCAGAGCGGTCGGATCATCAGGACCCACTACATTTGGAGATTTGGGAAAGGCCCACAAGATACATACAGAGTTGAAAAATCGCGAGGCTGAGCACTAGTCCACCATGCTCAATACGTCATATATGATTGTCGATCAACCTTTTAGTATTTTGATAGATCAAGGAGCTACAAAAAGATTTATTTCTAGTGCAATACTTAAAAGGATTAAGGTAAGGGTAGTCGATTAGGATGAGTTCAAATATGTAGAAATGGTATCGGGAGACAAACAAAAAGTTGGAGGAAAGGTTATGGATTGTAGCATTAACTTGGGTTATTTTGTAATAAAGGAAAACCTTTATGTCATGATCTTAGAATATTATGACATAGTGATTGGCATGGACTAGTTAGAATCGCATGATGCAATACTTAACTACAAGATGAAATGGTTAAGTTTGATAGAATATTTGGGACAAAGTAGAGTGATTGTGGGAAGAAACCAAGGGGGTTCACTAAGATTTATTTATTCCCTACAATTACATAAAAGTATGTGCAAGGGATGTAATTTATATGCCATCTTAGAACTAAACGAAAATTGATATATAGAAGGATTAGAAAGCCTTCCTCTAGTTTCATAGTTTTTCAATGCATTTCTTGAGGAATTACCAGGTTTTCCGTCGGAAAGAGAATTTGAGTTTACCATAGATTTGAAATCTGGAACTAAACCTATTGCAAGAAATGCATACCAAATATCGACACTGAAATTGTAGGAGTTGTTAGACTTGGGACTTATACATCCAAGTGTGTCATCATGGGGTGTGTCGATGATTTTTTTTAGAAATAAGGATGGATCGTTGAGGCTTTTCATTGACTACCTTCAATTGAACAAAGTTACGATCAAGAACCAATATTTGTTACCAAGGATTGACAATTTATTTGATCATATGAAGGGAGAAACCTTGTTTTCAAAGATTGAATTGAGAACAACATATCATCAGTTATGGATTAAGGATAAAGATATCCCTAAGACCGCATTTGAGACAAGATTTAGACAATATGAGTTTACCATTTTATAATTTGGATTGATGAATTCCCTGGGCGTATTCATGAGTTTGACGAATGGGGTATTTCGTGAATACAAAAAAGTTTGTACAAGTATTCATTAACGATATACTAATTTATTCTCTGACAAGAGAAGAGCAATATGAACACTTTATATTGGTTTTACAATGCCTAAGAGAAAACAAGTTGTACAGGAAACTGTCAAAATTTTCTTTTTACTAGTCAAAGATTCATTATTTAGGAAATATCATATCTGGAGAAGGTATCGTTGTGGATCCAATGAAGGTTGAGGCTATTATGGAATGGAAAAAACCGACAAACATATAAGAAGTATGTAGATTTATGGGGTTAGCAGGTTATTATTGATGTTTCATTGAAGGTTTCTTGAAGATAGAAAATCCAATTACGAAATTGCAGAAGAAAAACAAGAAACTCGTATGGATGGAGAAATGCACGGAGGAATTCAAAATCGTAAGGAGTTGGTAATGAAAACATGGATACTAAAGGTTCTTGACATGGAAAAATAATTTTTTGTATGCACAGATGCATCCAAGGAAGGTGTAGGAAGAGTTTTGATGCAAGACAGTCGAGTGATCGCTTACATTTCAAGAAAATTAAGAATGCATAAAGAGAACTATAAAACACATGATCTGGATTTGCTAGGAATTGTATATGCCTTACGATTTTGGAGACACTATCTGATTGGATGAAAATTTGAATTAAATACGGATCACTGTAGATTGCAACATATTTTTACTCAGAGTGACCTGAACGTGCGACAAAGGCATTGGTCGAAAGTACTTAGCGAATATTATTTCGAGATTACTTACATTAAAGGAGCAGTGAACATAGTAGCATATTTGTTGAGTCAGAGACCACACATATTATCAGTAATACCTCTTAAGATAAATCTTTGAGAAAAGACTCTAGCTCTATAGATTGATGATGATTGGTACAAGGAAAATAACAATAACACCGGACGAGATACCATGATGGTACCAATGTATGAAGGTTATTCATTTGACAGTGATGGATTGTTGAGGTATAACAATAGAATTTATGTACCACCTAACAACAAATTAATAAGTTTGATTTTAATCAAAGCTAATTGAGTAGTATACATGGATCATCTTGGAGTCACGAAGATGGAGGAAAACCTTAAGCCTTTATTCTTATGGAAAGGAATGAAAGTGGACATAGTTACTTGTGTGGTGAGATTTCTAGAATTTCTGCAAGTGAAGGATGAACATAGACATCCGGTGGGATTGTTACAACCACATGTGATTCCTGAATAGAAATGGGAAGTCATTTCTATGGAATTTATTGTTGTATCTCCACTGACAACAAGGAGACATGATTCGATTTGTACGGTCATAGACACTCTGATGAAGAGTGGACAATTTATCCTAGTGCGTACAACGTTTCAGGTGTTGGACATAGCTAGAGTATTTGTTAGTGAGATTGTGAGGTTGCACGGTGTACGTAAAAGGATAATATATAATTGAGGATCGATGTTTACGGGACAATTTTGGACAAGCTTCCAAGAGGGTTTGGGAAAGAAACTGAATTTTAGTATAACATATCACCTAGAAACAGATCGAAAAAATGAAGGATGAATCAAATTTTAGAGGATATGATTCGAATGGACGTTATGGATCAACAAAAGAGTTGGGAAGACTTATTTCCATTGACAAGGTTTGCATACAACCATAGTTACCAAAGTACGATTAAGATGTCACCTTTTGAGTTTCTTTATGGACGACCGTGTAAGATGCCCCTGAGTTGGGACAGAATAGAGGATAGGATTCTGATAGGACCAGAAGTTATCAAAGAAATGGACGAACATATGCAATCAATAAGACAAAGGATTTAAGAAGAGAAATATCGATAGAATATTTATGTTGATGTGCATCGCATTGACCACAATTATGAGGTTGGCGACATAGTTTTATTGCAGGTAAAACCGCATAATAACTCGATCCAGTTTGGAAAGGGTGTTAAACTCTCTCCTATTTTTGTACGATGTTTTGAGGTTGTGTAAAGGAAAGGGCTCGTGGATTATCAAATAGACTTGCATGATTATTTCAAGCGCATGCACGATGTATTTCATGTATCTTTTTTTCTACAACATATTTTAGATCTGTCACTGTTGGAGCCGGAAGTCACTCCTGGATTGCTTGCAGGAGCAGAGCCCAACGCCCATCAGTTTAATGTCACGATTTGTTTTAAAGGGGTGATCTAATGGAGAAAAGGACTCGAGGAGATATCACTCTAACTCGGGGACTGAGTCTGGTACCTAAGTGACAAAGGAGGTCTTGATCCAACTTCAGCCAGTGGGTTGATAAAAGGGTGAATAGGTGGAAGACTTGTTGAGGAAAATGAACAAACAGCTTTGAGAAACAGGCTTTCAGCTATCTGCAGAAGAAAGACACTAAATGCAAGCTCAGCTTGGTTCAGGATCTCAAGAAACTGAGGAGGACTTGACTGGATCCTCCAATTCCAAGTCACTCAGCACAGGGAAAAACACGAGGGCTGGCTAGAAACATCATAACTGCTACAGTGATCCTACCAACATCATCCTATAACAGCTATAGCTCGACTGGATCCTCCAATTCCGAGTGATTCTAACACAGTGTAACAAAGACGTAAAAAAACTGGCATTCATCAGGCAAGAAATCTCAAAAGTTCATACATAACCAGAAGATCATTGCTTCGTTAAAGATTTACAACCGGGAGCTCAGCTCAACCATCGATCCATACAAAAATGGTGAAAATGCCTTCATATACTCAAAACAACAATAGCAATGGAACCGAGACATGGCATTGAAAGATTTGCATCTGCATGGCTTCTGACAGTCAACCTCTGAAAGATCGTGCAACTTATGTCAGACGCAATCTGGCTCTTTGACAGTTCCAACGGTGAATCGGCGTGCCTTAAATTCATGGTTGTGCTTTCCCATTATGGCGGAGATGATGTCTAACCACCACCAACCGCTTCAATAACTACTTCATAGGGATTGAGGATGACCTGGCCAGCTTGGCATCTTTGGGACGTGGAAGGCTTCTCGCGCTGCCACCTGGAATAACTGAATAGCTTGAAGAGCAGGTATGGAGGCCAATGCGGAAAGCGAGGTTCAGCAACAGAGTGACGGGGCCACAACCGCAGGGATGAAGTAAGAATGATGAGAGGCGAGAGAGGTGGTAGGGGATGACATAAGGAAAAAGGAATATAAGCGGAGAAGATGGGAGAATAGACGTGGCAGGGGAAGGGACCGGTGGCAAACAATGGGTGGACGATGAAATGGGGAGGGGAACCCGCGAACCATAGGGGGGAGGTGGTTGAGTGACACATGGTAGCAGGAGAATGACAGAACAGGAGGATGACATAACGGGAGGGGGGCCCACGCTGGCTTAATCATAGGGAAACTAAGAAGGGCGAGACTGACCCAACGTCGTTGATCCGGGCGCGCTGATATGGGCTGTTGGAGAGGTGCGCCTGCGATTTTGGACCCCCCCCTCCGCTTAAAGGTAGAAAGGTAGGGGGGTCCGGAATGGTCTTCATCGTCATTGATCCGGGTGCGTGAATCACTGTTGCTCGAACCTGCTCGTGACTTACATTGGGTGCATTATCACCCGAAACTTTGGATAAGTGTGTTTTAACCCATCCTTTTGCGTTCTAGCCCTCCTTACAAGAAATATCGCTAACATTTGGCTCCAGGGGGGATAGAGTCGTTGCTGTGATGCTCTAAGAACTCTTTTGCAGACTTAGTCCCTTTGCTGTTGGGCTATGGAGTCATTTATTAGTCCGAAAAACGAAAACATAAACAATATTTACAAAACAAAACAAAAGAGCCGACTACGGCTCTACAAAAAACACTTTTTTAAGAAATGTCCATTAACTGGGCTGTTAAAAACTTCTTTGCCTTCTAGATCCTGCAACCTATAAGTGTTATTTGAAAATACTTCAAGGATCTTGAAAGGCTCGAACAAGAGGGCGTCAAATTTACTGTGTTTTCCCTTTTCTTGTCTGGGTGCATCCCATTTGAGCACTAGGTCACCCTGTTTGAATTATTTCTTTCTGTTCTTCCTGTCAAAAGACTGCTTGATCTTCTGCTGATGGTTGTAGGCTCTGTCCCTGACTTGTTCTCTGATCTTTTGCACTTCCACCATTTGATGAATCCTTCTGAGCACATGGTTGGGTTCTCCTTCGAGGTCTTGGAGGAAATTTGCCACAGGTAAGGCAAGTTGAGTGGGGAAAATGGCCACTATTCCGTAAACAAGCTGTAAAGGTGAGAGACCTAGGGACTTCTTGGTTGTTACCCGATCGGCCCAGAGAGAAAATTTGAGCTTTGAGTCCCAGGCCTTCTGATTGTCCTCCAGTAGCTTTTTGATAAGCTTGATTAGGATTTTATTGGAGGACTCTGCCAGTCCGTTCCCTTGAGGATAGTATGGAGTAGAGTGAACCAATGAAATCCCAAAATTTTCACAAAATTTGATCAGAGGCTCAGACCTGAAGGGGGAGGCATTGTCAGTGAAAATTTTACTTGGGCAACCAAATCTGGCTATGATGTCTTCCAAGAGGCTGATGATTACTTTGTGAGAAGTGCTCTTGGTGGGGACAACCTCTATCCACTTGGTGAAATAATCAATCACAGTGAGGATCCATCTGTGTTGGCCACTTGAGGGAGGATGAATCTCTCCGATGAAATCCAATCCTCACTGCTGAAAAGGTGTTGCAACTACTACAGGTTTTAATGGCAGGTATTTGAGTTGCTTCTTACCCGAGAACTTTTGGCATTTGATGCAAGCCCTGACTTCCCTGCAGACGTCAGTGAACAAAGTAGGCCAGTAATACCCAGCCGGAGGATTTTGTGGGCTGTGGTCTTCCAAAAATGATGCCCCCCACAGAGACTGCTGTGAAAATCAGACATCACATTATGGGCTTGCAGCGGGTCTAGGCATCTTAACAGTATTCCGATAGGGTCTCTCCAGTACAATGCTCAGTCAATGAGACAATATTTGACTGCTTTGAGCTTTAAAGCTCTGGCCCTGCTCTTTCCCAATCTGTCAGGGGGATTTAATTCTTGCAGAAAGTACAAGATGTCTTTGTACCAAGGACATGATGCTAGAGGTATGATGATCTGAGAATTCTTGCTGGATGACTCAGCTTGCTCATTGATGCAGTTAATCCCCAGAGTCTTGAAATTGGATTCAGCCAGCAATCTGGCCAAACCTTGCCCCTTTATCAACTTGGTGGGCTTAATCTCTAGGTCAAACTCCAGGATCTTGGCGATCCATTTACCCCTTCTCCCGTCTATGTCGGGCTGTATAAGAATGTCCTTCACAGAGGCTGAAGGGACATATGCAGTGATTTTTGAATGCAAGACATAGACTCTGAAATACTTGAGAGCTTTTACCAGGGCATAGGCTTTCTTCTCCATGATCTTGTATCGGAGCTCTGCATCTCTCAATGCCTAGCTAAAGAAGGCAATAGGTTGCTCTTGTCCTTGACCATTTTTCTGCAGTAAGACTACTGCTACTGTATCAAAAGAAGCAAAAGAAAATATCAGAAAATCTTTGAAATAATTGGGACTGATTAGCACAGGTGCCTCAGTCAATGCTTTATTTATTTGCGTGAAAGATTCTCTGGATTCGGCAGTCCACTTTATTTCATGGCCCTTCCTGAGCATGGTCGTGATGTGTTTCACCAGCTCAGCAAAATTCGAAACAAATCTCCTTAGGAAGTTAACCTTCCCCAAAAATGCCTGAACTTCCTTCTTAGATCTGGGAAGTGACAAGGCTTGAATTGCTTCCACCCTGCTCAGGTCAATCTTTACTCCTTCTGGTGACACAATGTGACCCAACAACTTTCCCTCCTTCATGGAAAACAGTGATTTCTTGGGGTTTAAAGATAGGCCATACCTCCGACATTTCAGGAAAACTCTCTTTAAGTGGCAGCAGTGTTCTTTATCAGTCTTGGAGAAAACTGTGATGTCATCTAGATATATCACTACGAACTGATCCTTCTCCCCAATGAAGGCTATGTCCATGGCTCACTGAAATGTTGCTCCTGCATTCATCAGTCCGAAAGGCATTTTGGCATACATGAATGTGCCCCAAGGAGTGCTGAAGGCTATTTTTTCTCTGTCCTCAGGCATGACTGATATCTGATTGTATCCAGAGAAACCATCAATCATGGACATCCTGGATGCGCCAGTGACCCTCTGCAATATGTGTTCCATGTTGGGCAGGGGATAATTGTCCTTCCTCAAACTCCTGTTCAAGTTCCTGAAATCGACACAGAGTCTGATTTCTCCACTTTTCTTTCTCACAGGAACCAAATTGGCCACCCACTCAGAATATCGCAAGGGGACAATGATCTGGGCATCCAGCAGCTTCTTTACCTCTTTTTCTATGACAGGTAGCAATATGGGGTTTATTTGTCTCATCTTCTGCTTAAATGGCTTAGACTCCTCTTTTAGTGGGATCTTGTGCTCGATGACTGATGTGTCATACGTTTTGAGGTCTTTGTAGGTCCATGCAAATACACCAGCAAACTGCTTCAGCAACTTAGTATATTCGTCTCTCTGCTCCTCAGTCAAACTCCTTGATAGCTTGACTAATTTAGACTCCTCAGATGTGCCTATGTTGCATTCAGCTGTGTCATGATCATCACCTGAAACCTTACCCTTTACTGCCACATCATTCCCGTCAAACAATCTTTCTAACGGGATCAGTCCTTTCGGAATGTGATTGCTCGGTAGCTGAATGATTCGGTGATCAGCAATTTTATTCACAAATTCCCGAGGGTGATGGTCATCTTCCTCTTCAGGGTTCTCATCTATGTGCATTGTGGAAAAGTCATCAATGGACTGGAGGAATTTTTCAATCTCTTGATCATCCTCGAACACCTTCCAGTATTTGACGTTGTCTGGTATAGAAGGTCTGTACTTTATTTCAACATCGGACCTGGCAGAGGGCAGTGTGGGAACTTCGAGCACACTAGCTGTGAAAGCTAAAAAGTCGGCTAAGGCATTTTCCTCCCTTGGAATGTAGGAAATGTTAAAATCCAGGAAGGAACTATCAACCAGGTCCCATACCTCATTCCTGTAATTCCTGAGCCGAGGATGCTTAGTCTGATAAATATTTTTGACCTGCTGGACAATCAGTTCCGCATCTCCAAACACAGCTATCTCCTTAATTTCCATTTATTTTGCAGCTCTTAATCCCAGAACCAGAGCTTCATACTCTGCCACATTATTGGTGACTTCGAATTCTAGCTTGTATGATAGAGATATGGTCTCTCGACATGGTGATATGAATATCACTCCGGCGCCTGCACCCATACTGGAGGAAGCTCCATAAAAGAACATCTTCCAAACAGAGGTGGTTGGAGGGGAGGTCTCCTGATTAAGAATGGGTTGTTTTTTTATCTGTA
The DNA here is from genome assembly GCA_009831015.1 of Picea engelmannii. Classification (NCBI taxonomy): domain Eukaryota; kingdom Viridiplantae; phylum Streptophyta; class Pinopsida; order Pinales; family Pinaceae; genus Picea; species Picea engelmannii. Next base: position 282,998 of record ML791206.1, read on the forward strand.
AAGGAGCCTCAGGGGTGTGGGTGAGCTGTAGTAAAATGGACCCTAAATCAGTGTCCAAGGCATAGATGGGATGATTTGTAGGGTTGGCTTCATCACTGATTATGTAGGCCAGTTGGGCTTCTTTGTACAGTCTCCTATGTTCCCCTCCAAAGACTGGAATGGTGGCATATGTGAGATCCATCTGTAACGTCCCTCCAAGTCTCTTAATCCAAGACCTTGACAACAACATGCCAAACTTGGGGGGAACATCAGCTACCACAATATCCATGACCATACTCTTCATGGGTAGCTGAAACAAAGAAACTGCTAGGTCCTTAATTACTCCCAAACATTGAACCCTCCTAGAATCAAAAGAATAGAGGTAATGATAGGCTCGGGTGACTTCCAGTCCTAATTCTTCCATGACAGCTTTGGGCATGAGGTTGTGGGAGGCCCCTAAGTCCATAAGGCAATTATGCAACACTTTGTCATGTATATTCAGGGATGTGTAAAAGGGAGGGGATGAATCATCCCTGTCTTCTACCATGGGACCTAGGACAACTGCGGGCCTTTCGTATTGGAGGTTTATGGAGTCGGTGAGAGGGTATGAGGATTCGGATTTTAACAGCTCAGAGAATCACTTTTTGAATTCCCCATGTTTAATTAACTCAGTGAGTAGCATAGGAATTATGATCTTTTGAATCTCATGTTCGAAATTGAAAGAAGACATAGGCTTTGGGATTTCTCTAATTTCAGGAACATGATTATGGACACTGGGAGAGGAAGGTTGAGCCCTCTTACCTCTGTCTGCTACTTCATTAGCAGGTTTCTCCGTTCTATTGGATGGCTCGGGAACGTCGGGTGTTGTTGCTCTTTTGTCGGACCTCAGGTTGTACCTGCCTCGACCACCGCCAACTTTGTTTTCTTTGCTCAATTCGTTCAGCTGACTATCCATGAGAGACTCTTCATATGCTGATTGGGTCAGATGAGGGAAAGGGGGAGTGACTTCTAAACTGTGGATTTTTGGCTCAGGCTCGTCTGCTTCCCCTTGTTCTTCATCGGCCACAAAATTATTCTGGAAGGGAGCCTGAACTCTTTGGTCGTCTCTGTCTCTTTCTTTCTCTCTGTGCATAGTTGGCGGAGCAAAATTATTTGGCCTTCTGAAACCTGCCCTGTTCTCAGTGCTCTGAGGGCCCTTGTTCATTTGTTTCCTCTCCACCTTCAATATCTCCACCTCTTCTTTAAGAAGGTTCATAACTTGGGTCATCTCATTTACTTGAGAGTGAGGCAGTGATGGGTCGGAAGTTGAGGCTTCCGACTTTTCCTTTCTTCTGTCTGTGTCGGCCTGGTTTCTCAGTCTGTCAGCTGCCAATATGTTGGATTCCACTTCTATAGCTGCATATTTCATCTGAGCTAAAGAGGTGGCTCTTCTTTCTTTTAACACGAGGCAGAAATCAGGATCAAATGCGCCAGCATAGGAAATTTTAGCAGAGGCCTCTGAGGGGTTTAATCTCTGCAGGAATCTTGTTGTACATTTTATTAAATCTTTTGGAGAAGTCTGAGGTAGACTCTCCTTCCATCTTATTCAGAGACCCAAACTCTGTCATGTAATACATATAATCCTTTCTGTTTCCCCACTGTCTCAGGAAAACACTATCCAGAGCCTCATCTCCAGCGATAAATCTGGGGGCTAGTCCTCTAAACCATTTCCTGACCTCACCCTCCAGGCTCTGGACAAAGACCCTCATCTAGACATCTTCATTTTCAATGTTTAAGTTGTCTTCATAACTGTAAAAAGCAGCCAAGTGCTCCTCAGCAGTTATGTCTCCCTCCCCACTGAACTTGGGCATGTATTTCAAATAATCTTCAGCCGGGAGGGGATTCAGAGGGTGAGGTAGAATCAAAGGAGCATATCTGGCGGCAACTATGGAATCCATTCTGTTTGGAGGGGGATTAACACCATCCATAGGGATATTAGGTAGGGGAGAACTCGGAGGAGAAGGAGTATGGATGGGGGATGTTGGAAAAGAGGTTCTTGGAGGAGACAATAGAGAAAAAAGAGAGAGAGCCAAAGGACATGAGTGTGTAGATGCTTCTCTCTGTACGGTAGTAATAACAAAAGGAGGGGTGGTGAAACCTTCAAAAGCTCGAGGTCTGTGATGGGGCACGACCTCTAGGGAGGGGGGAGTGACAAGGATCTCTCCTTCTGATACTAGACCAGGAGGAGAAAACTCAGCAGGAACACTCCCGAAATTTAGAAAACGGGAAACCTCAAAGGAAGGACGACTAGGAAACTGAGAATCTGAAAATGGAGTTCTCACAGAAGGGGACGGCGTATTACCTGTTTCAGCGATGGAAACTTCTTTTGCAAAGCTCTTTCCCTTTCTGCGCACTGCTTCCGCGTCAGCCTCTGGTGTAGTTAAAGGCAAGTGTGGATTAGACCTCGTGTGTCTGCCTCTCGAAGCCACAGTTGATGGAGGAGGTTCTTCCCAGCGGAGTCGTCACAATGGAGTCGCCAGGTGCACAGTAGCAATCTTCAAATTTTGATATCTGATGCACCTTTAGAATCAGTTGATCTTTGTCGTTCAATCCTGGGGAAAATATTCAACTTCTTCCCTGGCAGCGACGCCAGAAATGTTGGATACGGAAGTCACTCCCGGATTTCTTGCAGGAGCAGAGCCTGACGCCCATCAGTTTAATGTCACGATTTGTTTTAAAGGGGTGATCTAACGGAGAAAAGGACTCGACGAGATATCACTCTAACTCGGGGACTGAGTCTGGTACGTAAGTGACAAAGGAGGTCTTGATCCAACTTCAGCCAGTGGGTTGATAAAAGGGTGAATAGGTGGAAGACTTATTGAGGAAAATGAACAAACAGCTTTGAGCAACAGGCTTTCGGCTATCTGCAGAAGAAAGACACTAAATGCAAGCTTAGCTTGGTTCATGATCTCAAGAAACTGAGGAGGACTCGACTGGATCCTCCAATTCCAAGTCACTCAGCGCAGGGAAAAACACGAGGGCTGGCTAGAAACATCATAACTGCTATAGTGATCCTACCAACATCATCCTATAATAGCTATAGCTCGACTGGATCCTCCAATTCCGAGCGATTCTAACACAGCGTAACAAAGACGTAAAAGAAACTGGCATTCATCAGGCAAGAAATCTCAAAAGTTCATACATAACCAGAAGATCAGTGCTTCATTAAAGATTTACAACCGGGAGCTCAGCTCAACCATCGATCCATACAAAAATGGAGAAAACGCCTTCATATACTCAAAACAACAACAGCAGCAGAACCGAGACATGGCATTGAAAGCTTTGCGTCTGCATGGCTTCTGACAGTCAACCTCTGAAACATCGTGCAACTTATGTCAGATGCAATCTGGCTCTTTGACAGTTCCAACGGCGAATCGACGTGCCTTAAATTCATGGTCGTGCTTTCCCATTATGGCGGAGACGATGTCTAACCACCACCAACTGCTTCAATAACTGCTTCATAGGGATTGAGGACGACCTGGCCAACTTGGCATCTTTGGGACGTGGAAGGCTTCTTGCGCTACCACTTGGAATAACTGAATAGCTTGAAGAGAAGGTATGGAGGCCAACGCGGAAAGCGAGGTTCAGCAACGGAGTGGCGGGGCCACAACCGCAGGGACGAAGTAAGAACGATGAGAGGCGAGAGAGGTGGCAGGGGATGACATAATTCAAAAGGAATATAAGCGGAGAAGATGGGAGAATAGACGTGGCAGGGGAAGGGACCGGTGGAAAACAGTGGGTGGACGATGAAATGGGGAGGGGAACCCACGAACCATAGGGGGGAGGTGGTTGAGTGACACATGGCAGCAGGAGAATGGAGGAACAGGAGGATGACATAACGGGAGGGGGGCCCACGTTGGTTTAATCATAGGGCGACTAAGAAGGGAGAGACTGACCCAGCGTCGTTGATCCGGGTGCGCTGATCTGGGTCGTTGGAGAGGTGCGCCTGCGATTCTAGACCCCCCCCCCTCCGCTTAAAGGTAGAAAGGCAGGGGGGGTCCGGAATGGTCTTCATCGTCGTTGATCCAGCCGCGCGAATCACTGCCGCTCGAACCTGATCGTGACTTACCTTGGGCGCATTATCACCCGAAACTTTGGATAAGTGGATTTTAACCCATCCTTTTGCGTTCTATCCCTCCTTACAAGAAATATCGCTAACAGTCACACATTATTGACATGAGTTATTTTCATGTGTCATATGAGGGTGCTCTCATGGCAGAGCCAATCCACATTCTGGAGCATCACACTAGACAAATATGACATCAAATATTCGATCAGGTCAAGGTCCAGTGGGACAATTATAGTCCACACTCGATGACATGGGAGGATGCATATGAGATGCATCAATAGTTTCCTTATTTGTTTGATAGATTATATATGTAAATATGTGTCATATACATTGATTGCTACCATTATTTACATTGTACAAACTTTTGGATGGATTTTAAAACAAGAGTGGGTGTATGTAAGATCCAGTTCTATTGAGAACATTTTATACTGACTCATTCTTTGAGGACACTTGCGAGAAAGTAATCTGGTTATGATGCATTATGATTATTCTTTTATTACAAGTTATATTATGATGTCATTTTGATTATATGATTAATTTCTAGATGTATATATGTATCGACAGGTATTATTGATGAGTGTCCTTGAGTGTGTAGGATACATGATAGGTTAATGATGTTGATGGCATAAAAAAAATTCCTTGGACTCTGGATTGATTCAGGGAGTGGACTTGTATTTGTTTGATTTTTGAGTATTGATTTACAAGTATATATGATGATTTCAGTATGGATGTTATGTACATGGATTATTGACAGTATGTTTTTCAATGGATGCAGGCTTGGAGAAACTTGCTAATCCAACTCACACAAGGAGTAAAGGGGTCATGGATATAAACCAGAAATTTGAGGGAGAGGTGTGACAATGTCCCTATCATATCCTACTAGCACTCCCTCCATGACCTGAACTGTAGGTTAATGATTACCTAGTTTGATATATCCACAATGCCATGAGGGAAGACTGAGACAATCTCTCACAAATAAATATAAAGGGTGCACAATAAGGAAGAATATTTATTCCTTATAATCCCTTAGTCTCTCACAAGGTCGACCAAGTGGAGCATTGACTCCAAGGTTTGAAAAACTTCTAAAACTAGTAAAAGGTGAGTGGCACCCTTGGAGCACGAAGGTGCATCCTGAAGGGCACATCACGTAAGTAAATAATGTGTTAATAAAATCTAGATGGCCTAGAAAGCATGATAAAATGTTTAGACCTTTCTAGAACAAAGTATTAATTAATCAGGTCCCCGAGGTGTAGGACATTCGGTGACGGAGTGTGTTGTTAAGCCACTCCGTGTTAAAAATTCATCGGTTCGAAACCTGTGGGGACAAAAAATCCAACCATGTTAAGGGTTGGTGTGGCTCAGGCCGGGTGTGATCCTCGGGTGATTTTGACGGCTTAGATGCCCCTGAGTCACGGTTTCTCAAGCCAAAGGTTAGTCCCAATGCCAAGAAGGTTCGGACCAATTAGCAAACAAAAAAAAAATCATTAATTAATCATTAATTTATAAACTAATAGGTTTAATCCTAAATCTAGGTCTAAGTCTAAATAAAGGACTAAATAAAACATTAGATAAGTTAAGAAAATTGAGATAATCAAACCCTGGGAAAAGAGGGAATAAAAAAAGTAAGGGTTGAGTAAAATGCACATGTGTGCATGAAAACAATAAAATGGATTTATAAATAAATAGAAATTAAACCATGAGAGAATAGGTTGTCGACATAGAGTATCATCTTGAGACAATCTTCCACTAATCCTAACTAAAAGAAGATTCCTATTCCAACTCAAATCAAGAACTAGTTAGGGGACACTCAATAAATGAGAAACTGGGGAACTAAGGGACAACTAAGAGAAAAAATAGGAAAACATTGGGGAATGTGGGGGAAAATGCCTGAATAAATAAAATAAAAATGGAATTAGCATGCACAACTTGGGGACAATGAGACACTTGTAGTGGGTGAATAATCCTTTAATTAAATTAATAAAAATTAGTTATTTGTGCATGAGGATGTGTGTCATTGGGATTTTTTCTATAAAATAAATGGAAAGGAAGGGAAAAGGATCTCACTTTTGGATTGTACTATTATGCTGCCGAAATTTTTCTTGACTGAGTTTTACTTGTGAGAGTTGGTGTTTCAAACTTGGAAAAGAGTGGAGGTCTTCCTTGAGAGGCAAACTTGCATGCTATTTCTTTTTTGGTTACTGTGTGTGGCCCTTTTGCAGCTAGGGGGGATAAGGGGGGAGAAGAGTACCCCTAGTGTTGGTTCGGAGGTACCAGTGAAGTGTTGGGGTTGGAAAGAGAAAGCAAGGAGGACGTGCCCAAGAAAATTTGGTTAATAATCACCAGTAAGAATCTTCAGTTTAGTTACAGTATTTTATTATTCAAGTCATTTGATAACCTATGAAATGATAATTTAATGTATGGCATATTCATTTAGACTGAATGGAATTAATACAAAAAAATATTTTCAATTCATGTATATTTTTACGCAATAACCAAGAGTTATCTCTTGGTTACCATGTCGAATTTCTTCTAGTTTCTAGATAATTATTTCTTGCGAATGAGAAGTCCCGATGCATGTTGTAAAAACATCCTATTACGAATCTTGGTACAATATCATATGGAAAATGAAATTTTAACTAGTTACGAATGAATATCTATAAGATTTAGTTGTTTTTGAGCTCCAATATCTTTATCTGCTATGCAAGTTCAAACGTGAGTAACATTCACTGAGTTTTACATCTATGCATTGTTGAAACATTTCCTTAAGGACCTTATTTCACCAGAAAATGAGTTAGATAATCCAAGGTCACATATTGATTCTCATAAATAATCTGAGGCTCAAACCTACCAGTGAGAATGGTTGCGATGCCTTGGGTCCTCATTTTTTTTTCCTTCTACTCAGAAGAATTTGTTGAGTACTGGTCAATTTAAAAGACAAAAAAAGAATAAAGAATGGTATTTGTTCCATAGATGGCATGTGTCGATGTAGTCTTTCTTGTGTTTCAATCAAATATTCAACATCATTTTCATGAGTTAAGATTCCGTTTTATCAATACTTTGATTTCTTGTTCCTTAGATTTTGAGCTGATCGGTTATGTACTTTTAAATTCTATCAGTCGATTTTTCATGTGTGACATTTGTCTAATAGTGTATTGTTAACCCACCTGGAAGTCGATATCATGATCGATGTGACACATGCTATTATATTTAGATATGGGTACAATTGGGAAACTTGATCTGAATTGGCCATCCCTTCTTATCCTTAATCTTAGATTTTAATCTTAGTTATATTCCATATTTCCATGAAAGTCATAGACTAACCGATGAAAATTATTATTGTAAAATCTTGTTACTAGGTAGTGTTGAACAAAGTGATTACAAAATGACCAATATCCTTCAATCTACAATTTCTGGAAACCATGATACTCGTGACAATACAATAAGTACTAACAAATTTTACCGACACAAACCTCTTCCCTCTGTGTATTTATATATCTTTAGATACGTTTCTTTTTAAAATGGATATATATATATATATATATATATATATATATATATATATATATATAATTACTTGGTTTCAAACAATAGTAAGTGAATGTTTCCTTTATAATAAATAATATTATAAAATACAACGATGAGAGTTGAATAAAATACTTTCCGACTCTGAATTATTCCGAGAATCGAAGAATAATTCTTCGGTTATTATAGTAGGGTGAAGATAAAAAGAGAGTGCATGCAAGGGAGAGGGATAATGAGGATTATGATGTTGGTGGGTATGCGAGTGTTGGTGTTGATGGCGTGGCAGACCAGAAAGGAGTAAGAATCAACATAGATATCAAGCATATACTTAGTTCTAGTTTGCACAAATTGTAAGTTGGATTATTTCCTCTATTTAAAAGGATGGAATAGTTGAGGATTCCAACACCTTCTTGAATCACCCTTATCTTTGCTTGCAGATTTATATTGTAAATATTTGGTATCAAAATTTTGGGAGTAAAGACAGAGGAGAGGTATGAAACACGCATAACCGTTATTCATAGAATGCAAATAATTTTGATCCTACAATGGGAAATTCTAGGCCCCTTGATCAGTTGTTGATTCTTTTAAGCTTAGAAAATGGAAGGGGCCTTTGAGCGTGTTAATTGCTAATGTTTGTGAACGTCTAAGAGGACTATTGTACCTAGATGGTATGTGTTGACAATTAAAAATCGCAATGAGGATTTTGCCCACAAAGTGTTGCTAAAGCCTATTATTATAAGTTAACGATATATCTATAATACTAGTAGGTGGGACCCCCTTGTATATTGGGATATCATATCTGGTTCTTATTTCATGTTATGTTGCTATTCGACATTGTTACAGAGTTCTACATGATTGATGAAATATTGGTTTTATTGGCGATGGATAAGGTCTATTATGTGTTGGTTCTAACTATGACAAATGAATGATGGATAAGGTATGTTATGTGTGTTTTTGTTTCTCTAGGCTCTAAATTTCATGTTACGATGGCCTATGCTATCCATTATTACCCTTGCTATATGTTCTTGGATGCATTACTGTGACACTTACATAAGAGACATGTTAGTAACAATATATAAGAGCAGTTTAAAAGAGATAAAATAAATATGGCAAAGTGCAAAAAGAAGAAACTAGACTATACTAATATGTTGCACTATGCATTTAAAATTTAGATGGATTGTTGTTAGTCCTAGCTAATGGGTTAATGGCTATACGATTTATTGAGTTATATGGAAATACATGTGATATGTGCTATAGTATGGTTGGCAGTGGTTAATGTGACATAGGGTGTCACTATTGGCAATTAGTGGATGATGGTTTCGATGCATGGTTTAATTGAATGAAGTAATGAATTAGTGGGTTGGCATGTACTAAGGAATTGAATGACTGGAGGGTGGATGCAACGTTCATTTACTGCATGTCACTCCATACCCCACCCACTGGTCATCACCCTGGCTATTGTTCAATTGTGTTTGTTGTGGCTAAGCTCTGATTTTCAAGCAGGGGAAGAACTGTTAGGCCAAGATCGCATTTTTAAGGTTTTCCTGGTTACAGAATGTTGTTTCACCATCCATGGACCCACTCTAGTTATGAAATATATATTGGCTCGGTGATGTATGAGTCTGTGATTTCCTTAAGTCTGGAAACTGTGTAAATTTGTGATATTTTTTTGGAATAAACAGTTGGTGTGGTTTCGTTGCAATAATGTTGAATTTACTATTTCATTGATCATTCTGAGTTTAGAAGCCATGAAGGCTCTCTGTCATCCTTATTGGTCTTGGTTGAAGGGTTTTCATTTGGTCCATATTGGTTGGTTGTCTCTATGTTTTCTTATCACCTTACCCAATCATTTGTTATTATGGGGTTTGTTGGCTTTGAAACACTTGTGTCACTACGTATCGTTCACTTGAGTATGGGTTCGTTCATGTTATTGGTGTTTGCATAAGGTTTTATGATAGTCATTATGCCAAAGGGATTGCTTAAATTTGATTGATATTTCTCGGCTCTGTTTTATCTCAGCATTCTTCAGTTGATTGGGAAAACCATGAGGGTTATACCCTGCGTGTTCTAAGTATTGTTACAGGGCCAAAATGAAACCTTGCTCCTCTATTTGTGGTCTCTCCTTTCATGGGAATTGTCACCTTGTTTGCAAATTTATTGGTGTTCTACCCTATGGGTGCACCGTTAGTCTCGGGGTTCTCACNGTATTGGTCCACAGAGAAAACCCTTTACTTATCAAGCCCAATTTGATAGAGGGAACCATTATGTCTGGTCAAGTATGTTTTTCATTGTTATGGTTGGTGATGCATCGTTGGCAGTGTTCTATCATTGGCTCGTCTCTATTGATTATGTTGACAGTGGTTTTGGTTATATTTTTTTAGTCACTACATTTGGTTGATTGGAAAATTGAGATTGCATAGTCGCTTTCCTTTATATTGTGATTATTGAATTGTTAACCCAACATTATTTTTAATTGATTAAGTCACATCAATGCTTTGTGCGTAATACGCGAGTATGTGTGGTCTTCCTACAACATGTTAGGTTGAGTTAATGATTGTTGTGACTGTGTGTTTAAATTACCAAATGGGAGTATTTAAATCATGGTAATTATGGCATGGCCATCCAATGTATATGCTATGGATATTATTGATTGCGCCATCAGAGATGGTCATGGGTTTTTAAATAGTATGTTTTTGTTGCAAATTTGATCAATTTATGAGATGAGATCGGGCTTACTGTTGCTACCTCGTTATATTCATTGATATCCCAACATTGTGGATGTTTAGATTCAGAGTAGTTGGACCTGTACAGTCACAAAATACTCTGTGTTTTGTCAAATGGTCTGTGCATTCCAAACATGGTATGAGTTAAAATGGCGATTGTTTTTGTGTGTTTAAATGGAAAGTTAGGATCTTTTAATATTGATGGTTATATTTGGATATTCGTTATGTGTGTTGATGATATCATGCATCGTAGTAAAGTTATACACAAGTTATGTGACAATATAACTTCATTACAATTTAATTTTTAAATGAATTAAGAGACAGAATCGGGCACAAATATTGAGTCTGTATTTGATGATTGAAATAATTCATGGGCAATGGTTAATGAGTTGACACTGAACGAAGTGGAAATAAGTGACTGTGTATTCATTTGGGAATTGTTTTAAATAACTCTTCTATAGGTTTTTGTGGGATGCATGATTGTCTTATTTGGTGACACTGTGTTAAAAAGTTGATTACAAACAATGAGAAAGTCAATGTACATAATTAATTGAATTATACACAATAGTTTTCATTTGATCACAGTGATTATTTGGTTGGTATTATTTCCTTTTACATAATGGTTTTATGGATTACTTAATTAATTTTATGAACAATATATGCTTTCTTTCCCTACCACTATTTTTCTTTTCTCTAATTACAACCCCATCGCTTTCCCACAGTCATTTTTCACTCCCTGTTCTAAAATTTAATTACAGTTAAGAAAAATTATGTATTGAAGTTGCTTGAAATCGTAGTTTCTTGGTTGGATCATGGTGATATTTTTGTTGGTTTGCATTACAATTCATTGTTGTTGTCTTTGAGCAGTAACCATGTTTCTTTTCCCCCTCATTTTATCATGTTTCGCTCAATAAAAAAAAACCTTACATATCCTAGGACCTTTTGTTCACCCCCTGATCATTGACAACCGTTAAAAAATTTATATGGATTGGATTGAATGAGTCTGATATGTTGCCGAGCCAAAGTATATTTCATATTTTTAAGGAGTTGTCATGTATGGTTGTAAATGAACTATTTTCTAATCAATCATGCATGCAGGAATGAGCTTTTTCAGCTGAGGTAGCCATGGTAGGGGCAACCGAGGGAGAGGTAATTGGAACAGAGGCCCAAGAAGGCCAAGATTCTCCATACACTTTGATGTCGACTCACAAGAGTTAGGCCAATTGTTTCAGGCCATATTTTTCAATTGGATTGGGAAAGGAGTGGTCCAACCTAGGCCTGCAATTCCTCCTTTCCAATCTCCACAAGCCCCTGGTATTCCCGTGCCCCCTCATGTCTCATTGCAACTCGAGGTTCCTGAAAATGACAGATGGCAAGAGATTGCCCATCCAACAGTCTGTCAACATCGTGGTTGGCCCAATTTATCCTTGCCTTCTCCCCCACCTAACAATCAGATTGTCTAATAAGCCCATACCCACTCACCAGTGAAATCCTCCCATGCTAGCAAAAGATTGAAAATTGAGGCCCACCACGCCCCTGACAAAGGAAAACCCACTACTGCCCCTTCCTCACCCTCCAATGGCTCTGATAAATCCGTGTCTTCCCAAATGCATTTGAGGGATGATTGTTCTCATGTGATCAACACGATTCGGCCTAAAGGATCAGCGCAGCCAAAGGGAAATTCAGAGAAATAAAAGGGTGACAACAAAAATCAAGGAAGGATTGCATCTCAGAGTAGAAATTATGGTTTTTGAGTGCTATTTTATTATTGTTTATGACAGTTGACTTCAAAAGTTTTTTTGGGAAATCATGTTTTCTTTGGATATATGACTAACATATATTTTTAAATAATTTCAAATGTCAATGAGATAAATTTTCAAATATGAATGTGATGATGGGAGTCATGAGGAGGGGTGTTTTGTTTAATTAACTAGTTATGTTATGATTGTTAAGAACTAAAGGGAGTCACAAGGGGTCCCACCTACTAGTTATTATTTATTTATAAACCTTATCATGATTTATTACTTTCCCCCCTAATTAAAAAGTTGGTTGAGTTTTTAGTTAACTTAACTAATGAGGTAGTTCAACTACTTCAACCAATTCTAATTTCTTAAAAGCAAAAGAAAATGGAGGAACAAGAGGAGGATAGAAGGAGAAGAATATTAAGTTTTGTTCTTTGAGTTTGTGTTGATATAGTTTAGTTTTAATTCATTCCTTAATTGATCACAAGCCTATTTTTTTATGATAGCAGGGTCTTATTGTAGACAACAACATTTAGGGTTGAATTACATCATTCAGACACTTGTTTTTCAGAGGTGTTGATATATCTTTGATATTCTGTGTAGACTTGTATGTTTTTTAATTAGTTTCCATGATTGACAAAGGCTATTGTGCAGAGTTGAGTGGGAAACAATCTGTGGCAAGCTGTTCCAACTTTTAGAGTTCATTTTTTATTTTCTGTTAGAGGTCCTTTTGTATGTTTCATCGGGGACATCTAAGTTTGAATTTGGTCCAAAACTTCTTCACGAAATTTTGTAAAGAGAATGACTATTTGATGAATTAGAGTGAAATAAAGGATTGCTTTATGTCTCATCTGTCTTGATTATCATCTTGGTGTCTTTACTTCTATCTATACATTTATTTCAGAAACTGTTATATTCATAAAATCATATAAATAATGAATTTTCCAACAAGATTTTATTTATAAAAGGACTAGCCTAAGCACTTGTAATCAATACTTGTGAGTTAGGATATTATTTTTTATGGCTATAAACATAAGGTGATATTCCCATCTATTTTTATTTACTAAAGTAGAATCTGAAAATGTTTGAGTAAGATCATTTCATATCTTTTCCTCAACATTTATTTGGTGACCATACTGGGGAGATCTTCAATATCTCTCTGGTAATTTTTATACTCGATTATCATCGAATACATCTATTTTTTTTATATTGATTCTTTGACTGTTATATTTCTTAATGACTATGCCTATTGCAAGGCAACCCAATATTGAGCCTAGTCTTCAAGATCAGACTAGCATTTCTTTAAACCTATTTAAGACCATTTTAGACATTGCCAATACCTGTCCTGATCTTAATCATTCATGGGTAGCAATTGAACGAGATATTAGTGCTCAAGAATGATTGGAAGATAGACGTATACAACCTAGAAATAAGCAGTGACCTCCTTGTTTCTTCAATTTTGGCCTTTCTTTCATGTCCTTAGACTCGCGTGTCCCTGGAAGAAGAAGAGGCTTATCACCCGAAATTAGTCCTATTGCTGAAATATGAAGAAGGAATGTTGTGTTATATACCCAGCAAAGTTCTCTAAGGAGAACTTTGTCTGATTCTTCAAGTTCATCTTTTTATCCTTCACCTATCTTCCACAATAAAGCATCTAATGGTGGCTCTAGTGGTACTAGAAGTGCTTCCTCCTCTTAGTCTTAATTTTCATCAGTGATTGGTAGCTTACATATCCACCATATCCCTATCAAATCTACCACAAATCCCATCAAATTTATTGAAAAGTATGGGCTTTTTTCAGTTTGAAGAAGATGCCACAACCACACCATGGCACGTGTCCTCTCCTCTTAACCTAGCACCAACTACTTGTCCACTTCCTAAATTCAAAGAACATATTCCTAGGTTTTTCAGGAAATAACACTGTCACTACAAACAAACACCTGGTGGCATTTTCTAATTCTTGTCACAACATAGGAGCCAATGACAATGATACTTGCATGCGCTTATTCGTCAATTCCTTGGAGGGAAAGGCTGCGGCAAATTTCTTTGACCTTCCTCCTAAGATTTTGTCTACTTGGGAGGAGTTAATCTATTAATTTAGGTCCACTTATGGGCAATCTAAAATCCTAGCTGAGAAGTTACAGGAATACAATAACATCACCTATAAGGATGGTGAAACCATCAAGTCCTTCAACTTGTGTTCACTAAGTTATACAATCAGATCCTTGAACTCATTCGACCTCAGAACCAAGCCACTTTCATGCATTACTACAATGAATTACCTTCCCCCTACCTTCATAGGCTTGAGAAAAAATCCATTGATAATTTCGGTTCCGCTCTGCATACTTGTTTAGAGTATGAAGAACAACTTGAAAGAATAGGTCTTCCTTAGGGAGAATCAATTAAACAAAAGGATATGTCCGCCCTCTTACAACTAGTACAAGATATGAATAATTGTATGATAGCGTTCAAGTGAAAGGGAACTATATCACCTCTCACTCCTGGAGCTTCATCCTCTTTTGCAACCCCCTTTAGAAACCCGATTGGAAAAAAAATTCAGCCTAAAGCTATCTTGCCTCGGAGTTGGTGTAACTTTTGCGAGGAACACCATGAGGAAGCCACATGTGAGGTAAGGAAGAGTGCCAGAGATAAGATATTTGGTAAAAGACCATAAACTACTATTGTTGTACTAGATTTCACAGAGACAGAAGATGTCATGATCATCAATACTAGGAACAAAGCCTATGCTCCCAAGGGCAAGTTTGATCCTCCCCACAATTCTTCTAGCTTGAGATCATCCTCACCCATTGCTACTTGTTGGTGACAGAAGTCACTCCTGGATTGTTTGCAGGAGCAGAGCCTGACACCCATCAGTTTAATGTCACGATTTGTTTGAAAGGGCTGATCAAATGGAAGAAAACTTGGAACAACCGTCTCAACTCAGAAACTAGGCCAGGCATGCATGAACGAGTGAGGTCTTGATAAAATTCAAACAGTGAGTTGCAATAAAGGGTGAGTAGGGGGAAGACTTCATGAGGAGGGTGCAAGAGTCTGCTGTGGGCATCAAGCTTCTAACAGACTGTGATAGCAGGCATCAGAAAACAAGATCTTCTTACTTCTGAATGCGGGAAACCAGAGAAAACAACAATGCGACAATAAATCATTTATCCTATCATAACTGTGTTAATCCATGCGAAGCATTCGATCATGAAATCTCCGGTGAGAGATGAAATATAGATGGAAAAGGAAAACTGTCTGTTATAAACCAAGAAGTCTCAAACACTGATACATAACCCAGAAAGCTAGAATGTTTACTGAAACTTTACAGTCGGGAGCTTAGCTCTACCATCGATAGATACAAAAATGGCGAAAACGCCTACATATACTCAGAACCTACAACAACAACAAAATCGAGACAATAAATTGAAAGCTTTGTGTCTGCATGGCTTCTGGAAGTCAACCTCTGAAGGGTCATGCAAATTAAGTCAGACGCAATCTAGTTCTTTGACAGTTCCAACGACGAATCGACGTGCCTTTAATTCATGGCCGTGCTTTCCCATTATGGCGGAGATGATGTCTAACCACCACCAGCCACTTCAATAACTGCTTCCTTGGGATTAAGGACGATCTGGCCAACTCAGCGCTTTGGGATATGGAAGGCTCCTCACGCTGCCACCTGGAATAACTGACTGGCTCAAAGGATATGCGTGGAGGCCAACACGGAAGGTGGGGCACGAGAATGGAGTGATGGGGCCGAAACTATGAGGGCATGGAAGGAGTGGCGAGGTGTGCGAAGGGTGACATAGGATAGTTCATGGCGAAAGACCTCAGGAGGAAGGAGGGAAGACGAGAGATAACGAAATCGCCTTTTGGTGAAGGGCTGACGTGGAAAAGAGCGGGACACATGGCGAGCGGCAAGTGGATGATGAGAAGGAGGGAGGACCATGTGGACCAAAGAGGGGAGGCGGATGGATGACACGCGACAATAGGAGAAAGGTGGAAAGGAGGATGAAATGATGGGGGGAAGGGCCCACGCCAGTTAAACGCAGAGCGGCTGAGAAGGATGGGGTTGTCCGAGTGCCGTTGATCAGGGCGCTGTAATCTCGGTCGTCAAAAGCTGCTTGCTTGATTCCGGACCCCCCCC
>ML791206.1:299400-309486 GCA_009831015.1 Picea engelmannii
CATGTGTGTCATTGATTTGGGCGCGTGGATGCACGCCGTCCATATCCGTTCACTGCTTACCACAGGCACATTTATGTTCAAGACTTAGGACAAGTGGGTTTTAACCCATACTTTGCATTCTAGCCCCTCTTACAAGAAATATCGCTAACATTTGGCTCCATGGGGGATAGAGTCGTCCCTGTGATGCTCTAAGAACTCTTTTGCAGATTCAGTGCCTTTGCTGTTGGGCTATGGAGTCATTTATTAGTCCGAAAAACACAAACATAAACAATATTTACAAAACAAAACAAAAGAGCCGACTACGGCTCACAGAAAACACTTTTTTAAGAAATGCCCATTAACTGGGCTGCTAAAAACTTCTTTCCCTTCCAGATCCTGCAACCTGTAAGTGTTGTTTGAAAATACTTCAAGGATATTGAAAGGCCCGAACCAGAGGGCATCAAATTTACTGTGTTTTCCCTTTTCCTGTCTGGGTGCATCCCATTTGAGCACCAGATCACCCTGCTCGAATTCCTTCTTTCTGTTCTTTCTGTCAAAAGCCTGCTTAATCTTCTGCTGATGATTATAGGCTCTGTCCATGACCTGTTCTCTGATTTGCTGCACTTCCACCATCTGATGAATCCTTCTGAGTACATGGTTAGGTTCTCATTCAAAGTCTTGGAGGAAATTTTCCACAGGTAAGGCAAGTTGAGGGGGGGAAATGGCCTCAATTCCATAAACCAGTTGGAAAGGAGAGAGACCCAGGGACTTCTTGGTTGTCACCCGATCAGCCCAGAGAAAAAAATTGAGCTTTGAGTCCCAGGCCCTCTGATTATCCTCCAGTAGCTTTTTGATAAGCTTGATTAGGCTTTTATTGGAGGACTCTGCCAGTCCATTTCCTTGAGGATAGTATGGAGTAGAGTGGACCAATGAAATTCCAAATTGTTCACAAAATTTGACCAGAGGCTCAGACCTGAAGGGGGAGGCATTGTCAGTGACAATCCTGCTTGGGCAGCCAAATCTGGCTATGATGTCTTCCAAGAGGCTGATGATTACTTTGTGGGAAGTGCTCCTGGTGGGGACAACCTCTATCCAATTGGTGAAGTTGTCGGTTGCAGTCAGAATCCATCTGTGCTGGCCACTTGAGGGAGGAAGAATTTCCCCGATGACGTCCAATCCCCACTGCTGAAAGGGTGTTGAAACTACCACGGGCTTTAATGGCAGGGATTTGAGCTGCTGCTTTCCTGAGAATTTCTGGCATTTGATGCAAGCTCTAATTTCCTTGCAGACATCAGGGAATAAGGTGGGCCAATAATACCCGTCTCGGAGGATCTTGTGCACTGTGGTCTTCCAAAAATGATGGCCTCCACAGAGACCGCTATGGAAATCAATCATAACCTTTTGTGCCTACTGTGGGTCTAGACACCTTAGTAACACCCCCAGAGGGTCCTTCCAATATAAGGTTTGGCCAATGAGGCAATACCTGACAGTCTTGAGCTTTAAAGCTCTTGCCTTGATTTTTTCCATCCCATCAGGAGGCCTCAATTCTTTCAGAAAGTACAAGATATCCTTGTACTAGGCGCACGTTTCTAGTGGCAAAGCTCTTTGGGAACTCCTGTTGGATGACTCAACTTGCTCGTTGATGCAATTGATTCCCAAGACTCTGCAATTGGATTCGGCCAGCAACTTGGCTAAACCTTGCCCCTTTATCAGTTTGGTGGGCTTAATCTCTAGATCAAATTCTAGGATCTTAGCGATCCATTTACCTCTCCTCCCGTCTATGTCAGGCTATATAAGAATGTCCTTCACAGAGGCTGAAGGGACATATGCAGTGATTTTTGAATGCAAGACATAGACTCTGAAAGCCTTGAGGGATTTCACCATGGCATAGGCTTGCTTCTCCATGATCTTGTATCAGAGATCTGCATCTCTCAGTGCCTTGCTAAAGAAAGCAATATGATGCTCTTGTCCTTGATCATTTTTCTGCAGTAAGATTGTTGCTACTGTATCAAAAGAAGCAAAAGAAAATATCAGAAAATCTTTGAAATAATCGGGACTGATTAGCACAGGTGCCTCAGTCAACGCTTTCTTTATTTGATCGAAATATTCCCTGGGTGCAGAGGTCCATCTTACTTCACTCCCCTTCTTGAGCATGGCAGTGATGTGTTTCACCAACTCAGGGAAATTTGAAACAAATCTCCTCAGAAAATTAATCCTTCCCAAAAATGCCTGAACCTCTTTTTTAGATCTGGGAAGGGACAGGGCCTGAATTGCTTCTACCCTATCGGGATCAATCCTTACTCCCTCTGCTGATACTATATGACCTAACCGTTTTCCCTCTTGCATAGAGAACAATGATTTCTTGGTGTTTAGAGATAGGCCATACCTCTGACACTTCTGGAAAACCTTCTTCAAGTGGTAGCGGTGCTCTTTATCAGTCTTGGAAAAAACTGTTATGTCATCCAGGTAAATCACCACAAACTTATCTTTTTTCCCAATGAAGGCTATGTCCATGGCTAGATGAAATGTGGCCCCTGCATTCATCAGTCCAAAAGGCATCTTGGCATACATGAATGTGCCCCAAGGAGTGGTGAATGTTGTTTTTTCTCGGTCCTCAGGCATGACTGATATCTGATTATATCCAGAGAAACCATCAACCATGGATATTCTGGATGCGCCAATGACTCTCTGTAATATATGTTCCATGTTGGGCAGGGGATAATTGTCCTTTCTGGAACTTCTATTCAGGTTCCTGAAATCAACACAGAGTCTGATTTCCCCACTTTTCTTTCTTACCAGGACCAAATTGGCTACCCATTCAGAATATCTCAAGGGGAAAATGATTTGGGCATCCAACAACTTCTTTACTTCCTTCTCCATGACAGGTAGCAGCATGGGATTTATCTGTCTCAGCTTCTACTTGAATGGATTAGCCTCTTCTTTTAGTGGGATCTTGTGCTCAACGACTGATGTGTCATATGTCTTGAGGTCTTCGTAGGTCCATGCAAACACATCAGAAAACTCCCTTAGAAACTCAATATATTCAGTCCTCTTCTCCTTAGTCAAACTCCTTGACAGCTTGACCAATTTAGGCTCCTCAGGTGTACCTACGTTGCATTCAGCTGTTTCGACATCATCACTTGAAAATCTACCCTTCACTGCCACATCGTTCCCGTCAAACAACCTTTCTAATGGGATTAGTCCTTTTGGAATGTGGTTGCTTGGTAGCTGAATGATCTAGTGATCAACAATTTTATTTAAAAACTCCCCAGGGTAACAGTCAGGTTTTCCTTCAATGTCGGGATCCTCATCTATGTGCAATGCAGAAAAGTTATCAATGGATTGAAAAAACTTTTCGATCTCTTGATCATCCTCAAATACCTTCCAATGCTTTACATTGTCTGGTACAGAGGGCCTATACTTTATTTCGACGTCGGACCCGACAGGGGGGAGCGCAAAAACTTCGAGCACACTAGCTGTGAAAGCTAAAAGGTCGGCTGGAATATTTTCTCCCCTTGGAATGTAGGAAATGTTAAAAGCCAGGAAGAAATTATCAACCAGGTCCCATACCTCGTTCTTGTAATTCTTGAGCCGAGGATTCTTAGCTTGATAAACATTTTTGACCTGTTGGACAATCAGTTCCGCGTCCCCAAACACAACTATCTCCCTTATTTCCATCTGCTGCGCAGCCCTTAGTCCTAGAACCAGAGCTTCATACTCTACCACATTGTTGGTGACTTCAAATTCCAGCTTGTATGACAGAGATATGGTCTCTTGGGAGGGGGATATGAATACCACCCCGGCACCTGCACCCATACTGGAGGAAGCTCCATCAAAGAACATCTTCCAAATAGAGGTGGTTGGAGGGGGTGTCTCCTGATTAAGAATGGGCTACTTTCTGATCTGTAAAGGAGCCTCAGGGGTGTGGGTGAGCTGTAGTAAACTGAAGCCTAAATCAGTGTCCAAGGCATAGATGGGATGATTGGTAGGGTTGGATTCATCACTGATTATGTAGGCCAACTGGGCTTCTCTGTACAGTCTTCTATGTTCCCCTCCAAAGACTGGAATGGTGGCATATGTGAGATCCATCTGCAAGGTTCCTCCTAGTCTCTTTATCCAAGATCTTGACAACAACATGACAAACTTGGGGGGAACATCAGCCACCACAATATCCATGACCATACTCTTCATGGGCAGCTGAAACAAGGAAACTACCAAGTCCTTTATGACTCCCAAACATTGCACCCTCCTAGAGTCAAAAGAATAGAGGTCATGATAGGCTCGGGTGACTTACAGTCCTAATTCCTCCATGACAACTTTGGGCATGAGGTTGTGGGAGGACCCTGAATCCATAAGGCAATTATGCAGCACTTTGTCATGTATGTTCAGGGATGTGTAGAAGGGAGGGGATGAATCATCTCTGTCTTCTACCATGGGACCTAGGAAAACTGTAGGCCTTTCATCTTGGAGGTGTATGGAGTCTGTGAGAGGGTATGAGGCTTCTGACTTTAACATCTCAGAGAAGCGTTTTTTGAATTCCCCATGTTTAATTAACTTAGTGAGTGGCACAGGAATTCTGATCTTTTGAATCTCATGTTTGAAATTGAAAGAAGACGTAGGCTTTGGCATTTCTCTAATTTTAGGAACATGATTTTGGACAATGGGAGAAAGGAGTTGGGCCTGCTTACCTCTGTGACTGTCTGCTACCTCATTAGCAGGCTTCTCCGCTCTAGTAGACGGCTCCAGAACATCATATGCTGCTGCCCTTTTGTCAGATCTCAGGTTATACCTTCCTCGGCCACCACCAGCTTTGTCTCCCTTGCTCAATTCATTCAGCTGACTATCCATGAGAGACTCTTCGTATGTTGATTTGGTCAGATGAGGGAAAGGGGGAGTGACTTCTAAACTGTTGATTTTAGGCTCAGGCTCATCTGTTTCCCCTTCTTCTTCATCAGCCACAAAATTGTTCTGGAAGGGAGCCTGAATTCTTTGGTCATCTCTATCTCTTCCCCTCTCTCTGTGCATAGTTGGAGGAGCAAAATTATTTGGTCTTCTGAAACCTCCTCTGTTCTCGGTGGTTTGAGGGCTCTTGTTCATTTGTTTCCTTTCCACCCTTAACCTGTCCATCTCTTCTTTCAGAAAGATCACCACCTGGGTCAGCTCATTCGCTTGAGGGTGGGGCAGTGATGGTCCAGAATTTGAGGCTTCTGATTTTCCCTTTCTTCTGTCTATGTCGGCCTGGTTCCTTAGTCTGTCAGCCGCTAGTATGTTGGATTCCACTTCTATAGCTTCATCTTGCATATGAGCTAAATAGGTGGCTCTTCTTTCTCTTAATAAAAGACAGAAATCAGGGTCAAATGCACCAGCATAGGAAATCTGAGCAGATGCTTCAGAGGGCTTTACCTCTGCAGGAATCTTGTTATACATATTATTGAATCTTTTGGAGAAGTCAGAGACCGACTCTCCTTCCTGCTTCTTCAGAGACCCAAACCTAGTCATGTAATATATGTAATCTTTTCTATCACCCCACTGCCTCAAGAAAACAGTATCCAGAGCTTTGATTCCAGCGATAGATCCAAGGGCCAGTCCCCTAAACCATTTCCTGACCTCACCCTCCAGGCTCTGGACAAAGACTCTCATCTAGACATCTTCATTTTCAATGTTTAGGTTGTCTGCATAACTGTAAAAAGCAGCCAGGTGCTCTTCTGTGGTTATGTCTCCTTCCCCGGTGAACTTGGGCATGTACTTCAAGTAGTCTCCAGCAGGGAGAGGATTCATAGGATGAGGTAGGATTAAGGGAGCATATCTAGCGGTGACTATGGAATCCATTCTGGTCAGAGGGGGATTAGCACCAGCCATAGGGATATTAGGTGGAGGAGAGCTAGGAGGAGAAGGAGTGTGACCGGGAGATGTCGGGAAAAAGGTTCTCACAGGATATGAGGGGGAAAACAGAGAGAAGTCTAATGGGCCAGAATATGCAGCTGCTTCTCTCTGTGCAACAGTAGCAATAGACAGAGGGGTAGTGAAACCTTCTGGGAAATGTTGGTGCGGAGGCACAACTTTGAGGGAAGGGGGAGTGACAAGAATCTCTCCCTATGACACTAGACCAGGAGGAGAAAACTCAGCAGGAACACTCCCGAAATTCAGAAAACGGGAAACCTCAGAGGGAGGTTGACTAGGAAGCTGAGAGGAAGAAAGTGGAGTTTTTACAGAAGGAGGTAGGGAAATACCTGTTTCGGCGATGGAAACTTCTTTCACAGAGCTCTTCCCCTTTCTGCGCACCGCTTCCAAGTCAGCCTCTGGTGTAGCTAAAGGCAAGTGTGGATTAGACCTCGTGTGTCTGCCTCTCGAAGCCACAGTTGATAGACCAGGTTCTCCCCAGCGGAGTCGTCACAATGGAGTCGCCAGGTGCACAATAGCAATATTCAAGTTCTGATATCTGATGCACCTTCAGAATCAGTTGATCTTTGTCGTTGAAATCCGGGGAAAATATTCAACTTCATCCCCGGCAACGGCGCCAGAAATGTTGGTGATAGAAGTCACTCCTGGATTGCTTGCAGGAGTAGAGCCTGACACCCATCAGTTTAATGTCACGATTTGTTTGAAAGGGGTGATCAAATGGAAGAAAACTCGGAACAACCGTCTCAACTCATAAACTAGGCCAGGCATGCATGAACGAGTGAGGTCTTGATAAAATTCAAACAGTGAGTTGAAATAAAGGGTGAGTAGGGGGGAGACTTCATGAGGAGGGTGCAAGAGTCTACTGTGGGCATCAAGCTTCTAACAGACTGTGATAGCAGGCATCAGAAAACAAGATCTTCTTACTTCCAAATGCGGGAAACCAGAGAAAACAACAATGCGACAATAAATCATTTATCCTAGCATAACTGTGTTAATCCATGCGAAGCATTCGATCATGAACTCTCCGGTGAGAGATGAAATATAGATGGAAAAGGAAAACTGTCTGTTATAAACCAAGAAGTCTCAAACACTGATACATAACCCAGAAAGCTAGAATGTTTACTGAAACTTTACAGTCGGGAGCTTAGCTCTACCATCGATAGATACAAAAATGGTGAAAACGCCTACATATACTCAGAACCTACAACAACAATGAAATCGAGACAATGCATTGAAATCTTTGCGTATGCATGGCTTCTGGTAGTCAACCTCTGAAGGGTCGTGCAACTTAAGTTAGACGCAATCTAGTTCTTTGACAGTTCCAACGGTGAATTGACGTGCCTTTAATTCATGGCCGTGCTTTCCCATTATGGCGGAGATGATGTCTAACCACCACCAGCCACTTCAATAACTGCTTCCTTGGGATTGAGGACGATCTGGCCAACTCAGTGCTTTGGGATATGGAAGGCTCCTTGCGCTGCCACCTGGAATAACCGACTGGCTCAAAGGATATGCGTGGAGGCCGACACGGAAGGTGGGGCACGGGAATGGAGTGATGGGGCCGAAACTGTGAGGGCATGGAAGGAGTGGCGAGGTGTGCGAAGGGTGACAGAGGATAGTTCATGGTGAAAGACCTCAGGAGGAAGGAGGGAAGACGAGAGATAACGAAATCGCCTTTTGGTGAAGGGTTGACGTGGAAAAGAGTGGGACACATGGCGAGCGACAAGTGGATGATGAGAAGGAGGGAGGACCATGTGGACCAAAGAGGGGAGGCGGATGGATGACACGCGACAACAGGATAAAGGTGGAAAGTAGGATGACATGATGGGGGGAAGGGCCCACGCTAGTTAAACCCAGAGCGGCTGAGAAGGATGGGGTTGTCCGAGCACCATTGATCAGGGCGTTGTAATCTCGGTCGTCGAAAGCTGCTTGCTTGATTTTGGACCCCCCCCCCCTCCGCTTAAAGGTAGAAAGGCAAGGGGGGTCCGGAATGGTCTTCATCGCCTTTGATCTGGGCGTGCTAATCTAGACCGTTGGAGAGTTGCGCCCGCAATTCCGGACCCCCCCCCGCTTAAAGGTAGAATGGCAGGGGGGTCTGGAATTTCATGTGTGTCGTTGATTTGGGCGCGCGGATGCACGCCGTCCAGATCCTTTCACTGCTTACCACGGGCACATTTATGTTCAAGACTTAGGACAAGTGGGTTTTAACCCATACTTTGCGTTCTAGCCTCTCTTACAAGAAATATCGCTAACACTACTATTCAGGATCCTAAGGTTCCTGAGAGTCAAGGAAAAATTTCCCCTCTCCCCTCTTCCAAGTACAATATCCTAATCAGTTGGCCAACATCAAAGCAGATGAAACCCTTCTAGACATGGTTGTCATCCCTGAACAACAGATGCATCTGAAACAATTCATGGAAGGAAAATATTTCGTTGTAGCCAATCTTTCTAAAGAGGTAAACAAAGAGGATTCGTCTATAAATAAAGTAGGTGTACATAACTTTAGATACCCTGTAAAAAATCCCCCCTTTTATATTTCTGTAAAGATTATGGATAAGATCGCCCATTGTTGCTTCATTGATGGAAATTCGGTCCCAAGTGTGATGTCGAACATTATTATGGAAGAGCTAGGCTTGTCTTGTACAAATTAAAATTCTAGAAGCATGCTCTCCTATAATAGCCTACAACAAGCAACCATAGGTGAGATTAAAGATGTAACCTTAGTTTTGTATGCACACCCTAAAATAAGGATGAACCTTAGTATTCAGGTAATTGATATGGCAGTAAGAAATTACTCAATCATCTTGGGAAGAGATTGGTAAGCCTTAATGGGTGGATACCTCTCACTCGACAGAAAACATTTATCCATTCCTCGGAATGATAAAAACATTATAGTCCTTAGAGAGGGAAGGATATCACCTTACATAGAGAGTGTCCCACAAACTAATGTAAACTATATCGAAGAGGACCTAGGAGTGTATCCCATATTTTCTGAGGATGATAACATTCCCTTGGAACAAATTGATTTAGATGATGGTATGTGGCATAGGAACTTTGATGGTTCATGCTCAAATGAAGCTAATGAAGCTGGCATTAATTTGATTTCTTTTGTAGGAAAAATCCATAACTTTTCTTATAGGTTGTAGTTTGCTTGCACAAACAATGTCACCAAATTCAAATCTTTGTTATTGGGCATTGAGAACACCTATAATCTTGGTTGTGGTCATCATTCCATTTTTGGGGATTCTGAGATTGTTGTGAATCTTGTACGTAAAATTTACTCTCCTAGCAACAAGTTGATAAAACGATACACCTAAACTATTTGGGCACTTATCTTGAACCTATTATCTTTCAATATCACTCATGTTAAGAGGGATTTGAATTCAATGGCTAATTGGTTAGCTTCTTTTGCAACCTCTCCTAATCGACAACTTTTTCCACACATGCCTGATTGTACTTTTCAATCTCTATATCGTCCACATATCCCTGAAAATATAAAATATTGGTAGACCCTCTCTAATGATGGGAACATTTGTGCTTTAATTCAAGATGAACCTATTAACCCCAAGGGAATTATGTCCATAGAAGACAACAATATTCCTAAGGGCCTGACTCCTCCAGAGAGTTCATTTTCTTCGAGTGATGCAAGCAATAAAGAGAAACAAAAAGAAGAGGAGTCAAGAAGGAAGGTGGGTGAAACTATGTCCTTGAACATTGGGGCACTCGAATCTTCAAGAAATGTTAAAATAAGTGTCCAATGTTTTGGTAAAGAAGAAATGAAGTTGGCCAAGCTACTTGGTAGATTTCAAGATGTTTTTGCTTGGTCTTATGAGGATATTTGTGGTTTTGATCCAGGTCTTATACAACATGCTATCCCCATCAAGGAAGGCATGAAACCAGTTAGGTAGAAACTAAGACCTATTAACGTTGTAATTAAAGAAAATTTTCAAAGGGAGTTGGAAAATTTCTTAAGGTCTGGGATCATTTTTCCAGTCTACTCTGAATGGGTTTCCAATTGGGTACCTATTTTGAAGACCACTAATCATATTATAACCTTCATTAATTTCCTGTTAAGAACCAAACATCAATATAGCATAGAAAAACCTCAAGAAAAGTACTCAACGCCTTGAAAAAGAGATAATTTCAGATAATAAGCCTCTTCGAGGGGGAAACCTCCTTTTACCCCACTTAAATGTTCAAGTACAA
>ML791207.1:5315-35537 GCA_009831015.1 Picea engelmannii
CAAAAAACATCTTCCACACAGAAGAGCTTTGAGGGGAAATCGGATGATCAGGGCTAGGATGTTTTCTGATGATTAAAGAGCTTTCAAGGGCATCGGTAAGCTGCAGCAAACTAGACCCCAAGTTGGTGTCAAGTGCAAAGATGGGGTGATTGGTAGGGTCTGCTTCATCACTGACAATATAGGTCAGTTGGGCTTCTCTATATAATCTCCTTTGTTCACCTCCAAAGACCAGAATGGTGGAATATGTGAGATCCATTTGTAGTGTCCCTCTAATTTTTTTGATCCACGATCTAGACAACAACATACCGAATTTGGGGGGAACGTCGACTACCACAATATCCATGACCACACTTTTCATAGGCAGCTGAAAGAGGGAAACCACCAGGTCTTTGATGACTCCTAGGCACTGCACTCTCCTTGAATCGAAGGAATATAAATCATGATAAGTTCTTTTCACCTCCAGTCCCAATTCTTCGATGACTATTTTTGGCATAAGGTTATGGGAAGCCCTTGAATCCATGAGGCAGTTATGCAGCACTTTATCATGGATGTTCAGGGATGTGTAGAAGGGGGGGGATGAGTCATCTCTGTCTTCTACCATGGGACCTAGGATGAGGGCTGGTTTCTCATCTTGAAGGTTCACTTCGTCAGAGGGAGGCTGAGGGGACTCAGAGTGTAGAAACTTAGACAGGGATCGTTTAAAATCTTCATTTTTAATCAGATCATAGATGGGGACAGGGATCCTGATCTTTTGAATTTCATGCTCAAAATTAAAAGGGGAAATGGGGTTAGGAGCTTCCCTTACCTCAGTGGCAGGTTCTTTGGCTGTTGGCAAAGCACTCTGAGTTCTCTTTTCTTTAGTTGTGGTTGTTGCAACTTTAGTAGGCTTATCTACTATGAGGGGTTGGTCTTGGCTATCAAAGTCTCCTTCTTTCTTTCTTGACCTGAGATTGTATCTGTTAGAGGGTTGTCTGGCCCTTTCTCCCTTTCCTAATTCATGGATCTGAATGTTCATCAAGGATTTTTCATATGCAGACTTAGTCAAATGGGGAAAAGGAGGAGCTTCCTCAATACAGTGAATTTCAGGGTCGAATTCGTCTATCTCTTCTCCTTCCTCATGAGTAACCAGGTTATTTTGGAGAGGGGCTTGAATCCTTCGATCCTCTCTGTCCTTTTCCCTTTGTTCCCTTGTGAAATCCTATGGTACATTGTTATTAGGTCTCCTGAAACCTCTATTATTAGTATTCTGAGGATTTTTGTACATCGGCTTCCCTTCTAATTCCAACCTTTCTATCTTGGCAGCAAGAGATTTTAGTGTTCTAGTTGTCTCATCTGTTTGATGGGGCAGGGGAGAGGAACCGGATGGGGAGGCTTCGGGCCTGCTCTTGGATGTGTTTCTACCAGCAGCGTTCCTAAGTCATTCAACAACCAATATGTTAGATTCTACTTCCATGGTTGCATCCTTCATGAGGGCCAGGGTAGTGGCTCTTCTCTCTCTCAGCAGTAGGCAGAAATCAGGATCAAAAGCACTGGAGTAACTGATCTTTGCAGAAGATTCAGATGGATTTATCTCGGCCGGGATTCTGTTGTACATTTTATTAAATCTCTTGGATAAGTCAAAGATAGACTCTCCTTCCTTTCTCTTCAATGACCCAAACTCTGTCATGTAATACATGAAATCCTTTTTATCTCCCCATTGCCTCAAAAAGGCATTGTCTAGTGCTTCGATCCCATCAATAGATCCAGGAGGAAGGGCCTTGAACCATTTTCTAGCCTCTCCTTGGAGACTGTGGACAAAAATTCTCATCCATATGTTTGCATGCATGATGACATTGTCATCTGTGAAACTGTAAAAGGCTTCTAGGTGCTCATCCACAGTTATGTCCCCCTCACCCGTGAATTTGGGTAGTTGCTTGAGGTAACCATCTGTCAGGAGGGCGTTGACGGGCCGAGGTAACACAAGGGGAGCATACCTAGCAGCTATAATAGCTTCCATTCTGGTCATAGAGGGATTAGCACCAGCCATAGGAATATTAGGTGGCAGAGAACTTGGAGGAGAAAGAGTTTGCGATGTGGCTACTTGGAATGAGTCTCAAAGTGGAGTGGGAAACAAATGGGGATTTGAGGAAAAGGCTAATGAGCTCAAGTCAGCAGGTGCTCCTCTTCGGCCAGGAGTGGGAAAATCCTCTACAGTCACGGGTCTTCGCCGATAAACAACTTCAAAGGAGAGGGGAGTGACAAGGATTTCTCCCTCTAGTCCCAGACCAGGAGGGGAAAACTCAGTAGGAACATTCCCAAAATTCAGGAAACGGGAAACCTCTGAAGGAGGTCTATCAAGAAACTGAGGAGGATAAAAAGGGGTTCTTATAGAAGGAAATGGCGGATTACCTGTTTCAGTGGTGGAAGTTTCTTCTTTAGGGGCCTTTCCTTTTCTGATAACCACCTTCGGATAAGTTACAGGTGTAGCTAGAGGCAGTTGTGGATGTGACCGCGTGTGTCTACCTCTAGAAGCCACAATTAAAACAACGGGTTCGCTCCAGTGGAGTCATCACAATGGAGTCGTCACAACGGTGCCAGAAATGTTGGCGACGAAAGTCACTCCTGGATTGCTGGCAGGAGCAGAGCCCGACGCCCATCAGTTTTAAGTCACAGTTTGTTTATAGATGGGTGATCAAATGGAGGGAAACTCAAAACAATAGCGTTCCAACTCTAAAACCAGGCTAGGTATGCATGAGCAAGTGAGGTCTTGTGTAAACTTCAGACAGTGAACTAGAGTAAGGGGTGAAAAGGTGGAAGACTTGTATGAGAGGAATGCGGAGGTCTGTCATAAAAAACAGGTTTCTAATAGGCTGAGGAAGAAGACGTCCAAATGTGATATCATCTTACACTCAAACGCAAAGGCTAGAGAATACAGCTATGTGACAATAATTTTTTTATCATAACATAACTGCAATAACTCATGTTACTCAGTCAATCACGAACTCTCTTAGCATGAGACGAAATTAGACGGAGTAAGAAAAATTGTCTGTCATAAAACAAGAAATCTCATATACAGATGCATAATCTGAAAGCTAGAATAGAAGTTAAAAAATTACAGTAGGGAGCTCTGCTCAACCATTGATACTTACAAAATACCACAACTGAGCCTATATACTCAGGAAAATTCACCTTACAGAGGCGCACCCCGTCATCCAATCTGGGTGTCCCTTCAGTCAAACTCATACTGATGTCTTATTTTAAGCGCCATCTTAACTAAGCATGGCCCTTGTAAGGAGAGTAGCTGAGCCATTAAGTACTGAGCTAGCATGCACAGACTTCTCTGTTGATTTGAAGACTTTACCATGGCGCCTTTGAGAAAATTGATACACAGGACTTCTTTGGGCGGATGGCTTGCCAGAACCTCCATTCCTTCACTTAATGAATGAGAGGAAGTCTCAACCACCCGCTCTTGTCATCATTTACTTCAGGCGAGAAACAATATGGAGATCGGATCCGGTGGAGATTAGAGACTGCAATGATCCTCTCTGTAACTGAACTGAGCGCTTCGGCCTTCTTGATCTGACAGTTCTTACTTCTCCTGGCGATGTCGTGGGCCCGGGCCCGAGATTCTCTCGGCACCTCGCACCTCGGAAAATAACGGAGATTCTTTTTTCGAGTTGGAGTCGCGATGGGCGAAGCGCTGAGATGGATCTACTCATGCCAGGTGTTCGTTTCAGATGGACGGCCTTTGATCATCTCGGAAATATTGTGGGCCCAGGTCCTCGCGACCTCGCAACTTCGCTGGTTGAACTGTCAAGTTTTCACCCTCCTATTTTGCGAGTCCCCGAGATGCGAGAATTCAACGGAATGCTAACTTTATCTCCAGCCAACGTGTGTCCACCCGTCGACCACGCGGTCCCACCTTATTCTCTTCCACACATTCACACGAACCTCGTCACTTCGCAATTCGTGAATCCTAATGCCAATACCTCGGGACTTCTCGCAGCAAGATCCCGAGGGCTTCTGCCACCTGTATTCCACTTTGCCGCTCGTGAATTCGAATGACTAATTCTTCCAACCTCTGATGCCTGAGTCCCCGATGTGGGTAATCTAATGACAAGCGTCCGCTCCCGAACTAACAGTCCAGATCTGTTCTTCTGTCGATCCGACGGCTGACACCATTCACCTCTTTAACAACATATGTGCTATACTTGGTGTGACTCGGCTGACTGCAATTACCCACCAACCGTCGATTTGCTTCACAAAAATAGACCCTGGACTCTGTCGATGACATTTTGCCCGCTCACTTGACCTGCTACTTGGGAAAAACAAGGATTCTCCTGTGTTGTGCTTGATCATTTCATGCAACTTGCAGGCCTGAATTCTATCGAGCTCATGACAACATTTATCGCTAACAGTTAAATTCGGCAAGAAGAAGCCTAAAATAATTCTTCAATCTTTGTATTTATACATAATGGTCTCAACCCAAAACGGTTGGACTTCTCATAATTTATAAATAGTAAATATTACAATATGAAAAACGGAATAGTTCCATTAGCATCCTCCTCTATCTCTTCGTATGTTGGAAAACATGTTTCCTCCCCTCATCCTTTATCCTGGAGGAAGCTGGCATATGATCGTGACCTGTATGAGTAGTATGTACATGTTGTCTTACGTGTTTCCATATGTTCTTGTTTTCCCATATTCGACACACTGGATGCATCTCCTCACTAACTGTACCACCAACCCAGAAGGTTCAGTTGCTTCATTTTCTTCAAAACTGTATAACTTCTTTTTACCTGAGGCAACCTCTCTGATATCCTATTTTCCCCCAAAGATATGACCTGTAACTGCAAACTGGGATTTACTATCCACTTGTTTATTGGGAAAATATCAATTTGGTTCATTTGTTGGATGGTTGTGCTAGCTTCTTCTTTTCTTGTCCTAGAATTATGTTGGTTCTTTGTTATGTCAATTTGCCCAGGGCCTCGAAGATACAATTTCCTTCAACATCAAGTAGCCCTTTGTCTAGTGAATATAATACTTCTATACAAGCTTTATTTACCTCTCTATCCAATCTTTTGCTTTCGGCCAGATTTGCTTCCCAGGCCTTCAAAATCATGTCACCTCGGGTTTTCTCAGAAAGAGACAATCAAGGAACCTATAATACATCATCTTTTGGTACTAGTAAGATGTAGATTTTAACCTTGTACAATATTTACTGCAAACAAATATTCAATAAAAGAATAGAAAATATACAATGGAAAATACAAACATTACATGGATATTTTCCACCTGGAAACCCAAACTGAGAAAACCAAAATATTCTATATTTTCATTGTGTTACATTGTTTATAATACAATATACATATAGGAGCCAGCGGCATCCAAAACCCTAACCTAATGACCTAGATTCCACAACCTTAATTCCTTAACTGAAAATAGAAAACCATTGGCAAAGAAACCATGTGCCGAAAAACCACCTAAAATATCTGACACATTTTCTGAGGAAAACAAATATCTGGCATTTTCTGAGTTAGAAAAAAAATTCTCAGGGGTGCTACCCTGAACCCCCACCCAGGGAGAATTCACCCCCCTGTGCACTTAACTGTTGAAGGAAAATCTCCCTGCGGACAGGTAGATCTCCTCTTGAGAGCTAGACTCTTAACTCTAAAGATAGAAGGTGCTTAACATGGACACTGACTTCCTTTTATATCTAGATAAACTAATGTGTGAGGAGGAAGGAGAAAAGAAGTACCCTTTTACCGGTGTTCATCCTTGCACGGTCCGAGTTGAGCTCCAATATTGAACTCCTCGATAAGCCCTATAGACAAACAAAGATACAACCAGCTTCCTACTCTACTAAGATAAGCTCAAAACAAATCTATCTACTAAATACAAGTTCATGTGAGATCAAACACAAACTAGAAAGAAACAGGCCAAGCATATTATATTAATGAGAAAAAAGTGTTACTTACAGCCACGGATGTAGTGCAACAGCTTCACCAAGCTCTCCTTGTCCAAAACCTTGCTTAAACAATCCATATGCCAAATGCTGATGTTCCAAATGAAACCTTCCTCATGAGATCATAAGTTAGATGTTTCACAATACTTTCCATCCCTGTATTGTATGTTTCCTATGAGATCATAGGTTTCATACCTCCAATCTTTCCTTCTCTTCTCCTCCATGGAAATCCCTCATTATATAGAATTTGGAGGATTAACTACCATGGAGAGGATCTCTCATCTGATCCACTAAGAAAGGGATCTCTAAGATATTTAGGGAGAAAATATCTCTTAACAAATTTGGGGAGGAAATATCTCTCAAGGATTTTAAGGAGGAAATATTTCAACCATCAATGAGATCCTCCACCTTCCCTAAAAAATAGGAAACCAAATGTCAGGTGTATTCTCACACTTAATTGCTTTCTTTTTCATGAATATTAAAAATAATTCATGTGCACTTGATTCTCACACTCAATCAATTCATTTTCCATGAATAATAATAATAATTCATGTGTACTTTGGTATTTTGGCCTTCATATAATATATCCCTCCTCCACATTGACTAGGGATTGTGACATAGGCTATTCCATGGTGTCAAGGTGTATGAGACACTTATATGACACTTTATGACACTTAGGGCGAGGTACCTAGGTGTGCAAAATTCATGTGTAACAGAATGCCCCCTAAAGTGTGAGTTCAGAAGAGAGAATGATGGCCGAAACACTTTACAAGTCTTTAAAGAAAGGATGTGGACTCAGAGAACTTGGTAGAAGATGCAAACAAAGATCCAACAAATATTATGACATGTTTCAAACCCAAGGCAGGCATACCTATGCTTGGGTGATAAAGACTTGCAAGATATGGTCGCCATAAAATACACTGCGGATCCATAATTATATTGATAAAAGGTATAGCCACCGAGGATACAGTGTGGATCTATACTCCTATGACCTGAATAGATCATAGCCATGAAGAATACATAGTGGATATATGATATGACAAGACATAGCCACGACCAATAAAAAGTGGATCTATGTAATAGTATATGTGCCATTGTTCAAAAGAAACGCCTTCGCAACCTCGGAAAAGTACATATAAGAGTGACGAATCAACCCAGGGTCTTCTTACCGATCCCGATGGAGTATGAATCTAACCATGCGAATAGATGTATTGATGTCGAACATGGCAGAAACCACTTGATTACTGGTCAATGATGTAAACTATTAATAAGAACAAGGGAAATCACCATTGATGTCAATGATTCCCAAGGTACCCTAGTACATTCCAACGAATGTGAATAGATGAGTTGAAGTCGAACATTCATGGAATCATCCGATCAGAGGTCAATGATGTAAACCCCTGTCGGATGTGAGTAGGCCTGCCATTAAGGCATGCAAGTCCCAAGGTACTAACTGGTTTCTAAGTCTAGTTCCTGGATAATGTGATGAAGTCGACAGGAATAGACTCGTCGCAGGAGGGCCTTGATGTATCCCCCATCAACGAAATGAAATTGACATAGAGATGTAAATTGGTAGATCAAATGAACATGGATTGACACGGGTATTGAGACAAGATATTTGTGATGGTTGACTCTCGAGATGGATACTTCCCTTGAACACTGAGGTACAACAACAGAAACATGACATGGAACAAAACACGATGATGCAGTAGATACTGTAACTTTCGTTGGGTGACCCAAAGGAGTAAGAAAAACTCAGAGGATTGGTTCAGTGCAGAGGTTCAGTGGATTAATATGTGTGCGAAGACAAAGTGTTGTGTTCAAGGGTGACTCTAAGAGTTACTGGTAATGTTCTCAAAAACTGCTTGGCTTGCTTCCTTCATTTTTTCCCCCATCTAGATAGACGAGTACATGTTTTTAATTTAAGGAGCTCGAGGAGGGTAACACATGCTCGATATAAATCACCTTTGGTAAGTTCCTCTTCCTTTGTTTAACGAACTGGAATAAGTAAGGGTTCGGTCTCATATGGGCCCTTCAATGCATGATTGTTTTAACGAGACCATAGAAGGTAAACATGGTAGTTTTTCATTTTTAGAGAGTCTGAAAATGACTTAAAGAAGACTCCAATGTTGTCCTTTTTCATAATGTTAGTCTTGTGAGGCCAAAAAAGAGATAAATTATCACTCGAAAGACGCCCTTTCAAACCTTTTAATGAGTGGGAAAGGAAGCAAGATCACTCGACAATATTTTAATGTTTAGAGAGTTTGAAAAGAGCTTAAAGGAGACTTTAGGGGGTTCCTTTTTCGTGTATCCGTATAGGTCTGAAAAAGATATAAAATCTTACCCAGATGCATTTTCATGTATTTACGAGCACGAGAAAGAACAAAGACTAAGCTCGGTATGCCCCCAGCTGGAAAATCTAGTGGCTTAACTCCAGAATGATCATCAAAGGCTGGAGACATGCCCCCCAAGATTCAATTCATTCACCGACTTTGAGGTTGTCACCAATTTCTGTGCTATATGGAGAAAAAGGATACAGGTGGATGAAATGAAGGTTCAAAAATGAGACCTAACGAAAGACTTGACTCGACATCTATGAGATATGGCGAAAGACTCAAATTGAAGGGAGAGGTAATTGTTTCATTTTTTAACGAGCTTGACACAGGAAAAGAACTATGGTCAAGGTTCCAGGTTCAATCCCCAAATTGTTTTTTCATTTTTTAACGAGCTTACTATAGAGAGAAAAACTATGCTCAAGGCCTCTGTTTCATTTTTTAGCGAGATTTCCACAGAGAAGAGAAACTATGTGTGTGGCCATGAGGTGTAACTTCCTGACCACTGTTTCATTTTTTAGTGAGCTTGACACGGAAAAGGGAACTATGTTCGTAACCTCTATTTTATTTTTTAACAAGCTTTCCACAGAGAAGAGAAACTATGCTCGTGACTCTGTCTTGATCATGGCTTCCAATGGGATAATTCTCTTGAAGGACACCATGTCAAGGGACAAAACTCAGTCATGGATTCCAAGAGATCTTCACTAGATGGAAGAAAAATTCTCTGGAAGGAACACATGTCGAGGGTCGTGACAGGGGTAAGGAGATCAGGCTCTAATATCCCTACCAAAGAGATCACCATGTCAACTATCGGATCTAAGTCATATGAAGTTGAAGTCATGGGATAAAATGCCACATAATTGACATGTGGTGGGGATGTTATTGTTTGCATATAAGAACCATTTAGGGAGGTAATCCAGTCAGTACTGATGAATGAAAGTTGATCAATAGTGAAAATTCTTCCGTTGTGATGGAAAGATATCATGCAGAAAAGAGTGGATACAATAGATTTCATGGCATAGACATAATTCTGACTAAGGATTAAAGAGAAATCCAAGGGGTCTTGGACTACCATGACATCAATAAAGACAGTTTTCCCTCCAAAAGTTATGGGAAACTGAGGAAGGGTCCCTAAAGGTTGCCTGGTTCTTCTGTTAAAAGATAACAGATTCTATGTAACTGGCACAATATGAGGACAACCAAAATCATGCCAAGCAATAGAGGATAAAATACTAACGGATGCACCTTCATCTATCAGCGTTTGAGGAATGTCCCGAACACAAACTTGTACTGTAATATAGAAAGGAATGTGAGAGGGAAGATGAGGTCCATTTAGCACACCCAAATAAAAAAGGATGGACTCATTACTTGGAGGGGTTTTTGCAAGAGAATGAGGAATGTCCCCCGGCATGTTAGAGTCTGTATCAAAGAGAAAAATGTGGGTAGTATCGGGTTTACTCTCTAGAGGGAGAGTAGGATTAACCAATGGTGGACTTGGATCGACCACTATGGTACTCTTCGGATGAAGGGTGGGACTGACCAAGGAAGGGACT
Source organism: Picea engelmannii (assembly GCA_009831015.1). Taxonomy (NCBI): domain Eukaryota; kingdom Viridiplantae; phylum Streptophyta; class Pinopsida; order Pinales; family Pinaceae; genus Picea; species Picea engelmannii. The sequence continues at coordinate 15,146 of ML791207.1, forward strand.
GGATCAGTCACTTTGTCACTCCTCAACAGAAGAGTGGGATTGACCGATAATGTAACCGGAGCAACCACTTTGGCACTCTTTGGATGAAGGGTGGGAATGACCAAGAAAGGGACTGGATCAGTCACTTTGGAACTCCTCAATGGAGGAGTTGGATCGACCGATGGTGGAACCGGATCGACCACTTTGGTGTCACCCTCTAACAGGAGAGTGGGATCGACCAAGGATGAAAATGGATCAACCACTGGGGTTACACTCTTTTGATGAAGAATGGGGTTGATCGATGACGGAACTGGATCAGCTACTTGGGTTTGTGGTTCAATAGAGGAGGAAAATAGATTGACCACCTGATCCACCGAACTGAATGGGGATGGAACCGGATTGACCAGTCCATCGACTAACAATGGGTTGGGGGAAAGCTTACGATAACCTTTTGGAAGTTGAAGTTTTTCCAAAATAGAAGAAGCCTCGTCCATACGAGGACAAAGGTGAGAGTAATGATTTTCTTTACATAACATGCAAGGGAACTTGACATTTTTCTTCTTCTTACCAACCTTAACATCACTAGTTGACAGGGTGTCATTGGCATGTCTAGCAGAGGCCGATGATGTGAAGGACCACATTTCTAAGACCTTGATAAGATCGGGGAAATCCCTCAGAAAGTGGTCACCCTTACAAATACTGCAAGGGAATTTGGGTTTTGGATTCTTTATTTTAATCTTGTTGACCTCATCAAGACTCCCAGTACTATTAATGGTAACTAGTTTCTTAGATCCAACATCTGATGTTGTTGGGGCCTTGGTCCTTTTCAGGTTTTTCTTCTTCTTCTCTTTCTATTTCTTCTTCTTATGATCAACTTGGCTACTTGCTTTATAACTTTCACTAGGCGAAGAAGGAGAAATGGAAGGAGACTTGATGGAAGAAGAAGGAGAAAATTCAACATGAGGTTGATGTGTGGGTGGTGTAATGACATCTAAAGTACTAGGTGCAGTTGAAACATTGGGAGGATTCGGGATTACCAGAGTGGGGAACAACCAAACTGGTAATCCGATGGTGAGTCCTGGAAGAATCGATGTGGAAATATACAGAGGACCAAAGTTTCCAAACGAAGGAAAGGTATAAGGTTCCCCAGGAGAAGGGGTTCCTCCATTGGTACTCTCGGGATTCGATGCCATTAACACTGACTCGACCAAAGGTCCACTAAGTAAAACAAACAACACACGCTATGAATATGAGAAGTAATCAATCAAACAAACCTTCCTATGATGAAACCACTAGTTGGTGATGAAATCCAACGTCACGAGATCAAAATAGGAAGGGTCGGGGATAGATCGGGTGGATCAGTTATGTTGGTGACCTTATTAACGGACTTACGCCTTGGTGCAAGATTCCACGCAATAATTGTGGATTTAATCTCCAAGGAGCTCGATTGAGTTTGACCAATGTCTATTCCAGGTACAGTGAGACTTCCCTTAACCATCACCTTGTGTGGGACCCTAAAGATTATGGCTACTAAGGTCACCAATTCGTAGTCAGACCCTGGGTGGGTACAGTCGACAGTCCAGTTGGAACATATGGGTAGGATAACAAGTCTGAAATCAAATCGAGAGGCTCCCACACATAATCGTGGGTATACCTTCAAGTGATCCCCAATATACGATCCGACCACTACAAACAGTTGAACCACGGAGGGTTAATCTCCGTAATTCGCCCTAATGTGACCTCGTGTGTAACCCCTGTGTGAGAGGGGGATCCCAAAAATCCTATACAATAATTGGATTTCACTCTCCCTACCGCAATATACTAATTTTGTTTTATATCTTTGGAAAGTTATCCTCTCAACCTATTCCAAAGCCCTACACCTTAATCTAATGTAGGTTTGCCTAACAAAATGTAAAAAGTCTGATAAATTTTAGTTTAGCATTGATTTTAGTGGTTGTTGTTTACATAGAAGGAAAATGGCATGGACAATATGGTGTTTTGACCGACTCAAAATTTATGCAAAGAGATGAATATGGAATCTTTTCATTTCGATGAAATCTATGCTACGACAAGGAGAAAACATTCATCATTTCAGATGCACAATGTCCCAAAAATGCCCGAAAACATGCAATTCTGCTACTTCAAATGCAAGCTAGTTTCACTACCTAAAATAAAGAATGCATATATGTTCTTTGTTTTATTATTATGTGTACATAAATTAAATACAAAACATTCAATGCTCCATTACTTTCAATCAGAAGAAAGAGTCCTCTGCAGATGCAAAAGTCAGAAAGAAAAAGACCACAAACAAAGCACACACTCAAGGTAGTGAGAACTGAAAGAAAAAAAAGAAGAACCTTGGTCTAACAAGAAATCAATCAAGGATTCTAAAACCAACAAGCATCCAAGGAGTACAATAAAATGCAAAGAAGAATCCAAAAAGAGACAAGGAGAAAGAGAAAATACCCAAATTGTCCCGACAAAACAAGTAGCTAGAAAGAGCAATTTTCACATTTCTGAAAAGGGTTTCAAGCTCCAATAAAGACAATAGGGACTGATAAGCATCAAAACCCAATCCAAAGAACTTCACAAACCATTCACAAAGACTGGGTAAATATTTCCACAAAACAGGTTGCAAAAAACTAATGAGAAAAAGGCAGAAAAACCCCAAGAAGGAGACTGGCGCTCCCCAAAAAGGGTACACAGAGCATTATAATGCTCTGTATAAGGCCTTTAGGGAGAATTGGCGCTCTGATAACAAGGGCAGGGGGCGCCAGGCTTCCTACAATCTCTAAAAAAGAGCCAAAAAATTGCAAAACATTCACCTAGAATACATAACAATTGGTGAAAATGTAAGTGAAGATGGGAGAAGGCTAATGGATCATAAACAAATAGAAAAATTGATCTGAAAGGTGGTAAAAGGTCAGGGTAAAATGAAGGAAATACAATAGGATTCCTTCCCCAGTGGATTCGATAATTTCTGTTGAAGGAAAATCTCCCTACGGACAGGTAGATCTCCTCTTGAGAGCTAGACTCTTAAATCTTAAGACAGAAGGTGCTTAAAATGGACATTGACTTCCTTTTAGATCTAGATAAACTAATGTGTGAGGAGGAAGGAGAAAATAAGTACCTTTTTACCGGTGTTTGTCCCTGCATGGTACGAGTTGAGCTCCAATCTTGAACTCCTCGATAAGCCCTGTAGACAAACAAAGATACAACTAGCTTCCTACTCTACTAAGATTAACTCGAAACAGATCTACCTACTAGAGACAAGTTCATGTGATATCAAACACAAACTAGAAAGAAACAGGCCAAGCATATTATATTAATGAGAACAAAGTGTTACTTACAGCCATGGATGTAGTGTAGCAGCTTCACCAAGCTCTCCTTGTCCAAACCCTTGCTTAAACAATCCATACGCCAAATGTTTATGTTCCAAATGACACCTTCCTCATGAGATCATAAGTTATATGCTTCACAATACTTTCCATCCCTGTACTATATGTTTCCTATGAGATCATAGGTTTCATACCTCCAATCTTTCCTTCTCTTCTCCTCCATGGAAATCCCTCATTATATAGAATTTGGAGGATTAAATACCATGGAGAGGATCTCTCATCAGATCCACTAAGAAAGGTATCTCTAAGATATTTATGGAGAAAATATCTCTTAATAATTTTGGGGAGGAAATATCTCTCAAGGATTTTAAGGAGGAAATATTCCAACCATCCATGAGATCCTCCACCTTCCCTAAAAAATAGGAAACCAAATGTGAGGTGGATTCTCACACTTAATTACTTTCTTTTTCATAAATATTAGTAATAATTCATGTGCACTTGATTCTCACACTGAATCAATTCATTTTCCATGAATAATAATAATAATGCATGTGCACTTTGGTATTTTGGCCTTCATATAATATATCCCTCCTCCATATTGACTAGGGATTGTGACATAGGCTATTCCATGGTGTCAAGGTGTATGAGACACTTATATGACACTTTACGACACTTAGGGTGAGGTACCTAGGTGTGCAAATTTCATGTGTAACAATATACAATATACATATAGGAGACATTGGCATCCAAAACCCTAACCTAATGACCTAGATTCTACAACCTTAATTCCTTAACCGGAAATAGAAAACCATCGGCAAAGAAACCATGTGCCGAAAAACCACCTAAAATATGTGACACATTTTTCGAGGAAAAAAAATATGTGACATTTTCCGAGTTAGAAAAAATTTCTCGGGGGCGCTACCCTGAACCCCCACACAGGGAGAATTCACCCCCCTGCGCACCTGACACACATGATCAAACACTACTACTCGTGAAAATAATATAAAACATACCCAACATTCTCCCACTGGTTGTTTTCTTTACATAAAAGGGGTTACAGGGTTACAGAGTCAACAATCTAGGGCAACAATGCCCATGGATACTATACACCAAGAGAACTTCTCAGTGTCCACCTTCATCAACAACACTTTCTTTTCTTCAACCATGTCTCTTGCAAAGTGATGTTGAATATCAATATTCTTTGTCTTTGAATGATGAGTTGGGTTCTTCGCCAGAAAAATTGCACTCTGACTATCACAATCTATCCTTGCAGATTCGTGTATCAACCCAATACCTGAACACAATCTTTGTAACCATACTACTTCCTTACTTGCATGAGTGGATTCCATGTATTCAAAATCTTTAGTTGAAAGTGCCACTACAGCCTGTATTTTTCTCATCCAACTTATTTCTCCTCCAAACAGGTTAAACACATACCCACTTCCAGATCTCCTACGATCCAGATCTCTAGCCTAGTATGCATCCACAAAGCCATGTATACCTACCACTCTACCCAATACCGATCTTTCTTCATAGGACAATCCATAGCTAGCAATTCCACGCAAATACCTGAAAACCCTTTTTACTGTTGTCCAATGCTCCTTCCCTGGTTTTGACATATACCTGCTCAAAACTCACTACATGTGCAATGTCCGGTCTAGTAAATACCATTGCATACATCAAACTATCAACTACACTCGCATATGGTACACGATACATGTCCTCCTCCTCTTCATGTGTCTTGGGACACTGATCCACATATAACTTTACACCAACAGGAATAGGAACCTTGATTGGTTTACATTCCTGCATATTAAACCTCTGCAATATTGTCTCGACATATTTTCTTTGATTTCTCCATAGTTTCCTCCTTTTCCGATCTCTTTTAATTTCCATGCCCAAAATGAAATTTGAAGCACTGAGATCCTTCATGTCAAATTTAGAGGAAAAATGAGTTTTCACATCCTGGATAATCTCCTTGTTTTTTCCTATCAACAACATGTCATTCACATGCAAGACCAAATAAATCAAATGATCACCAATTAATTTAAAATACACATAGTGATCCTCTTTGCTTCTTCTGGAGACAAGTCCCAACATATAAGTATCAAATTTTTTATACCACATCCTTGGTGATTGTTTTAAACCATACAGGGACTTTTTTTATTTTGGATACCAACTTCTTCTTTCCCTTCACAACATAACCTTTTGGTTGCTTCATAAAGATTTATTCTTCCAGATCCCCATGTAGGAATTTTGTCTTCACATCCATTTTTTATATTTCAAAATCAAATCCAATAGCAACATATAACAAATATATTATAGAGGTTAACTTGGCAAAAGAAGAAAATATCTCACCAAAATCAATTTCCTCAACCTGGGAATAACCCTTTGCTACTAACTGAGCTTTGTATTTCTCTACTTTTCCTTCTGTATTCAACTTCTTTTTAAATACCCATTTGTTGTCAATGGGATTTCTTCCAGTTAGAAACTCCACTAGATCCCAAGCCTCAGTCTTCTCCAAAGATGCCATTTCTTTGTCCATGGCCATTTTCCAAATATTTGCATCCTCTGAATCCACTACCTCCCTGACAGTTCTAGGATCATCATCAGTAATAGACAAAGAAAAATTTGAATGGAAATCGGATGGAGTATACCTTTCCAGTAGCCTTCTTTCTCGAACCGATCTCCTCAATATTGGAGTATGAGAATATTCTTCTTCTGATTCATATTCTTATGTAGAGTCTAACTCATCATCCTTTAAATCAAACTCTATTTTCGTTGGTTCTTCCTTACTTGGTAGGAATTATTTTTTAACAACATCCTTCATTTCTATAAATACCACATCTCGGTTATACACTACCTTCTTAGTTTTTGGGTTCCAAAGATTATAACCTTTGAGACCATCTTTATATCCAATAAAGATACACTTTTCGGCCTTCTTATCTAGTTTACTCCTATTTTTCTTTGGAACATGAACATATGCATCACAGCCAAATACCTTGAGATGTGTGAGAGAAGGTTCCTTACCATTCCATACCTTTTGTGGAGTCTTGTCATCCAACGATGATGAGGGTGATATGTTGACCAGGTAACATGCAGTACCCACTGCCTCTGCCCATAATTCTTTCTCTAACCTGACACCACTGAGCATGCACCTTGATTTTTCCATCAACGTCTTGTTCATCCTTTATACAACTCCATTCTGTTGAGGTGTATATGGAGTGGTATTCTGCCTTGCTATACCACACTTCTTATAGAATTCTTCAAATTAATTCCCGCAGAAATCTTCGCCATTATTTGTCCTCAATACCTTAATTATTTTCTCTGTTTGATTCTCAACAAGAGCCTTAAACTCTGTAAACCTGTCAAAGACTTCAGATTTCTTCCTGAGGAAATATATCCAAGTATTCCTCAAGAATTCATCTATAAATGAGACATAGTACACAGATTTTCCCAATGATGGGTCTGACACAGGTCCAAAAACATCAATGTGAACTAGGTGCAAAATTCCTTCTACCCTCATTGCACTAGAGGGGAATATTATCTAATTATGCTTCCCATATAGACAATGTTCACAGAAATAAAAATCTAGAGAGCAGTTAGACATACCTTCAACCATACCTTTACCATGTAGTAGTTTTTGTATCTTTTTTGCCACTTGAATGAGAAAAAGATGGACACTTGCAAGTCCAGTTGAGTCAGCTGAAGGAACGAAGTTATTGTATGATTCAAATGACTCAATCACATGAAATAAACAAACAAACAAGCTAATAACAACTAAAGAAACAAAACTAAAGTGCATAAGGAAATTAGAACTAAAATCAACCAAACAATTGACCAATATTCATGCCACCAATGGATAGATTGTATTAGTGGGAAAACACCAAAGAGAAAGGGAGACTTATGGGTCCCCTCTTCCTCCAAGGGAGGTCTCTTGAATCCCCTATGTGATATATCTTCTTACAAATATAAAACTAGAAAGGAAATGGTGAAGAAATCCAAGCTTATTCCCTCAAGAGGTGAGGTGAATAGCCTATTAATGAAATGATGCTAGTATTCTCCAAAAAGGAAAGAGGTTCCTTGTAGGAGAATAGAGGCAACATAACAATACAATGATATTCTTGAATTCATAGTGAACCTATGGCCTCTTTTTATAGAAAATATTTGAGGAATTATCCAATCGGTCTTTAGTGTGAACAAGGGGCCCTTTAGGGCACCCTTAGGTCTTTGACCAACCCCCCACTTGGATTCAGCTAGGATTTGAGGGTCAATTCGACTTGGGAACTGAACCATAAGTGGGTGAGGGATCGACAAGAACCATAAATGCACCGTTATCAAGTGTGTGCAGATTTTTGCATACACAGTCATGCATCGGCCACATCTGCACCTTTTTGATGTTTTTGACCTACACATGTGTGCATGCTTCCTGTATTTCTTCTGTGCATGTTAATTTTTTAACCAGTTGTATAGTTTGTGCCTTTTGAAAATGCATTTTTGAAGTTGTGGGTGAACTAATAGGTGTTTTGGAGATGTTGGATTCCTGTAATCATTTGCGGATGAAATTTCAGTGATAACAGTAATTGAAGATCCTTCTCTCCGATATGCCCCAGTATTTGATGCCACAACATAACCTTTTCTCCAGAGAGTGTAGGAGTTATTTCTTCTTTGACTCCAATATCAGGAACAATGAACTATTACGCCCATCACTAATAGTGCTTCATTGTATCTTATATAGAGTTCCAAATCTAACTCCCTTCAGCAACACCATTGCTCCTCGAACCATCCTACAGGTTTCCTTTTCAACTATTTTTTTTACCCCTGCATCATCCATTTTTCTTACAGAAATCAAGTTTCTGGCCAAACATGGGATGTGCAGAACACCAAGCAATGTTTTAATCCTTCCATCTATGAGCCTCAACTTGACTTTTCCTCGTCCTATGATTCTGGTTTTTGAATCATTACCTAAGAAAACATTACCTCCATCATACCTTTCATATTCGCGGAACCACTCCCTGTGGGAAGTCATATGAAAGGATGCACCAGATTCAACCAACCATGCCTCATGATATGCTTGTGTGCTTGAAAAGGCCAAGTACACATTCCCTCCTTCTTCCTTGGAGGTCTTTTCTTTTGTAGAAGGAGATTCTTCATATCCCTTCTTTTTCTCAACTTTGGATCTACAATTCTTCTTGTATTGCCCTTATTTTCCACACCTCCAACATACCCTTACAAACTTTCCAGGAGATTTAGATCTACCCTTAGACTTAGATCTCCCACTTGAGAAATCAGATTTATTTCTTCCCCAGGAACGTCCTCTTGCAAATAATGCGTCTGTGTTATGTCCTTCCATATTTTTCCATCTCATCTCCTCCAACAACAACGATGAGACCATTTCAACAAACTTCAAGGAAGTTGTATTACTACCTATGGCCACAGCCATACTATCCCACGAGTCTGGTAAAGAACACAGTAAACTGATACATTTATCTTCATATGAAATTTTAATCTCAATAGATACTAACTGACTTACGATAGTATTGAAGGTGTTTTAATGCTCTGCCACTGAGTCTCCATATCTCATCCTCAGGTTATCCAGCTTCCTTCTTGGGAATACTTTATTCACTAGGGACTTAGACTGATACAAATTACCCAACTTTTCCCATAAATCCTTGGTTGTAGCTTCCTCTGACACATTCAGTAATACTGAATCAGAGAGACACAGTCAGATTGTTCTCTTTGCCTTCCGATCCAACTTTTTCCACTCATTTATTGAAGTTCTTGTAGGTGTAATACCTGGATCTGCCACGATCCACTAATCTCTGTCCACCAACAGATCTTCCATCTTGATCTTACACAACTCAAAACTTTTCCCATTAAACTTCTCGATCTCCATCTTCGAATTACTTTCCATTTCTTTTCACCTGAAAAATAATTACCACATATCTCCCACTGTAACAAGGCTTATCACAGTCCCAAGGCAAACAATTGACCACAAAGGCATCCCCCTGAAGCCAACAAAGTTCTGATACCAAATGTAGATTTTAACCTTGTACAATATTTACTGCAAAAACAAATATTCAGTAAAAGAACAGAAAAGATACAATGGCAAATACAAACATTACACAAAGATTTTTCCCCTGGAAACCCAAGCCGGGAAAACCAACATATTTTATATTTCCATTGTGTTACATTGTTTACAATACAATATACATATAGGAGCTAGTGGCGTCCAAAACCTTAAACCAATGACCTGGATTATTCCACAACCCTAATTCCTTAACCGGGAATAGAAAACCATCAACAAAGAAACCATGTTCCGAAGAACCACCTAAAATATGTGACACATTTTTTGAGGCAGAAACATATGTGACATTTTTTTCGGAAATATGAACATCGGAATGAAACATAATAATTAAGGAATGTTGAAATATAAAATAATCCTTTAGGAATTTCACAATGTGACATGATGAACATTGCAATGTATGATAACCATTTACGAACATAATGTCACAATGCGACATAACCATTGAAGTAGATATATATTTGACATAAGTCAAGAAAGATGAGCATTGCAATGTGACATAGTCATTAAGGAATGTTGGAATCCAACATAACCCTTCAGGAATGTTGCAATGTGACATAACCCTTAATGAACATCATATTACAACATACCCATTAATGTCTAGTAATAAGGAATTTCAAAAACAAGAATCTAGATACACCAAAGTTCACATAAAAAGAAATATAATTAACTGAAGAAATAATAATTATTATTGCCAACCTCTTGATGTTCGAATGTGACATAATTTCCAAGTCAACCTTTCAATGTCAACCATGGTCATCCCTCTTAATGTTTCAATCTAACATATACCTTGATGAACATTGCAATGTGACATAGCCATTGATGAACATAAAAATTCAACATATGTCAACAAATATGAATGCCACAATGCAACATAACCATAAATGAACATCACAATCCAACAAACCCCTTTAGAAAATTCATAATGCGGCATAATTATTGATGAACATCATAATCCAAAAAAACCCTTATGGAATGTAGTAATACAACATGTCCTTTGATTAAAATTGAAATGTGACACAATTATTCTATAATGTAGTAGCTGAAGAGAAGTAAACCAAGATGAATGCTTAAATGCAACATACCCATTAAGGAACCTTGTAATCCAACATAACCCTTGAGGAACGTCACAATGCCACATAACCTTTTTTCACGTCACAATGTTATAACATAACTATTGATGGACATAGTAGTTCAAAATAGGTCAACCAAGTTATGCATCACAATCTGACATAACTATAGTCAACCATAGTTGACCATAGACAACCTTAGTCAACCATACTCAAACATGTTCAATCATAGTCAAATAAAGTCAAACATGATCAACCATTGTCAACCATGGATAATTAGAGTCAACCATGGGTGACCATGTTCAACTAAATACAACCATACTAGAACATGGTCAACCATAATCACTCATAATCAAGCAAGGCCATCCATGCTCAATGAAAATCAAACATAATGAGTGAAGTTCAATCATGGTCAACTATAATTATTCATAATCGAACAAGGCCATTCATGCTCAATGAAAGTCAAACATAGTCAAATAAGTTAAATCATGGTCATCCATGGTAAAATATGGCCAACCATATTCAACCATGGTCAACCAAATTCAACATAGTCAACCATGGTTAACTAAAGTCAAGTATAGTAGAACATGGTCAACCATAGTCATTTATAATAAAACATTGTCAACCATAGTAAAACTATCAACCATATTAAAACATGGTCAACCATAGTCAAACATGGCCAACCATGCTTAGTAGTGAAATTCAACCATGGTCAACATGGTCAATAATAGGTAAAACATGACCAGCCATGCTTAATAAAAGTCAACCATGGTTAATCGCAATCATTAATAGTCAAACACAATTAACCATAGTCCAAGATGGTCAACCAGAGTCATCCATAATAAAACATTGTCAACCATAGTAAAACTATCAATCATATTAAAACATGGTCAACCATAGTCAAACATGGGCAACCATGCTTAGTAGTGAAAGTCAACCATGGTCAATAGGGTCAATAATAGGTGAAACATGACCAGCCATGCTCAATAAAATTCAACCATTGTTAATCACAATCATTCACAGTCAAACACAATTAACCATAGTCCAACATGGTCAACCATAATCAACCACAATAAACATGGTCACCCATAGTCAACCACAATGAAGCATGGTCAACCATAATCAACCATTATCAACCATGGGCAATGAAATTCAACCATAGTTAACCAAGATCAACCATGTTTAACCAAAGTCAACCATAATCAAACATGTTCAACCATAGTCATCCATAGTAAAAAATAATCAACCGTAGTCAAATTCAGTTGACCATGGTCATTCAAATTCAACTATAACCAAACATGGTGAAATCCTAACATGCTCAACCAAAGTCAACCMCAGGAAAACATAATCCATCAAAATTTAAAAATTATAACAAGGTTAATCATGCTCAACAAAAGTTAGCCATGGTTAACCATTGTCAACCATAGTCATCTATAATAAAACATGATCAACATATTCAACTACAATCAACCATAGTCTACATGATCACCTATAGTTAACCATAGTAAATCGTAGCTAACCAAAATCAACCATATCCAACTATGGTCAACCAAATTCAAACCATAGTTAACCAAAGTTAGGCATAGTCAAACATGTCCAACCATTGTTTTCCATAATCAAACATAGCAAATCATTGTCAAACATGGCTAACCATGGTCTACCATGGTCACCCAAAGTTAGCCATGGTTAAAAATGGTTAACCATTGTAGACCAAAGTCAACCAAAATTAATCATAGTCCACCATAGTCTACTAAGTTCAACCAAAGTCAATCATGGTCAATGAAAATCAACAATAGTCAACCATAATCAAACATTGTCAATCATGGTCCACCATAGTTAACCATGTCAACCATATTCATACATGGCCAAACATTTTCAAACATGGTGAAAAATGGTCAAACATGGTCAACCATGGGTCATACATGATCAACCATAGCCAAAGATGCTCAGCCATGGTCAATTATGGTCAAGCATTGATTAATGGATTTTTCCCCCATGACCTTGGGTCAAGTCATAGTAGAGCAAGATTGAATTTAGAAGACAAAAATCTACCCTCACAAACAAGCATGTAAAAAAGAAGTAACTACTTTTTACTAGGAGAGAGAAGGGAAGGGAAAAAGGAGAAGACTTGCACCTTAAAGCCTTCATTTGGTGTCAATCCCCATTCCTGCTTCTTGAAAAACTCCTGGTCTCTATCGAAACCAGCCTGCAATAGGAAACCAATATAGTGCTACAACAAGGTAGTTATAGGTTCAAGTAGCATATATTGTATGTATAAATAAAAATATATATGAAAAACGACAACATATAATGAACGCAAGATAGGAGGGAAACATAACTCTTCTATTGTTAATAATATGTGAAAGTTGGTTATAACCTAGTTCAACTTTTGGCACTGCTTTGGAGACAACTTCCCTGGTTCCTCCACAAGCCCTTCGAGCATCAACTCAATAGTAAGGATTTTCCCCAGATAACCCAATAAGGATAGGAACACATTTTATGGCTATATAGGAGAGGAAGGAACATTGGAAAAGGAGTTTCCATGTCATGGGATGCTACTGAGAGAATGAAGGGATTAGGGAAGCTTGTTAAATCTCAACAACATAACCTTGTACCATCAGAATTGTCCTCATAATTACCCTTAATGGTTCTTTTATACCATCCCAAAGAGGTTGGGGAGGCTGAATTCCATTTTGGTACGGGCTTAGGGACTTTGGGAAACAAGCCCAACAGAAAAACCCGCTTGAAATTGTAGAAATATTTTATTTTTCATAATTGTTTAGGGCATTCATGGGATAAAATATTTCAAAGCGTAGATGTCCACATGTTTCACAAAGGAAACCTGTAGATATAATCAAAATTCAAGTCTTTTAAGTAACTTTGATGGGGAAAGTTTGGGATTTTTCTTAGCAAGCTAGGGAAAAGGGTAAGGCCATGTCAGAAATGCATAGGTGTGGCAATTTGTGTGATAACATATGCCCCCTGATGTGTGAGGTCAGAAGGGAAAAATTATGGTCTAAATACATTATAAATATGAGAGGCGAGGATGCAATGAAGTAGACTCATGAAGGTTCTCGAACAACTGATACAAAAATAGAAACCATCACCCAAAATAAAGTAAGAGTATTCTCTTCCCAAGTCGGGCATTCCCGTGCTTAGGAGTGATGTAAGCATGGCTTCAAAATCATATACATTGTGGATCCACAACATATATGAACATATGAGAAATTACCATGGCCACAAAAAATACACAAAAGATCCATGTGGTATATATGAAGTAGAAAGCATGGCTACGAGGAATACAAAATGGATCCATGTGAAAGTAGACCATAGCCATGAATAAATACACAATAGAGCTATTCTCAAAATCAAGAACAAAGGATATTTGGAACCAATGGAGTGAAAAATTTGATCCTCTACAAGTACCAATGTCTATGGAGTGGTATAATATTTCGGGTAGGATCACAAAAGTTGTGATGGTCGTACTTCACCTAAAGTATTCAAAACAAATTGTCATGGTATGAGTCTACACTATGAAAATAGATGTGCTAGGGTCAAAAAATGTGAGACACCATTTGATTACTAGTCATTGATGTATATTGTTAACAAACATGAGACAACCCACCGATGATGATAATGGGTGTCAAGGCACCATGGTACAATCTAACAAGTGTGAATAAATTAGTTGATGTCAAACACCTAGTAGAATCTAACGAGCAAGGGACATCGATGTATTCCCACTTTCAATAGAAATGGAACCTACCACTAATGAATACAAACCACAAGGTACCAAATATGACTCTAGATCCCTATCCCATAGAAATATGTTTTGAATTCGATAGGAAGAGATCCACTAGAAGGAAGGAATTAAGGGATCCTCCATCATCCAACATGAGGCGTAGCAGAAGGCCAAATATTTGGAAGGACTCGGACGAAAATACTGTAAGGACCACACCAAGGTATGACTCCGGAATGCACCAGATGGAATAGTGCATGATAGAGACTCTTTTAATGGTAGCCAATAATGAAGAATACTGAAAAAGACAAGGAATCCACCAATGGCGTCAAATGGAAACCAGGGTATTGCATGAATCCCTATGTGTGATGATTTTTGTTGACGTCGAACACAAGGGAAATCGCTCAGTCGGGGACCAATGACGGTTTGTCATATGTTGATCACAAGGTCACCTATAAATGATAGAAATAGGCCTAGGGTGTGACTCTAGTTCATACTCTCATAGCAATGTGTTGGATTCGATACGAGTAGAACCACTAGCAAGAAGTGAATGGGGACCTTCTTTACGAGCACAAGTAAAGGAAAAATATACTTGTGATGATGAGACGGACTTGACTGACTTGGGAAGGCCAACATGCAAGTTCATAGACTAACTGCAGAATGACCGACTCGGGCTGAAACTTCCCTTGAAAAACAAAATGATAGATTATCTAACTTACGCAACATTGATTATAAATTGAGATACATTTGTGACATAGGAGGCATACAAAAACACTCTATATGGTTGGAAGAATAAGAAATCGGGGGAAATGATACTCAATAACCAAAAAAAATCTCTTAAAGCCATACTAGACCCGAAATTATGAGATATTGGCTCAAGATTGTGCTTTGTTCAAGGGATAAAAAACTATTTCCAACAAAAGAGATGAACCCTTTTCCCCCTTCTTTTTGGTTTTTTTTTTATTTTTTTGGTATTTTTCATATTATTAAATCCTGAAAATTAATAAAGTAATGCTAAAGTAAAGTGGATGGAATGAGTGTCATGGGAAAGAAAACTAGTTCTAGAGCACAAGGAACATACGTATTCTCAATGCAAGGAAGCATGTGCAGGATAAGGACACTCAAGGGAATTTTTCTCAAGCATGAAGGTGTCGAGTCGCAAAGGAATAAATTGCAAGTCTAGGAACCGATATGAATGCATAAGAAATGGGTTCAACAACAACATATTGAATCCGAAATCGGGCCTAAATGCACGAGCAATCAATATGCAATGCAATTGGAACTTAATCTCATGTTCTTTTTCGTAAATTTAGTCTCCCAACCCCAAAAAAGTGTAAAAAAATACCAAGGAGAACTCTTCTAGTGAAAGTTGACTAGAGTATTGTTTTTTCGTAATTAGTCCATTCGGTCCGAAAAAAGGTAAAATTACACCGAATAGACATCCTTTCAAATATGTTTAATGAGTGTGAAAGAAAACAATCTCACTCAACAATCTTTTCATTTTTAAGAAGTCTGAAAACAGCTTAACCGAGACACCATAATGGAGGGTATCCTGTAGGTAATATCCAGAATAAGATTGACTAAGAAGTTCATATTCAATGTCATGGAGGGACTAAATAGGACTCCCAATCCTAACTAAAATCTTGTAGCATGAGCACTAGAATAGAAAAGGGGTTCTAAACTAGGGTTCCCATGGAAGGTAGGTTCTACCATCAATGAAAAGACATTCTGAGTAGAAAGAAAGGCTTATGTTGTAAGTTAATGGGATTGACCTTGGGTTAAAGTGGTAATGACAACTGCTAATGAAAATATTGGAGGTGTTTGAAACCTACTCTAAATGCCAGTTACATGAAAACATCACCTGCCAGAGTCCTGAAATGATCCAGTCAACCAACTAAAGGATCAACAAGTACCCAAAATATAGCTTTATAAACCTGTTATGGAAACCACAACACTACAACATAGTTTGACATTAGTTTAGTTAATGGAAAAAATAAAAAATATATAAAGTGGGTTCTAAAATTATATAAATAAAGCCATTTTTACCATTTTACCATTTCATTTTCACCAATTAAACTAAAATTAACCCAAAATTGGAAAAACCCTTAAAAATTCACTTGGATATTGCTAGATCTTGGAGCAACAAAAACATGATTTGTCTAGACCAAGTAGGTGCTCATCCCATTCTCTTCATTTTCATCCTTTTAATTTTAAATTTTCATGAAAATTTGAGGGTTATCCCTCCCTTTTTTCTCACATATATGTGCTTCTGTGGGTTTCCTCAAAGTGATGCGCAGATTTCCGCACTTGGTATAAACACTGAGAGTGGATATCCACTCATGTTATCAAATAAATCCATGGATGCCTATATTTAGTTTGAAAAATAAAGGACTAACTCTCTTTTCCTTTGAATTTTTGGGCAAGATATTTGTCCATTGGACGAAACTTGAGCAATAGGAAGTTCATCGGGCCATATTTGATGACAATGATTCCAAAGAGGATCTCCAAAAATGTGGCATGTACAAATGTTTCCAAATTGGTGGCATGCAAGAACAAAAAATATTGCTAAACCTTCTCATTGACTATTGGCACCTCGATGCAGAATCATTCATGTTTGGTGGGCAATCCTTGACCATCACAATTGAGGACATATACTTCATCACTATTTTTCCCAAAGAGGTGAAGTGCCCAACTTCACAACCCGTGGAGGAGGTGGTTGAACCATCAATGACTATATCAATGAGTTCTGGGAGGATGGCATAGAGAAAATGGGCTTACAAGTGCCAATTAAACAAATCACCAACCTGAGCTTAAAGGTGATACTATATACCATAGCTCGCATCGTGGGGTCAAAATATTTACATCTAGCTTCACGGTCTCAAATGAAACATGTTGTCGAGTGTTTGTGACCTACCATGTTCGACTGGAGTTCCATTATGCTTTCATGCATGATGGCTCAACTTACTGACTACAAGTTGTGGAAGACCAAAACATTTGGGTTTGGTAGTGTCCTATGTACTTTATTCTTTGAGAGGGTGTCGATGATGAGACTAAGGACTCATATTCAAGGATACTTATGACCATGGCCTGCCATGGTCCAGTGGATTTAGTTGTTGGCTTGTCTATGAGGAGGGAAAATTTCTAACTTATTTAATGATGAATTATTGATCCAATCTCAACATGCTCAAAAATCAAAGTTCCCCAATGCTCATGAAATATACACAATTTTGAAGTGCTATTCACTTTCCGGTGGCATAAATGGATCAACAATTCGAGTTTGTATGCCAAATTTATCACGGTCTAAAGTCTTTCCAAAACAGACAAAAAAAGTCAAAGTTAATAGGTCAAAGTAAACTAATGATGTTAGCAGTACGATTGATGATGTCAGCATGAAATCATGTTGACATCAACATGCTGACGTGGAAACACCAGAGTGTGACACATGTCAAGATTTTTTGGTGTTTTCAGGGTTGAGTTGGCACAATACAGATTTGACACATGGACTGTATGCACATTGACACGACAGTCCATATGTGATGTGGCCCATTGACGGGTTGACCTGTGGAAGTGATGTGGAATACAGTGATGACTATGCAAGACTATTCATATGCCGATATCAACTATAACCACGATCCTCACGTCATGATTCCTCCTGAGGACGTAGGTAAATTTTATTTTATGTTATTTAATTTTTATTTTTTGATTGTATATTATATGTACAAATAAAATCATTCTTTCTTTTTGGTGAGATCCATAGTATTAACATGTGCTCCTTTAAATGTGCAGAGAGAGCACCGGTGAGACCGATAGGTGTTCCATGACACAACCATCAGGGAAGAGAGGAGGTCGGGCCCAACAAGGATGCGGTGAGGACTTTACAAAGAGTGGGTAGGAACTTGGACGCCCTAACATGCTCCATCCCCATGGCCACTATGGATGACCTTCCCATAGGGATGCAATGTCATGTATTAGGAGTAACTTGGACATGGGTCTATATGTTTCGATGTCTAGGGAATGTTGTACTTTGTTATGATAGGGTTCACCAACCTCAAGCCTAGACTATTATGTATTGAGAGAACGATTTTTTATTCATATATATTTGGGGCTAGTAGCCCAACCTTTTGTATCATGGACCTATTTTTGGACACACACACACACACACACACACACACACACATATATTTGTGCATTATTTTTATATTTTTACTAGCAAGTGGTAAATATTTACATGTGTGAAATATGTGCTTATGCGATTAATGAGACAAACGCCAGTCTAAAACATAATTAGAATAGGAATCAACTACCATATTAGCATGCCTAGGAACATGCTCATAAGTAATGAATTCAAATGATTTTTCCAAAATATGTACCATAAGGAAACGACACAACAAGATCAAATCACAGATCTGGTATAGACCATTCAACTGTGAGACCACCAACCGAGAATATAAAAAAACATGAAGGCATCGAATTCCATGCGACAAAGCATATCGTAAAATCTAAATAATGATCCTATATTTGACAACATTATTGGTAGTTTCTCCGAGACACACACCTCCAAAATACACAAGCTAACTAGTAGGTGAATAAATCACGCAAGACACATAAGACAAGTTTCTAGAATCATGATTAGCATCGTCTGCATATCCAATATAAATTGACGATTCCTCAAGCATATGCCACACAACAGAAGAAAAACAATCACTAACATGAAAAAATGTGAGAATTCAAAGTAAATTTATGTACAAAAATAAAGACTATTTACAAAAGGACTAGTACTTGAGTCGTGAGGCTCAAGCGTAGTACTTATTAAGGTAGACCCCATTTTTGAGCTCTGATATTACATTCCCCTCATAATCAGATTTATCATAAGACCATTTATACAACACCTTCAACACAATATATAGACTATACCACATGGGGTTGAACTTACCTACCCCGAGGGCATCCTTGTCCTAGTCATAAACTAAAACAAGGTCTCCCTCAGAAAACACCTTAGGATGAACAAACTTGTCATACTGAGATTTGAATATTTTCTTATGTTCTTAATTTTCCATTGTCGTATCTTGATGTTTCTCATTAAGTTTTTCAAGGTAAATGTAACTTTCTTCGATCCAAGTCGTATCTAGGAGGAGCTCGACAACAATCTTGGGTGAAGGGATTTTGCAATCAATCGAAAAGTCTGCCTCAACTCCATGGATGAGTTGAAAAGGTGAGAAACCCATTGCAGTTTTAACTAAGGTTCGGTAAGCCCATAATTCTAAATATAGCATCAAGTGCCAATTCATTCTAGTTGAGTTGATCATTCTTCTCAATATCATTTTTAAATACGTGTTGATGGCTCCAACCTGACTGATAGCCCGAGGATAGTAGGGAGATGAGTGCTCCTGTCTAAAACCCAGTTTTGATGCTAACTCTAACATCATGTATTTCTAAAAGTGATTTCCATGGTTAGTGACAATCTCCCTCGAAACCCCAAACCTAGAAATAACCTAATTGAACATGAAAAGTGTGGAAGTTTCACCTTCATTCACAAATGTTAGCATGGATTCATCCCACTTAGTGAAGTAGTCCATGACCACTATAATGTAATGATGCCCCCTAGATGAATTTGGGTGGAATTTCATAAAATATATGCCCCACTTAGTAAAGGGACCAACGGTAATGATGGGAAACATGGGAGTCTGGTGCGCACGCATATTCTTTGTAAAAACTTGACAAGGATGGAATTTCTTGACCACCTCAATATAATCCTTAAAGATAGTAGGCCAGAAATAACCAGTGTGAAAAATATTATAGGTTGTTTCCAACTATGATAATTGACTACCACATGCTCCACCATGACATTCATTTAATACTATTTCTGCCTCTTCATGAGTGAGGCGGGGACAGAGGATCGAGTATACCCCTCATCGATACAATGTGTCAGTGATAATGAGACAATTTTTAACGATATGAAAAATCCATCAACGTTCATCTCATGAATAGTGTGGGGGAAACTTCAAAGTCTAGCTATATATATATATATATGGATATATCTGTACCAAGAGTCAGACGAAGAGATGAGAAATATGTTCTCATTAGGGAATGAGTCGATGACCTCTCCCTCCTCATTCTCAACCAGAAACTCCGACATTAATTCATCGAAGACCAAAGATTTATTCTATTTTTCAACATTAATTCA
>ML791207.1:60217-73616 GCA_009831015.1 Picea engelmannii
TGGATATCGATGGCCACCCACCTTTTCCAACTGGCTCAAAATAGTTTTCTGACAATTTTGGCAATTTACTATTTTTAGCAGTTTTTAACTTCGGGGGCTAGTTTGAGGGACTAAACGACATTTTTTCACGATCAGACACCTCAATTATAGCCTAAGGCTCTCATTCAACCCCCTAAATGAATCTCGTCGATACCTTTCCAACGAGTTATTGTGTGCCCTAAACGGAGATCGTATGCAAAAGTTACGACCCCGAGAATTTAATGTACTAACTTACCCCAACGGAGCCCACATGACTTTTGGTGCTTCATCTCCTAGGGTTAGGTTTTTGGATGTATAGGGTTTTGGAATTCATATTTATTGTAAAAATTCCTTCAAAGCCTCATTGTAATCGTCTTCTTGCGAATGTGAGTAGTTGTCACATCTCTTCTCATAGATAAGCCACCACCATTCTAGCAAGTCTTTCACTCTGTATTTTTACAGTCTCTGTACATTTCTTTCATTAATAAAAATCATATATTATTGTATTTCTTTGTTTCTGGCAATATTTGTGTGTATTTCATTGTAATATCTTTGCTTTCATTTATTTCTAAAAAATAATACGGATCAGGATTCCTATTCCATGCAGTGAGGGTTGAGCTCTATTGGTGTCAACTATTCTTTGATCTCTGAGGTGTCCAATAATGGTGGAAAATATGGCCAAAGTAGGTACACATTGAACACTGGGTGCAAGCCAAGGAAGGGTGGAGTGTTGAGATCAAAATAATTTCTACCCATAGCCTTAGTGATAGTGTAAGGCCCATAGTGAAGTGGGTGAAGCTTCCGATGGGACCCTGTAAGGGACTCATTCTACAAATGTAACCAGACCTTGTATCCCACCTGAAACTGGTGTGGTTCTCGGTGTTGATCATTGCACTGCTTGTACTTAGCATTGTCTTTCTGCAAAATCTCATGGACCTGTTGGCAGATGTGTTGAATCTGCTCAATCACTATGGTGGCTTTGTCAGCCTCAATGAATCATGTTGCAAGAGGCAGTGCAACATCAATGGGACCCAAGGGCTGGAATCCCATCCCTACCTGAAATGGGATATGGTCGGTGGAGCTATGCAGAGACCTGTTGTAGATGTGTTGAACATAGGTAAGAATACCATCCCATGTATGTGTATGCTTAGGGTTGTACATGCACAATATGTGCACAATCGTTTGATTAACAACCTCTATCTAGCCATCGGTTTGGGGGTGGAAAGCAGTGGATTTAGTGAGCTTGGTGTCCAACAGTGACCAAAGACTCGACCAAAATGTGTTGAGGAACCTGACATCCTAATCCAAGGTAATGGTCTGTGGTATCCGAAAATTGACCCATACCTGTTCGAAGAAGATATTGGCAATATCTGTCATTGTGATGCTCTTCTTGCAAGCTTTGATAATGACCATCTTCAAAAACCAATCAACCACCACAAATACACAATCATTGTCATGATTGGTGGAAATAAGGCCATACATGTAATCCATCGAGATGGATTCCCAAGGCCTCTCGGGAGTAGGAAGAGTGGTGTATAAGCCTTGCTTCTTGATGGTTGGTTTGGCAATGGCATAGGAAGTGAAAGATCTGATATACTTGTTGACGTCCGTCTTGTCGAAGTTTTGGCCAATTTTTTTTTTTGTAGAATGACCACAATTTTCTCCATGTTAAAATGTCCTACCATCCGACTGTAGTGACCCTCCAAAATTAGGTTTTCATGTTTTCTTGTGGGAACACAAAGGTGGCCCAAATGTCATAACAATCCATCCTGGATGCAAAAATTGGTGACATTCTCTCTCGTACCCAAGAGCTGATAGGTGGTGGCGAAGTCAGGGTCACGCTGATAAATTTGGGGCCACTCATATGCCTCATGCCCATAGGAATGGAGCATTATGGTGAGTTCAGCAATGGGAGGGAGACCGAGGCAGTCAATGACACGATTTGTGCTCCATGTTTTATACTTGATGTTGATATGGAGTTGTTGTAGGTATGTGGACCACTTTTGATGGCAGTCATTCTCCAACTTCCCCTATGTCTGTATGAACTATAGAGGTTTGTGATTAGTGTGGATGATTGTCTCCTTTCCCAGAATGTAATGTTTCTGTTGATGATAGGATTGCACAATGGAATACATTTATTTGTCATAGGTAGGGTATTTCCAGATAGTATATGAGAGTGTCTCACTATGGTATGCTATTGGATGACCATGCTAAGTGAGAATTGCATCGACAACATAGTTGGAGGCATCAGTCTCAATCTCAAATGGTTGTTGCAGGTTAGGTAAGGAGAGTAATGGAGTTGATCACACGTGATGCTTCAGATAACCAAATGATTGTTTTTTTTCCTTCCCCCATGTGAAATTTTACTTGCCACTTCCCTTGGTTACTTGGCTGAGGGTCCATGATATATGGGAGAATCCCAATATAAACATTTGGTAGAATTTGGCAAGTCCCAAGAAGCTTCGAAGCTCAGTTAGTGTGGTCGAGGCTGGCTAGTCACAAATGACTTGTATATTAGTTGGATCCACATGTACCCCATGCTCATAAACAATGTAGCCCGAGTATTGGACCATGTTCATGCCAAAGGAGCATTTTTTCAGGTTGGCATATAACTTGTGTTGTCGCAGAGTGCCCAAAATATGTTGAATATGTTGCATGTGCTCCTCCCAAGTTCTTTTGAATATGAGGATGTCATCCAGATATACCACCACAAAAGAGTTGGTGAAGGGTCTCAATACATCATCCATCAATATCAAGAACGTTGTTGGTGCATTTGTTAAGCCAAAGAGCATGACCAACCATTCGAAGAGACCTTTTTAGATTTGAAATTTCTCTTCCATACATAAGTTTGTTCGATGGGAACCTAGTGGTAGCTAGAATTTTGGTCAATCTTGTTGAAGAGATTTTCTCCCTTGAGTTGGTCAAGAAGGTCATCAATTCGGGGAATTAGGTATCAGTTCCTGGATGTGATTTTGTTTAATGCTATGTAATCAATGCAGATCCACCAGGTCCCATCTTTCTTCTGCGCCAGCACAATCGAGATTTCGCAAGGGGAGGAGTTGGGTCAGATGTGCCCGTTTTGAAGAATCTCTTGGATTTGGTGCTTAATTTCATCATTTTCCATCGGCAAGAGATGATAGACTAGTCCATTATGAAGCGGGGCACCGAGGGTTAGATCAATTGAATGCTTGATTTGGAAGTGTGTCGGTACCTCGGTGGGTGAGGAGAATATGTCTTTATACTCTTCCACAATCCGATCCACTTTCTTCTGCTGCAAAGAGAGGCTATGTGTAAAGGTCACAAATGTGGCGATGAACTTCTTCTTACTGCGAGCACGGATCACAAAGAAGACAAACTTCTCAATCCGTGAAATGACCATACTACATTGCTTGGTAGAGATTAAAGAAATAACAATAGGTTGCGCTACCTTTGGTATCCCACACAATTGTCTACCCAAAGTAATAATAACATTGTTGGGTCTAGACTCATACAAAACATGTCGCTTCCACAAATATGGATGGCCTAAAAGAACATCAAAAACTTCAAGGGGAGAAATATGACACAATACCTCATCTTTGAATGGCTTGATGTTGTAGGGAATATGACATTGTGTTCTAATGTGAAGATTGGTGAAGCTAGACGATGGTGTAGGGTTACGGGTATGGTGTTATTGACAGGTCTAGCTGCTTGATGACCTATGCTGAAATCAAGTTCTTCTGACTACTTATATCAACAATGAAATGCAGTGGAGTCCCCTTTACCCACATTTGTGAGTGAAAGAGAAGTTCCTCTTCCTTTGGATATTTTGGTTCTCTTGGTGGGACTTTGGTGGTAGCAACAATGGCACTGGGTTCACCATCAATGATCTGATTCCCACTTTTTGGATTTGATTCGGAGTCAGAATCTTCCTCTGACTTGGAATCTTTCAGCTCAACCACCATTGATTGCTTGGAGCGACATTCTTCGGTGTTGTGCCAAGGGATTTTATGGTATTCACACCATTTTCCTGTGTCCTTCTTCGACTTCTCATTACCCTTATTTGGTTGCGGCTTGGAATAGTTTTCCTAAGAGAGACCGTATTTTTTTTGTCCCTTGTTTTGTGGGTTGGGGCCACCTTTTCCATACTTCAGCTATGAGGAGTTTGCAGATCCAAACTCTCGCCTCTTCTGCTTAAATTTTTTCTTGATCTTGACAACATATCTATAAGTCGCACCTAATGATGTGATGTCCAGAAACTTCAATTTTTTTTGAATGTATCTATGCAAACAATCGTTCTATTTGAGCACCAGATTTCGTTAAGAGTATTTGATACCCAATTTGGTGCGTAGGGTATGGAAAATATTGGTGAAATATGGTATTGTCTGGTCCCTTTCCTGACGCATCATGGTCCATCTTGTGTACTATTCCTCGTAGATTCCAACATGGTATTATATTTATTTAATGGCATCCATGAAGGAATCCCATGTGGGGGAGACCACAAATATTGCATATTCCTCCTTGGACCTTTTTTCAGAGTAAGTATCCCACCAATCCTTAACATGGAGGATCACTTTGAGGAGTGCAAAAGTAATATTTTCCCTATCGAAAAAATAGTGGACCGAAAAATACCCTTCAAGCAAATTCAATCATTTATCTACAGCATTCACATATATTAGTCCTTCAAATAATGGAATATCAAAATTTACTTGTACCTTGAAGGGGGTTGCATGGACGCTTGATGAAGATGCATCTCCTGTGGGAAACTCTCGAAGGATTTGTGCAAAGTTGTCCATCATTTCGTTCATTTGTTGCACAAGGGCTTCCTCGAGCAACATTTTAAAAGGATCTCCTGCTCCATCATATTTATTCTTGTCCCCCATAGGTTGTTCTCGGGCTCAGCGTGGATGATCTTGCAAAGGCTCAACCAATTCAAGTCCTAACTTCTTGTACCCAGATCTTGTCGAGGACATGCACGAAGAAAAATGAATGAAGAGTAGACCACTCTGATACCACTGATCCGGATTTATGAATGGAATGAAAGGAATAACAGACTAAATACAATAAAACAGATATACGGAGAACAACAACAAATATCTAGTGAACAATAACTTCTATTTGAATAAAAAAAATAGGTTGAAATTGTAAAATTGCACAACTAGAAACAACTTGCTCAAATGGTGGTAGTTATCTATGAGAAGAGATGTGGCTTTCTACGTGCATCTGTCTGAGAAAAATGATTACAATGAGGCTCCAAAGGCCTTTTTAACATTACTCATGAATTCCCAAATCCTAGACATCAAAAAACCTAACCCTAGGAGATGAAACGCCAAAAGTTATGTAGGCCCCGATGGATAAGTTGGTACCTCAACTTCATGGCATCGTAAATTTTGTATACGACCTCCATTTTAGGCACGTGATAGCCCGTTGGAAAGGTATTTTCAAGAAATACGCACTATGTCATCAAACTTTGATTTCGTCTACATTTTGACTATGGAAAGCCAAAATAACATTGTTTAGGACCCCAAGACGTCCCTAGAAGTACATAAAGATGTACTGACATGAAAACTTCCAAAATAAGCCAGTTGGATTAGGTGGGTGGCCACCAATCTCTGCCTAGAAACTTGGTAGGGCTTCAGACAACCCTGGAAGTGTAGAACCCACAATTACAAAGAATTACAGAAGAACGTGCTGAACTAAAAACTGTCAAGAGGAGCTAGTTGGAATAGGTGGGTGGCCACCAATATCCACCTGGATCATAGATATATTAATGAATAGAATGCTATAGCTAATTTTATTTTTTTATTGATTTGCTTTAGGTTAAAGGGATAAAGAAAATTGTATTAATCCAATCTAATCTAATTTAAAGGGATAAAGAAAATTGCATTAATCCGATCACATCTAATTTAAAATTTTATTTTGCAAGGATATCAAGGAGAGTGGGAGGAAAACAACATCCATGAAATACTTGAAATTTTTTATAGAGCTTATGAGTGGTTGTCTAAAAATAATAATGAATTTGGACAATAAAAAAGAGTTCTACTTACTCTTCTTCATTTCAACATCAAGTAACCAAATTGTTATGCAACTGCTTTAATCTAAATTTTCAACTTTTTATGTTTACGACAATTGTTATAGTGATAGAAATTGAGTAGCCAAGCAGTGACATGAGGCGATGAGACGGTGGCAAGTAGAAGACCACACATAACATTTATGACTTGAGATTTATGTGTATTACCTAATATTTTGCAGTGAAAATATGTCACAAATTGCATTTGGAGTTATGGAGCTATGCATCTAAGTCCATTTTAAAATCTTCTTCAAGGCGATGCACTGACAAAACAGAAGTGTTAATGCACTAACACTAACAAAGCAAAAGGGATTGAGAATATGATTTATATCAGATCAAAAATATTAATGAACGTCATCACCCAACAACGACAATAACACTTTGAAGTTAGAATCCGATAATATAGAGAATTTTTTTTATTTATTTATTTTAATCTCAATAAAATTATGATTGAAATTTCCTTAAATTCTAAGAAAATGCTTAAGTCAAACATACAACTAATAGCTTGTCAATTATGAACTAATTGCTATAGTGTTCGAAAATAACTAATAAAAAAACGACACATAAGCATAAGCGGGAAGCTCCTTTTAATATTAGCATAGCCGCTTGATAAGATATGTCACCCTTTGATGTGAGACGGAGGCTAACTAGCATGATGTCACCCACTTCTTATGATGGGTTTATAAAAAGAGACAGGAAGGGGGTGACCCCTTTTGACTCAAAATGCATATATGTCTCATGCTTTCCCAAAGTGTATTTAAGTAAATGGAATGGTATCGACTTTTATCATGTTACTCCCTTAAGTTAGGGATGGTTCCTATGTGACGTCATTCTCGCTTTTATCATGTCACAAGCTTAAGTGAGGGGATGGCTCCTATGTGACGTCATTCCTTTGTTTTAGCCATCTCTAATGTCCTCTTTTTTTCATGACAATTAAAAGAGGTAGCCACTTTATTCAAATCGTTTACCTTTGCATTGTGTTTAAAAAGGATGGTTCCTCTTAGATATTTTTCATGGTTAGGTTGTAAAATGTGTGTTCCCTTTTCAACTTTGGTTTCTTGTATAATGGTAAATGTTTAGAAGACGTGGTTTCTTTATAATACATTTATTACTATATCAATCATGAACCACTTCCATCTCTTAGTACCTTCATATCAATATTTTTCATATAATCTATGTAATATGTAGTAGTGCCAAGGAAGATATCGTCACCATTTAAGTATGAAAGAGTGATCATGAGGAGTGTAACACTAATTCAACTAAGGCAACTAATCATTAAATGGGAATGTCAACACCAAGGAGTAAACACGCACACCACCAAGCACATGATTCATGCATAATAATCACTAGGTTTAAGGATCCTCAACCCAAAAAATTACTTCTCGCAAGTTAAGGCCCTAAAAATATAATTATCACTTATATATATGAGAGACAACATTATCACTTATATATATGAGAGACAACAAGCCTTATTGGAGTTGAAATACATTGCCAACCAACTACATATATAATTACAAGTAGCATGCTTGAAAGAAAAAAATAAAGGAAAAAGAAATAAGTACCCACTACTATAATGACATTGTTTTTTGGAAGCTTGATTAGAGGAGTGTACAACTTGTAATCATTTAATGTAGAACACATATTTAGGCTAACATTAAGAACAATACTAAAATTGCTAGTTACTAGAGTACATATACACGAGACAAGGTACATGATAGAAGGAAAAATGATCACACCACAATAGATTTTTTTTTTATTTAAAAAAAAAGCATTGTATTGCTTAAGAGATGTCTTCCACATCGAACAAGAGAAACCAGAAAAATTTAATGGTGCTTTCATGTCTCTTATGTGGCATAATCATTGAATGGACATCGCTACATTGCATACACATCAATTTAGCATCGCTTAAGCGATGATAGTTGGAAATTTCATATTTTAACTATTTTTTGGCCTAGGTTTGAAGAAGTCTATTACACATCAATTAGAGGATGACACTGCATCAAAAAAACAATGTATAGTTGGATAAGGTTTTATTTAATTATACTTCCCTCTCATTGCATTTTCAACACTTTATCTACGTGAAATGAGAGTAAAATTTCTATTCGACATTTAACCAACATTACAAACTTCAAATGAGCGTCAAATTTCGACCCAAAATTTAATAGTGTCCATATTGATCTTTTGACAAATGTATGAAGTATTTGTAGATTTTTTATCAATGTGACAATTCCTACATGGTTATTTGAGTGTTTCTATAGATATGAGGTGGAGAAAGTTTTTACTCCTATACTGAAACAAAGGTATAGTTGTAATGTGTGTGTGAGAGAGAGAGAGAAATCTCTACATCACAATTATTGTAATGGAATTTCTAGGATGTTGTAGTGGGGGAAACCAATAGAAGGATTTAGAATTGATAGTTATTTACCACTTAGGACAATTATTTTCACCTTTAATCTCATATCCTTGGGAAAGTATTTTTTAAGGATTCAAACATTATACCTATGTATAGTATTCTAGGTGACTATTTCAGTTTTAAAAACTAGGTGAATATTTAATAAACATATAATTTACTATTGAAACTTGTAAATTTTTGGGGAATATTATCTATTTAATCATATTTACTTAAAAAATGGCAAAATTTTAACCAAATTGACCAATATTTTTTTCTTCAAAAAATGGTAAAAAAATAGCCAATGGGCAAAAATTTGTCCCTAAAAATTAACGAGATCCTTAGATTCTTTTCAAATGATTTGATATAGACTCGATTTAACATATCCTTCTCCATTATATGCATACTTAGGATTCTACAAATCACTACTACACTTGGTATAGCTAAACTATATCCACTCTACTGTATTCTTTAACAAAATGATCAAAACTTGGTCACAACATAATTGAAGTAACATTCTTAGAGAGGTTGCAAAACATGGATGTAAGTTGCATGATAGTTGAGCAAAGAAAGCAATTTTGTCGATACATGGGTATGCTGTTGAATTGATTATTCAAAACCAATTATAGAAATATGAAAGATTTGGGATGTTTGGTCATGATTAAAGGTAATCTTTTGTACTAGGGTAATTGAGGAAATGGATGTTAATGAAAAAACTATCCTTATGACAAAATCAATGGGATCATTGTGAGTTTCAAGGCATAGAAGTTTGAGGAAAATTATGTTAATATGGGTCCAACAGTTAGGACAATTTTCTACACTAATTGATTGGTCACAAATATGTTTGTTCTTGACCTTCCAATTTTCATCCTCTTTACCAGAGACATAAAAATAATCATTCACATGCATTCTTAAAAATACTTATTACAATAAAAATTTACCTCTCAAAAGTCTCTATAACCTAAATATCTTTTTTCTAACATTAATTGATTAGTAGTGGATTTGGGGCTTTCTTTAGATTACAAATTAGTTTCATCCATACGAATAGTTGTCCAGTCGGAAGGGTGGTTGTCCATAATGGTAGTTGAACCATACTAAACGTTGTCCACCCGGGAGGCTAATTTCAATAGTATCTCACTTACTTATGATTTAGTCTCTTGGGATCGTTGATTTCATTTATGCTCACTTCCGAGTCTGTAACTCCACTTCTTATGAGGTTTGTAACTCCACGAGCCTCACTTCTAATTTAGTACTTCCACTTCCGGTAATAGATTTCATTATTGCTCACTTTTATTTAAAAGATCAGTTTATCCGATCGGAAGGCTACGATCTTGTCATTATGTAATCTTACAACTTTTATGAAGTAGACTGGTTTTTAAGTCACGTGATCTCTCATGTTCAGTGGTTTCTCCCATACGTTTTTTAAGTCACGTGATCTCTGATGTTCAGTGGTTTCTCCCATACGTTTCTACCCCTTCCAGACTCATGTTTTGGCTGCTGTGTGAAGTATTCTTATCTTCTTTAAAACTGTGATGACTGCTACAGGTTTATTTGAGTGTGTTATGCACATAGAAGGCTGAGAAAGTTTTTACAACCCCACTAAAATGGAGACATAGTTGTAATAAGAGAAAGACAAAGTAATCTATGCACCAGAATTGTTGTAATAATAAAATGTCTGGCCATGCAAGGCCAACGTCTGGAGACTTAGCAACCGAGAATGATTTCGACAGTGATTATAAACGGACTTTGTTGCACAATGCAGAGCCAGATGCGGATATTCATTCCGAGAAGGGCAACCGACAGAATTACGTAACGGTAAAGAAAAACGAGGATGGATCCAACGGCCGAATTTGATTCCGACTGTGATGATGGGCAGAAAGTCAACTGATACAGTTAAATAGGATCCCCATGTTCATCACAGATTTTTGTTGTGTCTATATATTTAGAGTTCCCAAGTACATGAAAGATAAAAAAAAAGCATATGTCTCTCAAATAGTTTTGTTGAGTTCATATGATCACGAAAGTTCATAGTGTTGAAAACATGTCAATGAATTTTGCATATGATCACATGCATGTGTATATCAGTGATATTAGGAATATGCATGTATGCACTTTTTTGTGAACAATTTGTATAATGTGTGTAGAGTGTGTGAGCAAGGCGCAATATTATGGAGTGGAATGTGTATGTGAGGAGATGATGTTTGTATGCCTTCTATCTATGTAATTCTCCCTTGAATAATAAGAATATTGATTATCATTGCTTGTGGTTTTTTCCATATTGGATTTCCACATAAATATCTGTGTCAATTGTGTGATTGATGTTTTCGGTTTAATATTTCTTGTTTATGCTTTGTTTTGCTTCTGCTACCTAAAAAGTGGTATTAGAGTAGGTAGAGTAGGTGTTGCAGGTGAGCTAAGGCAAATTGTGTGTAGGTCTCTTGTGAGCGCAAGAACCTTTGGACGTATTGTTGGTACATAGAAACAAACAGACCAAAGCACTGAAAAGCCCATATACTTTTTGAAAGCACTGAAAAGCCCATATACTTTTTGAGAATAAAGGGTGTGATTGAGTAAATTTCAAGTCACCAACACTCCCTCCCTAGACAATGTTAGAGGTGTCTAGGCACTCCAACACTTAAGAAATAGAGATTTCCCCAAAATTAACGCAGTCGATTTGTGCACTACAAAGCGCCAGAAAATCAATACTCCCTTTCCACACTCACAGAGTGCTATCTAAAAATTCGCACTCTCTTTCCACACTCACAAGAGCGTCGATCTCTAAAAGTTCGGACAAGAGTGCCGATCTAAAAATTCATATGGTATGAAGTTTACAAGGTATTATGTTGTTGACTTTTCAGTAAGCATGAGATATTCCTTTAAAAGTATCACATAAGGTGGAGAATCGATTATTTAATAAAGGTGGAGGTGAACTTTAATAAAGGTGAGATGGGGTTTTAATAAAAGGTGTTTTATTAAAAGGGGAGGTCGTTTTATGAGTTACATAATATTTATTAAATATTTTTTAAAAACTTTTTTATTAATTACATATTTTGGGTTTCATATTATTATTCTTTCAAAAGGGTTTGTTTTATAAGCAGTGGCTTGGACTGTTTTTGTGTTAATGGAGAAAGTGCAGAGTTTTAAGTTTGAGGTGGAGAAATTCAGTGGTAAGAATAACTTTGAGCTATGGAAGCTTAAGATGCAATATATGTTTGTGCAACAAGGATTGCAAAAAGCGTTGGATGGAAAGATAAAGAAACCGACAAGCATGACAGGCAAGGAAAGAGAAGTTCTGGATGCAAGAGCTCCTAGTACCATTCGTTTGTGTCTAGCAGATGAAGTCTTGTTTAACATCCTTGGAGAGGAGACAATAGT
This sequence comes from Picea engelmannii, assembly GCA_009831015.1. Classification (NCBI taxonomy): domain Eukaryota; kingdom Viridiplantae; phylum Streptophyta; class Pinopsida; order Pinales; family Pinaceae; genus Picea; species Picea engelmannii. The sequence continues at coordinate 72,046 of ML791207.1, forward strand.
AAGTTTGGGGCAATACACTGATTTGTCAATTATATAATATGCACGTAAAGTATGAAGATGAGGAAAAGCAAGTTACACTATTGCGTTCATTATCGGAGTCATGCGATCATCTGGTCACATCTATGTGGTTTACCTCAACAGATGCCATTGATTATGGCATTGTTTTGAGAGATTTGTTGTCTGAGGAGATGAGGAGAAGATCCAGTAAAGAAACCTCAACAACATAAGCAATGGTGGTGAGAGATCGATCTAAAGAAAGAGGGAAAAATCAGAGGGGTACATCAAGGTCTAAGTCAAAAGGAAATAAGAGTAAGGAGAAATGTTGTTTCTGTGGAAAAGTTGGGCATCTCAAGAAGGATTGCTGGAAAGGACAAAATGCATCCAAGGAGGACTCCACAAAAGAAGCAAAGGAAGCTAATTTAGCTTAAATAAGTTCATGTTATAGTTTAGGTATGGTTGATGAGGTATTGTCTACTTGTGATGTTTCACATCAACATCAACATTGGCTGTTAGATTCTGGTGCGTCCAACCACATGTGTCTTCATAGAAATTGGTTCTCAACTTACCAATCTATTGATGATGGTGTTGTTTTTATGGGAAATGATTTTTCTTGTAAAATTGTTGGAGTTGGTAGCATCCGAATTAAAATGCATGATGTTTATGTAAGAACATTAATAGATGTAAGACATGTACCCAAACTTGGAAAGAACTGATATCTTTGGGAGTTTAGAATTTTGTTCGTTACAGGTGTACAACTCAAGGTGGAGTACTGAAGGTGTCCAAAGACATCTTAGTAGTCATGAAGGAAAAGAGGATCGAGAACCTTTATTAGCTTGAAGGAAGGACACAAATAAATCAAGAAATGGTAGTATCTGAAGTTGCAAGTGACTCTATTCGTTTATGGCACCATCGTTTGGGTCATATGAGCGAGAAAGGACTTAAGGTACTAGTTGATCGTAAGTCACTTCCAAGTTTAAAGTTTTTGAATTTGAATTTCTGCAAGTATTGTGTTTTTGGAAAACAATGTAGACAAAAGTTTAAAACAAGAAGGCATATAAGAAAAGGTATTCTTGATTACATTCATTCATATGTTTCGGGTCCATCCCCTACAGTTCTGTTTGGAGGATTGTGTTAAGGTCCTAACCCGCACATAGATAGATCAATGTATTCGGATGTAATAAAGGTCAATATTAATAAGACCTTTCAATAAAATAGAATAACGCAGATGTAAGAAGACCTAATAGAAGCTTCCGCTTCTAGAAGGATCTTCCTCTAGATGCTTTTGTTTAGTATAAATAGGAGTCGAGGGTATGAGAACCCTAGCTTGGATATTATTGTAACAGAGTGTTGCTCGATTGGAGGTTGCCCCCTCGAAGAGGCCTGTGAACTTTGCTATCTTATTCAAAGTGTTATTTCTGTTGCTATTTTGTATATCATTTCTGTGTAATGTGAAGATTATGCTGGATATTTTACTGTTATTCTGTCATTTCTAGCATTTCGTTTCTGTTCTGCATATTTTATATATCTGGTATCTTGCAAGTGGTATCAGAGCACTTTCCTTGGCAGAAATT
>ML791207.1:73716-86252 GCA_009831015.1 Picea engelmannii
CTTGATGGTTGGTTTGGCAATGGCATAGGAAGTGAAAGATCTGATATACTTGTTGACGTCCGTCTTGTCGAAGTTTTGGCCAATTTTTTTTTTTGTAGAATGACCACAATTTTCTCCATGTTAAAATGTCCTACCATCCGACTATAGTGACCCTCCAAAATTAGGTTTTCACGTTTTCTTGTGGGAACACAAAGGTGGCCCAAATGTCATAACAATCCATCCTGGATGAAAAAATTGGTGACATTCTCTCTCGTACCCAAGAGCTGATAGGTGGTGGCGAAGTCAGGGTCACGCTGATAAATTTGGGGCCACTCATATGCCTCATGCCTATAGGAATGGAGCATCATGGTGAGTTCAACAATGGGAGGGAGACCGAGGCAGTCAATGACACGATTTGTGCTCCATGTTTTATACTTGATGTTCCGGTAATAGATTTCATTATTGCTCACTTTTTATTTAAAATATTAGTTTATCCGATCGGAAGGCTACGATCTTGTCATTATGTAATCTTACAACTGTTATAAAGTAGACTGGTTTTTAAGTCACGTGATCTCTCATGTTCAGTGGTTTCTCCCATACGTTTTTTTAAGTCACGTGATCTCTGATGTTCAGTGGTTTCTCCCATACGTTTCTACCCCTTCCAGACTCATGTTTTGGCTGCTGTGTGAAGTATTCTTATCTTCTTTAAAACTGTGATGACTGCTACAGGTTTATTTGAGTGTGTTATGCACATAGAAGGCTGAAAAAGTTTTTACAACTCCACTAAAACAGAGACATAGTTGTAATAAAAGAAAGACAAAGTAATCTATGCACCGGAATTGTTGTAATAATAAAATGTCTGGCCATGCAAGGCCAACGTCTGGAGACTTGGCAACCTAGAATCATTTCGACAGTGATTATAAACGGACTTTGTTGCACGATGCAGAGCCAGATGCGGATATTCATTCCGAGAAGGGCAACTGACAGAATTACGTAACGGTAAAGAAAAACGAGGAAGGATCCAACGGCCGAATTTGATTCCGACTGTGATGATGGGCACAAAGTCAACTGATACAATTAAATAGGATCCCCATGTTCATCGTAGATTTTTGTTGTGTCTATATATTTAGAGTTCCCAAGTTCATGAAAGATAGAAAAAAGAAGCATATGTCTCTCAAATAGTTTTGTTGAGTCCATATGATCACGGAAGTCCAGAGTGTTGGAAACATGTCAATGAATTTTGAATTTTGCATGTGGTCACATGTATGTGTATATCAGTTATATTAGGAATGTGTATGTATGTAATTTTTTGTGAACAATTTGTATAATGTGTGTAGAGTGTCTGAGCAAGGCGAAATACTATGGAGTGGAATGTGTATGTGAGGAGATGATGTTTGTATGTATTCTATCTATTGTAATTCTCCCTTAAATAATAAGAATATTGATCATCATTGCTCGTGGTTTTTTTCATATTGGGTTTCCATATAAATATCTGTGTCAATTGTGTGATTGATGTTTTCGATTTAATATTTCTTGTTTATGCTTTGTTTTGCTTCCGCTACCTAAAAAATGGTATTAGAGCAGGTAGAATAGGTGTCACAGGTGAGTCAAGATAAATTATGTGTAGGGCTCTTATGAGCGCAAGAACCTTTGAACGTATTTTTAGTACGTAAAGACAAGCAAACCAAAGTACTGAAAATCCTAAATACATTTTGAGAATAAAGGGTGTGATCGAGTGAATTTCAAGCCCAAACACTCCCTAGACAATGTTAAAAGTGTCTCAACACTCCAACACTTAAGAAATAGAGATTTCCCCAAAGTTAACGCACTCGGTTTGTGCACTAAAAAGCGCTAGAAAATCAACAGTCCCTTTCCACACTCACAGAGTGCTATCTAAAAATTCGCACTCTCTTTACACACTCACAAGAGCGTCGATCTCCAAAAGTTCGGGCTCCCTTTCCACACTCACAAGAGTGTCGATCTAAAAATTCATATGGTATGAAGTTTACAATGTATTATGTTGTTGACTTCTCATTAAGCACGAGATATTCCTTTAAAAGAATCACATAAGGTGGAGAATCGATTATTTAATAAAGGTGGAGGTGAACTTTAATAAAGGTGAGAGGGGGTTTTAATAAAAGGTGTTTTATCAAAAGGGGAGGTCGTTTTATGAGGTACAAAATATTTATTAAATATTTTTTAAAAACCTTTTTATTAATTACATATTTTGGGTTTCATATTATTATTCTTTCAAAAGGGTTTGTTTTATAAGCAGTGGTTTGGATTGTTTTTTGTGTTAATGGAGAAAGTGCAGAGTTTTAAGTTTGAGGTGGAGAAATTCAGCGGTAAGAATAACTTTGAGCTATGAAATCTTAAGATGCAATATATGTTTGTGCAACAAGGAATACAAAAAGCGTTGGATGGAAAGATAAAGAAACCAACAAGCATGACAGACGAGGACAGAGAAGTTCTAGATGCAAGAGCTCCCAATACCATTTGTTTGTGTCTAGCAGATGAAGTCTTGTTTAACATCGTTGGAGAGGAGACAACAGTAAGTTTAGGGAAAAGAATGGAGAGTTTGTATATGACAAAGTCTTTGACAAACAAAATCTTCTTGAAGAGGCAGTTGTATAGCTTGCAAATGAAAGAAGATACAAAAATTGCTAATCATTTGAATGTTTTCAATACACTGATTTGTCAATCATATAATATGCATGTAAAGTATGAAGATGAGGAAAAGCAAGTTACACTATTGTGTTCATTATTGGAGTCATGCGATCATCCGGTCACATCTATGTGGTTTATCTCAACAGATGCCATTGATTATGGCATTGTTTTGAGAGATTTGTTGTATGAGGAGATGAGAAGAACATCCAGTAAAGAAACCTCAACAACATAAGAAATGGTGGTCAGAGGTCGATCTACAGAAAGAGGGAAAAATCAGAGGGGTACATCAAGGTCTAAGTCAAAAGGAAATAAGAGTAAGGAGAAATGTTGTTTCTGTGGAAAAGTTGGGCATCTCAAGAAGGATTGTTGGAAAGGACAAAATGCATCCAAGGAGGACTCCACAAAAGAAGCAAAGGAAGCTAATTTAGCTGAAATAAGTTCAGGTTCTAGTTTAGGTAGATGAGGTATTGTCTACTTGTGATGTTTCACATCAACATCAACATTGGTTCTCAACCACATTGATTCTGGTGCAGCCAACCACATGTGTCTTCATAGAAATTGGTTCTCAACTTACCAATCTATTGATGATGGTGTTGTTTTTATGGGAAAAGATTTTTCTTGTAAAATTGTTGGAGTTGGTAGCATCCAAATTAAAATTCATGATGGTTATGTAAGAACATTAACATATGTAAGACATGTACTCGAACTTGGAAAGAACTGATATCTTTGGGAGTTCAGGATTATGTTCGTTACAGGTGTACAACTCAAGGTGGAGTACTGAAGGTGTCCAAAGACAACTTAGTAGTCATGAAGGAAAAGAGGATCGAGAACCTTTATTAGCTTGAAGGAATGATGCAGACCCTTGACCCTTGGGCCAAGATCCACACAGGATCGATCTTCTTCGAATCCGCAGAACTGAAATAGTTCTTTTGGGCCCTTACTGGAACCCCACGAATCTGATCCACAGGTCCTTCACGAAAACCTTGCATGCACAACGTGCACCAGACATGAGTCTTCACCTTCACATGACCACCAGATATGACCTATGGCCAAGCCAAGAGATGCCTTTCACAATTCGCGACTCAATGATGCAAAAGAGTCGAGTCTTTTGACTCTTCAAAACCCGAAACCCAAAATCGCTCCCCTAGACGAGATCGATGGCTATGAGCCTCCCTTGATCTAATGGTCCTGGATGTATTAGGATTCTAGTAACTGGGAGTTTGAAATGCAGCGACCCCAACCCCTGGTCACTCCATTCCCCGAACTCCGAAATTTCTCCTTTGGTAAGATTGGTGGCCTCTCAATATTTTCTCCGAACATTGACCACTCCTTTGACTTCCGCCGCACGTACCCTCTGACTGATACTTGGGACGCACCTTTCGGCATTTCTCTCTTCGTGATTTCAGGAGTTGTGTTGACCATGCAGCTCTACCTCTTGAGTCCCAAAACCCTGAAACCCGATTGAGGCCCAACGGCTATTGTCCCTCAACCTTTCAAGAAATTTTCCTTTCGCTCTTCTGGATTTCGCGACTCGCAAAAATCGACAAAAGAGAGTTTCCTTACCTTTCGAAACTCCAATTCTCGAATTCCCAAAGCCTCACTTCCCACATGATCTATGGCTGAGATCTTCTTTGATCTGATAGCTCTGGATCTTTCGGGATTCTGTGAACCAGGAGTTTGAAACTCTCGATTCCAAAATCACAGCCTCCTCTACTTCCCGAACCCCGAAATGCCGAAATGCCAAAATGGGCTCAACAACGATTAGTCCCTGGCCAAACCTCGGTCCATGTGACTGCTTCCTCCATGACCACAACCCTAATCCAAAGACACGTCGTGTTTCACAACTTCGGGGTTTTCAACAGATAGTGTCCCGGCTCCTTGTCATCGAAATTGTCGAAATCCCAAATCCCGAAATGTTGAAATGTTGAAATTCCACTCCAAAGAGGGATCAATGGCTCCTACTGCTTCTCATCCAATGGCCACTACTCCTCCTGAGCTTTTGAACACTAAAATATGCTCAGTATTAACTTTTTCACAAGTCTGCGAGATCTAACGGCCTAAGGGATTTCACACTTCTCCACGAAGAGTCTCCACCCTCTGTTTCTTCTCTTTTGTGTGGCTTCCAGAGATTAAATTTCGTGTGTCTTTGCTCGATCCAATGGTTGTCGAATATCGATGCTAGATCTGGCAGCCCAAATCTAATTTTCTATGCCCTATCCTCATGTTGTCTGGATGTGAAACTCGACGGTCCACATCTCATCTCTCCAGCTAATCTAACGGCAGTTGTGTTCCCTCCTAAGATTGAGAACTTCCTCCCTCCCCTTGGGAGATTTTTTGAAGTTTCAAAGGCCTCGACCTTTTTCTTCCTCTGCGAGCTCAATTCCTTTGGATATAGCCTACGTTCTAGGAATGCTATCCCTCCTGAGCTTTGTCGACTATGACACCTCAAAGGGTTTCCTGACCTTCTTCTCACTCTATTTTTAGTCGGTGCGCTAAGGCACTATCCTTCCTGAAATTTGTTTCTCTGAACCTTAAAGGTTCAATCGAACTCCGCAACCTCTTGCAGGACCTTTGCATGAAATGGTGTTATCTCTTATGAGCTTATCTGTGGCTCTGACCTCAAAGTGTCTCTATCCCTTTCTCTCCTTGAAGGGATGTAAATGCCCTCAGGAAACTTCTGACTCAAGCATGCTTTGTTGAGCCTGTAGGGTGTTTAGTAACCCTGTGAGTGTCTCCTCCTGTTACACTTCTCTTCTCAACAGAACTCGAAAAGATTCCTTCTATGCACTCTATGCAACCACTCAATGCCCTCTTAAAAGCGCTTCCACAGAATCCTTAGTGATTATGTTTTCTCTCTGAAATTTAAATAGAATTCTTTTGTGCACTCTATTCACTTTCTCAATGCCCACCTGGAAGAGTTTCTCCAGAATCCTCAATGACTCTGTCTTCTCACTGAAATCGAAAGAGAGTTCTCTTCAATGAATCTTGTGCATTTTCTCAATGCCCTCCTGGCAGAGCCTTTACAGAAGTCTCAACAATTCTGCTTCTCCTCTCTATGCTCTCCTCTACACAGTTTCTCCTTCAAGGTGTTCAACAACCTTGAGGCTTCCTCCTTGAGTCAATGACTTCAACTGGTGCACCCTTCTGGCACGTCTCTGTCTGAACTCCACAGAATTCAAAAGTGCACTCCTTGCACTGGCTTGCAGAACCCACAGTATTCTGTCATGCAACCTCTTATATGAAGCCTCAAAAAACCCAAACCTGAAATCAAGGAACTCATAGATAGGAAAATCTATCTATATCCTACAGATGGAGCTTAACATACATCTACAGTATGAATGAACACACAATATTCATAAAAGACACATAAACACATAGAAAACACATATGTAAGAAAAATTGCTTTGTATTAACATCAATGTCTAATTACAATGTGTTCGAGCTCGGACTACAATAGAGTCTCGGCTCCCTCTCTTCTCCCTATTCCTTCTGTTCTTCTCTCCTTTCTACTCTACCCTCTCAAAACAAAAGAAGATCTTTTTACAAAAGTGGCTCCTCGAATGCACCACTCCATCCTCACCAACTCTCATTAATTTACATTCAATTACATTGAATGGTTGTCTAGTCCGAATCGGATCTAGATCCCCATAAACCTGTTAGCCATTAAGGCGACACCAACTACGACATGATCGAAGGCATGGCTTCGGATCTACTGGCCTTACACACATTTAATACATTAAATTCAAATTTGAAATTTGAAAGTGAGAGCGTTGCGCCTCTCCTCTCCATTGAATGTGTGTTGGGTGTGCCAGCTAGCTGGCACTTGATGACGTGGAGTGATGCTCCTGCATCATAATCCTTAGCTGCAAAAAACATGAGCTCCTACTCATGAGCTTCCTAGCACCGGTTTTGAAATCCACTTAGAACCCAAACAGTTCTCTGGAGTTGTCCATCTGCTCCACTGCTTCGCTACTGTTGCTGCATCTGTTGCCCTACTGCTATGGCAAGTTCTCCTCTGCTCAGCTTCCCTTTGCTGACCACTTTTGCTGATCTGATCATCATCCTTCTGATCTCCTCAATTATTTGATCCAGCTACTCCCATGGATGGCTTTCCTTTTGCAGCCTACTCCACTTCACTTCTTCCATGCAAATGGGTACATCAACTAGATCTCCCATGCCATCTTCTTCCTCTGTGGCCTCAACTTGCCACCCTGTTGCAAAATTCAGCTCTATAGTCTTATCTTCTTGATTGACTTGTTGTTCAGTCACTTGCTTTGACAGACTTGCTTCTGCCATTTCCCCTTGCGCTGGTTAAATTCCATCTTCCTCCATCTTCTCCTTAAATTGGAATTTTCCTTCATTTGCTGCTGCATGCCTCGGCATTGCAGTCATCATCAAGTGTTCAACTCCCTGGCTGAAATTTCTGAGCAATTCCTCCGAATTTTCTTCTGCTAACATTTGCATGACTGTCTACTCATGGCAGTCATCTACTAGCTCTAGATGGTTCAACCAATCCTCCAACATTTCTAACTCCTTCTCCCATGGAGTGAGCATCTTATCTTCATGCTCTTCTTCTACTATTAGCTTCAGTGTTGCAGGTGTCTTTGTTTCAGCTACCTGGTTGAAATATTTGATCCATTCTTTCAAATGCTCATCTTCTTCTCCTTCTACTAGGGTATCTCCTAATGTCTGCCCAATTATTCTTTCATGACAGTTTATGTTGGCTATCCTTCTTCCTCTACTGCACCTTATACCATGCATCGGCCTCCACTCGGCTGCTTGGTATGAATACTTTTATCCCTCCAATCATCATAACACTCTTCTAATCTTCCTTCTTTGTCAACTCCTCTTGCTGATACGAACTCACCTCTGATTTCATCTGCTTTCCCTTGCTCACCTAGAAATATGGATTTTCTCCTCTTCCACTGCCCACCTGGAAGTCTATGAGATCAGTTGATCCCATCTCAGTGCCCTCCTGGAAATTTGAACTTTCATCATTGCCCTCCTAGCAGTATACGAGACCTTCACTTGATCTCTTTCTATTGCCCACCTAGAAATTTGAAAGTCCATCTCTGCCCACTTGGCAGTCTATGAGATCTCTTCTCGATATATCCTCTTCATTATCACTGAGATTTCTCCCAGCTTCTGGTTCACAGGCGTGAACCATCTCCTCTGTGGCCCTAAGGATTTTCACATACCTTAGCCACCTCCTCAACAAACTTTTATGTCTTTTGGCCAACAATTTCTTGACTGGACACTTCGCCTTTCTCTTGTGTCTTTGCATCCTGTTGCATTCGCAATGCAAGCTACTCTATTCTTTCCCTCACCTCAGCAAGTTCCAGATCCATCACTGGATTTTTCTTCTGCTTGCAGTCTTTTTTGTGACCATGCCCATGGCCTTCAGTAGCCATCTTCCTGTTCCTATCTTCCCTCCTAGCAAACTTGTTGTTGTCACTCTACAACCACGAGTGCTTCCATCCTTTCCTACAGTTCTCCTGACTGTCTATTGATTGTTGTGCACCTTGCAACAATCACCTCAGAGCTTCAACTCTCTGTCTTCCTTTTCCTCTGGCTCCCTCTTCCTGTAATATACAGACAAATTCAAGCTCTAATACCACTTGATGCAGACCCCCGACCCTCGGGCCAAGATCTGCATAGGATCGATCTTCTTCGAATCCGCAAAACTGAAATAGTTCTTTCGGGCCCCCACTGGAACCCCACGAATCCAATCCATAGGTCCTTCATGAAAACCCCACCTACACAACATGCACTAGGCATGAGTCTTCACCTCCACACAACCACCAGATATGACCTCCGGCCAAGCCAAGAGATGCCTTTCGCAATTCAAGACTCAACGATGCAAGAGAGAAGAGTCTTTTGACTCTTCAAAACCCGAAACCCAAAATCGCCCCCCTTGAGGAGATAGATGTCTATGAGCCTCCCTCGATCTAATGGTCCTATTTGTATCAAGATTCTGGTAACCGGGAGTTTGAAATGCAGCAACCCCAACCCCTGGTCACTCCATTCCCCGAACTTTGAAATTTTTCCTTTGGTGAGATCGATGGCCTTTCGGGATTTTATCCAAACCTTGACCACTCCTTTGACTTCCATCGCACGTACCCTCTGACTGATACTTGGGACCCACCTTTCGGCATTTCTCTCTTCGTGATTTCGGCAATTGTGTTGACCATGTAGCTCGACCTCTTGAGTCTCGAAACCTAGAAACCCAATTGGGGCCCAATGGCTATTGTCCCTCAACCTTTTGGGAATTTTTGTTTTCGCTCTTTGGGATTTCGCGACTCAAAAAAAATCCACAGCAGAGAGTTTCCTTACCTTTCGAAACTCTGATTCCTAAATTCTGGAAGCCTCACTTCCCACATGATCTATGATTGAGATCTTCCTCGGTCCGTTGGCTCTAGATATTTTAGGATTCCACGAACTGGGAGTTTGAAACTCTCGATTCCAAAATCACAACCTCCTCTACTTCCCAAACCCCGAAATGGTCTCAACGACGATTATTCCCTGACCAAACCTCAGTCCATGTGACTGCTTCCTCCATGACCACAGCCCTACTCCAAAGACATGTCATGTTTTGTGACTTTGGGGTTTTCAACACACAGTGTCCCGGCTCATTGTCATCGAAATTGCCGAAATGCCAAACCCTGAAATGCTGAAATGCCGAAATTCCACTCCAAAGGGGTATCAATGGCTCCTGTTGCTTCTCATCCAACGGCCACTACTCCTCCTAATATTTTGAGCACTAAAAGACACTCAGTCTTAACTTTCTCACAGGTCTATGAGATCTAACGACCTACGAGATTTCACACTTCTCCATGAAGCATCTCCATCGTCTGTTTCTTCTCTTCTGTTTGGCTTCCAGAGATTAAACTCCATGCATTTGTGCCCGATCCCACGGTTGTCGGTTATCAACACTAGATCTGGCAGCCCAAATCTAATTTTCTGTGCCCTATCCTCCTGTTGTCTAGATGTGAAACTTGACAATACAGATCTCGTCTCTCCATCTTATCTAATGGAAGTTGTGCTCCCTCCTGAGCTTGAGAACTTCCTCCCTCCCCTTGGGAGATTTTCTGAAGTTTCAAAGGCCTCAACCTTTTACTTCCTCTGTGAGCTCAATTCCTTTAGATATCACCTGTGTTCTAGGAACTCTATCCCTCCTGAGCTTTGTCAACTGTGAAACCTCAAAGGGCTTCCTAACCTTCTTCTCACTCTGTTTTTACTCGGTGTGCAAAGGCACTATCCTTCCTGATCTTTGTTTCTCTGAACCTCAAAGGCTCCTTCGAACTCCGCAACCTCTTGCAGGATGCATGAAATGGTGCTATCTCTTCTGATCTTATCTGTGGCTCTGACCTCAAAGTGTCTCTATCCCTTTCTCTCCTTGAAGGGATTTAAATGCCCTCTGGCAACTTCCTGCTCAAGCATGCTTTCTTGAGCTTGCATGGTGTTCAGTAACCCTGTGAGTGTCTCCTCCTGTGACACTTCTCTTCTCAACAAAACTCAAAAAGAGTCCTTCTGTGCACTCTATGCAACTGCTCAATGCCCTCCTAAAACAGCTTCCACAGAATCCTTAGTGATTTTGTTTTCTCTCTGAACTTGAAATAGAATTCTTCTGTGCACTCTATGCACTTTCTCAATGCCCACCCCGCAGATTTTCTCTAGAATCCTCAGTGACTCTGTCTTCTCACCAAACTCGAAATAGAGTTCTCATCAATGCATCCTATGCATTTTCTCAATGCCCTCCTAGCAGAGCCTTTACAGAAGTCTCAACAATTCTACTTCTCCTCTCTATGCTCTCCTCTGCACAGTTTCTCCTTCAAGGTGTTCAACATCCTTGAGGCTTCCTCCTTGAATCAATGACTTCAGCTGGTGCACCCTTCTGGCACATCTCTGTCTGAACTTCTTAGAATTCAGAAGTGCACTCCTTGCACTGGCTTGCAGAACCCACAATATTTTGTCATGCAACCTCTTGTATGAAGCCTCAAACAACCCAAACCTGAAATGAAAGAAATCATGGATAGGAAAATCTATCTATCTCCTGCAGATGGAGCTTAACATACATCTACAATATGAATGAACAGACAATATTCATAAAAGACACATAAACACATAGAAAACACATATGCAGGAAAAACTGCTTTGTATTAACATCAATGTCTAATTACAATGTGTTCAAGCTCGGACTGCAACAGAGTCTCGGCTCCTTCTCTTCTCCCTATTCCTTATGTTCTTCTGTCCTTTCTACTCTACCCTCTAAAAACAAAAGAATATCTTTTTACAAAAGGGGCTCCTCGAGCGCTTCCCTCCATCCTCACCAACTCTCATTAATTTACATTCAATTACATTGAATGGTTGTCTAGTCTAAATCGGATCTAGATCCCCATAAACCCGTCAGCCATTAAGGTGAAACCAACTACAACATGCTCAAAGGAATGGCTTCGGCTCTACCGGCCTTACAAAACATTTAATACATTAAATTCAAATTTGAAATTTGAAAGTGAGAGGGTTGCACCTCTCCTCTCCATTGAACACGTGTTGGGTGTGTTGGCTAGCTGGCGCTTGATGACACGAAGCGATGATCCTGGAAGGACATAAATAAATCAAGAAATGGTAGCATCTAAAGTTGCAAGTGACTCTATTCATTTATGGCACCATCGTTTGGGTCATATGAGCGAGAAAGGGCTTAAGGTACTAGTTGATCGCAAGTCACTTCCAAGTTTAAAGTTTTTGAATTTGAATTTCTGCAAGTATTGTGTTTTTGGAAAATAATGTAGAAAAAAGTTTTGTTTGGAGGATTGTCACTTCCATCCCCTACAGTTTTGTTTGGAGGATTGTCATATTTTGTGACATTTATAGATGATTACTCTAGAAAGGTTTGGGTTTATTTACTTAAAAGAAAAGATGATGTATTTAATACTATTAAGAAATTCAGATCTTTTGTTGAAAAGATGATCCAGGTGGATATTGGTGGCCACTCGCCTATTCCACTTCGACCCCCACCATTGCTTCTTTTAGTTTTTCAGTTTCCGCACAGTTTACTATTTTTAGCAGTTTTTCGGGTCCTGAACTTCTAGAGTCGTTTTGAGGCCTTAAACGACGTTTTTTGGGAAAACGGGGAGCAACATGGATCGTATATCATGTTTCTCACCCAAAAGTTGTATTCCTTGGATAGATCTTTCTAACGAGGTATATAACGCATCAAATGGAGATCGTATGCCAAAGTTACATCCCCGGGAAGTTGATGTACCAACTTACCCAAACAAGGCCCATAGTCTTGGTGTTTCATCTCCTAGGGTTAGGTCTTTGGGTGTTTAGGGTTTTTCATTGTTTCTCAATAATAATAGGCCTTCAAGCCTCATTGTAACACAATTCAGAGGCCAGTAGCCGCCACATCTCTTCTCAAAGATAAGCTACCAGCGCCCTAGCTAGTTTATTTCCATTCCGTCTGTAAGCATATTTCAGTCATTTGTTATTAATGAAATGAAGTCTTATTTCCACTGCATCTTTGTGTTTATGTGTATTTATGTATTTCATTGTGTTCCTACATAAATCCGGATCAGTGGTATCAGAGCGGTCTGCTCATTCTCGATCCTTCTTTGCATGTCCCCAACGAGATCAGGGTATAATGAGTTGGGGCTCAATCTGTTTGAACCTTTGCAAGATTAGCCTTGCAAACCCCGACGAATGCCCATGGGGAAAGAAAAGAAAGATGAGGGAGTAGGATATCCTATCAAAATGTTGCTCGAGGAGGCCCTCGAGAAACAAAGGAACGTGATGATGGACAACTTTGCCCAGATTCTTCAACGGATTCCGACTGGCAGCACATCGACATCCAGAAGCCACTCTGGAGGCGCCACTCCTTTTAAGGTACAAGT
>ML791207.1:88411-110493 GCA_009831015.1 Picea engelmannii
CTACAAGAAGGACATAATCAGGAAGCTAAGGAGGTCATTGACTCAAAGGCACAAAGTGTTGTAGATTTGAAGAAAAAAGAACAAATTCCTACAGTTGTTTTATATCGCCATCCACATCATATAGAGATGCAAAATTCATCAAGACAAGGGCATGTGCATCAGCACATGTATACACCAGTAGGGCACCGGACAGGAAACTGATCAAGAGGTGCATGGAAGACAACCAACACTATGGGAAGATCTCAATCTACAGAAACAATCCCATGGCAACCGCGACATGATGCAGAGAAAGATAAGGGTGCAAAGGTAGCAGACAGACATCACGTTCGACTTCCATTGGGATGGATGGATGGTCGTACTTGGTACCAGTTGGCTACATTGCTTAGTCGGTCCTATTGTATGGTTTCTTCTAATGTTTCGAGGACGAAACATGTGAAGGGGGATGGAATGCGGTATACCTAGGGAGGTAATATGGGGTACCTAGGGAGGTACCCAATGGGAATGTAGTTATGTTTTATTAGTGGAAGTCATTTAATATATGGGAATGTGGTCATTCAATGTAAGGTGGACTAGGTCCACTATATTAATAAAGACCCACTATGGTAGTTGGATGTAATAAATGTGAGAAGGTCTCTAGAAGGTTCCTAGGAGATAGGGAGAGCTATATAAAGAAGTCTAGGCAATGTAATGAAACATAGTGAAGAATATTGTGATTGTACAAGAAATGATTTCTTGAAGACTTTTATCCTTCCATAAGGATTAATAAATGGTGTTACCCTACCTCAAGGGTTTTCTCTATTTCTTGTGTTCATGTTATGGTGAATGGTTTATGGTTTATTCTTGGTTATTTCTGAAGTATATTTGTAGATCTGGTATAGGTACTTACCACTCCCAAACCACAGAACAAAGGACCAAGCCAAGGTGGGGCAGCCCAGGACAACCCACCAAAGCCACAAGCAAAGAAAAACACCACAAAGCCAAAAAAGGACATGGGCAAGTGGTGTGAGTTCCATAAGAGATCCACTCACAACACAAGTGAGTGTCGGGCCAAGAAGTCTCTGGTAGCTGAGTTGAAGGCTTCTGAATCGGATGCATGCTCCGACTCTGAATCAGAACCTGTCAAGGGGAATGATAGGGGGAAGCAGATTATCGATACAGAGCCCAACGCCACCATTTCCACCACAAAGATCCAGAAGGAGGAACCAAAAGATCCAGAGGAGGCAGAGCATCTCTTCCATTCCAAGATGTGGGTAAAGGGTTTCCCGTTGCAGTTCATTATCGACAGCGGGAGCTAGAAGAACCTCATCTCAGTAGAGGTCATGAAATGGTTGGGCTTGTCGACCACAGCACACCCAAAACCATACACCATCGGGTGGTTGCACCAAGGTCGGGACCTCCGTGTCAGTCAACAATGTCGCCTCCCCTACAACATCAAGCCCTTCGCGGATGAGGTATTATGTGACATTGCTCCTCTTCATGTTTTTAATGTATTATTAGGCCAACCGTACTTGTGGAAGCGACATGCTGTGTATGAGTCCAAGCCTCGTCCTGTTATTATCACTTTGGGCAATAAGATGTACAAGATACTAGAGATAGCACTGCCTACCACCATCTCTTTGGTTACTACAAAACAATGCAGTAAGCTCATTTCAAAAACCATGAAGTTTGTTTTCCTGATGATTCACCCTCAGGGAAAGAGGAATACTGTGGCCATGACCTCCAGACAGGGCCCTGCTACATGAAAACAACAAATGGATAAGGTCGTGGAGGAGTACGAGGACATCTTCAGGGGTGCCTCTACACTATCAGGTCAAGCACCCCATCGATCTGACCCCAGGTGTGTCACTGCCCAATGGACCCATCTACCGGTGCTCTGTCCTGGAGAATGATGAAATCAAGAGGCAGATTCAGGAGCTGTTGCGGAAAGGTCACATTTGGCTGAGTTCATCGCCCTGTGGGAGCTTGATCGTATTGGTGTAGAAGAAGGATGGGACTTGGAGCCTCTGCATTGACTATCGAGCACTGAACAAGATCATTGTCTGGAATAGGTACCCGATCCCATGGATTGATGACCTTCTGGACCAACTCAAGGAAGAAAAATATTTCAGCAAGATCAACTTGAAGTCTGGGTATCACCAGGTACCAATCGAACCCTTTGATGTGTGGAAGACTGCATTCAAATCCAAGGAGGGCCTTTTCGAATGGTTGGTCATGCCTTTCGGGTTGATGAATGCCCCTGCAACCTTCATGAGGCTAATGGATGACATCCTGTATCCATTCACCAACTCATTTGTAGTGGTGTACTTGGATGAAATTTTGATCTTCAACCAGACTTGGGAAGAGCACCTCCACCACATCCGACAGGTCCTCCAAACACTGCGGCAACACAAGTTGTGTGCCAATTTGGAGAAATGCACTTTTGGCATAACCCAGGTTCAGTATCTGGGATACATTATTGATGAGTGGGAGGTGCATGTGGATCCAACAAATATCCAAGTCATTCGGGATTAGCTAGCCCCAACCACCCTAACAGAGCTCTGCATCTTTTTAGGTCTTGCCAATTTCTACCACAGTTTTGTGTTGGGATTCTCTCATATCACTTGGACCTTGAGTCAAGTCACCAAGGGAGGAGCTAAAGAAAAATTATTTTGTTCTGAATCTCAACAGAAGGTGTTCGGGGATTTGAAGCATCTCCTCTACTCTACACCAGTGCTCACATTACCAGACTTGCAACAACCATTTGAGATCAAGACAGATGCCTCTGACTATGCTATTGGGGCAATCCTTACTCAACATGGGCATCCAGTGGCATATCATAGTGAGACACTTTCTGACACAGTCTAGAAGTATCCCACTTATGACAAAGAAATGTATTTCATTGTGCAGGTTTTTCAGCAATGGAAGCATTACATTTTGGGAAAGGAAATGGTCATCCACAAAGACCACCGACCCCTACAATTCATACAGACACAAGGGAAGTTACAGAACGATCGCCATCAAAAGTGGTCCACATACCTGCAACAGTTTCATCTGAACATTAAGTACAAAAAAGGAAGCACCAATAATGTTGCAGACTGCCTCAGTCGACCACCCATCGTGGCGCTAACCACTGTGTTCAACTCTTGTTGGCATGAGACTTCTGATTGGCTACTTCTCTACACAAGTGATCCAGAATTCAGCCATACATACAATACACTCTTGGAGAGTAAGCAAGTTCCCAATTTTCACCTCTAGGATGCCCTGCTTTGTCACCTGGGACACCTTTGTGTTCCTTCAAGCGAGCATGCCAAGATGATTTGGGAGGCGCACTACAGTCAGTTCGTTGGGCATTTTGGGGTCGAGAAAACTGTGGCAGTACTGCAAAAGTATTTCTATTGGCCGAACCTTCGACAAGATGTCGGGAAGTACATCAAGTCCTGCACTACTTGTGCCATTGCCAAACCGACCATCAAGAAGCAAGGCCTCTATACTCCACTTCCTACCCCCAGTCGACCTTCGGAATCTATCTCTATGGATTACATGTCAGGCCTTCCTTCTACTAAGCATGGCAATGACTGTGTTTTTGTGGTTTTCGACCGATTCTCGAAGATGTTCAATATGATGGCCTGCAAGAAGAATATCACAGTAGAAGCCACTGCTAAACTCTTCTTTGAATGAGTGTGGGTACACTTTGGGATCCCACAGTCTATCATCTCAGATCAGGAAAGTAGGTTCCTCAGTACATTTTGGTCCATCTCTGGTCAATGTTGGACACCAATCTCACCAAGTCCACAGCTTTCCATCCGCAAACTGATGGCCAGACAGAGGTCGTCAACCGGATGATCGTACACATTCTGTGCATGTACAATTCAAAACATCCACACACATGGGATGAGAGCCTCCCCTATGTACAACACAGCTACAACTGGGCTCTCCATAGCTCAACCAGCCACAAGCCCTTTCAAGTGGGCTTGGGATTCCAGCCACTATGTCCCATTGACATATCCATGCCATTTGTGGCTACTCGGAAAGATTCATCTCATGTCTAGTCTGAAGCGGATAAGGAAAACAACTTCATTGAGCACATTCAACACATCCACAAACAGGTTCATGACATCTTGGATAGAGACAATGCTAAGTACAAGCAGTGACATGATCAACATCGGGTGCCACACAACTTCCAGGTGGGCGACAAAGTGTGGCTACATTTGCAAAAGGAGCGCCTCGCTGGACCCCACTGCAAGCTTCGTCCGCTCCGATATGGGTTGTACACCCTCACCAAGGCTGTAGAGGAAAATGCCTTTGAGCTCAACATTCCACCATTCCTTGGTCTGCACCCAGTGTTCAATGTGGACCGCCTTCGTCCCTAGTTTCCACCTCTACTAGACACATCCGACATGGCAGAACAACTCACACCAACAAATTTAAATCCAGACTGCATGGAACAAGCCAGAACTGATCAGATCATGGATACACAGATCAAGCACACCCGAAAACAAAGGATACCACTATATCGAGTTGTCAAAGCAGGACAACTCCTTCACCAAGGCAAATGGCTCACCAGGGACCAAGTTTAGCAGAAGTTTCCTCATCTCATGGAGGAACTCAACGCAATGGGGACCATTACTTCCTAAGGGGGGAGGAATGATCCAGGTGGATATTGGTGGCCACCCGCTTATTCCACTTGGACCCCCACCATTTCTTCTTTCAGTTTTTCAGTTTCCGCACAGTTTACTATTTTTAGCAGTTTTTTGGGTCCTGAACTTCCGGAGCCGTTTTGAGGCCTTAAACGACGTTTTTTGTGAAAATGGGGAGCAACATGGATCATAGATCATGTTGCTCACTCTAAAGTTGTAGTCCTCAGATAGATATTTCTAACGAGGTATAGAACACGTCAAACGGAGATCGCATGCTAAAGTTACGTCCCCGGGAAGTTGATGTACCAACTTACCCAAACGGGGCCCATAGTCTTGGCGTTTCATCTCCTAGGGTTAGGTCTTTGGATGTTTAGGGTTTTCCATTGTTTGTCAATAATAATAGGCATTCGAGCCTCATTGTAACATAGTTCAGAGGCTAGTAGCCACCACATCTCTTCTCAAAGATAAGCTACCAGCGCCCTAGCTAGTTTATTTCCATTCTATCTGTAAGCATATTTCAGTCATTTGTTATTAATGAAATGAAGTCTTATTTCCATTGCATCTCTATCTTTATGTGTATTTTTGTATGTTTTCCTACATAAATCCGGATCAAAAGAGCACTGATAGGTCAATCAAGTGTTTAAAAACAGATAATGGAGGTGAGTTCACATCTATGGATTTTGAGAACTATTGCAAGGAAGTTGGGATCTAAATACATAAGACCACAGCTTATACTCCTTACCAGAATGGTGTTATTGAACACATGAATAGGAATCTTCTAGAGATATCAAGGAGCATGCTCAATAATGCCAAGTTGCAACAGGAATTGTGGGCAAAAGTAGTTCTTATAGCGTGCTATCGGAGAAATCAGTCGCCATCAACTACAATAAACTGTAAGATTCCAGAATAGGTATGGACAGGTCACTCATGTGACTTTTCAAATCCGAGAATGTTTGGTTGTGATTCTTATGCTCTTATTTCTAAATATTCATGTTCTAAGTTAGATCCTAGATAAAATATATATGTCTTTGTTGGTTATGGTGATAGAATTAAGGGGTACAGATTGTGGAATCCTACTACCCACAAACTCATCATAAGAACAGATGTAGTATTTGATGAATCCTCACTCTTAAAATCAGAAATGGTAAATGTTGAAGTGAGACAATAACATGTACCACAAGTTCAGTTAATTCAGTTGGAAACTCAACCATCTTCAGAAAGGGAGGAGCATGAAGAAGTTTTGGAAGAAGTAGATGCAGATGCAGAAAATATCCAGAAAACTGAGGATATGCCTCGACCATCTCTAAGGAGATCTACACGGGTCAAGAATCCTCCTAAAAGGTATGATGATTATGTTTCAGTTGTACCTTTGGTTTCTATTGATGGAGAACCTAGTTGTTTTAAGGAAGCAATTAAGGTATCTGAAAGTGCTCAATGGAAGAAAGACATGAAAGAAGAAAAGGATGCCTTAGAGAGGAATAAAACATGGGACTTGGTAGAAATTCCAAAGGATAGGAAGGTCGTCGACTTCAAGTGGGTCTCCAAACTAAAAAAAGGGTGTTGATGATAAATTTGAAAGGTATAAAGCAATATTGGTAGAAAAAGGGTATTCTCAAAAGGAAGGTATTTATTTTCATGAAATCTTTTCACTAGTTGTGAATCTTGTTTTAGTTTGTGTTGTGTTAGCACTAGTTGCTTTACTTGATCTTGAGTTAGAGCAGCTAGATGTTAAAACATTGTTTCTACATGGATATTTCGATGAAGATATATATATGGAACAACAAGACCGGTTTGTTCAGGATCACAATAAGAGGTTTGTTTGCAAACTCAAGCAGTCATTCTATTTCCTTAGACATGTTGATGATTACAATTGTGTGAGAAATCCTACAAGACACAGACCTAAGAGAGAATCCCCTGAGATGGGTGTGTGGTTCATATCTGGGACAGAACTAGAATGTAGTGATGGCCTCCTACTTATAGAGAGTTGAGAAGAACTCCATATGATTCTTCTGTGTAACGCAGTGAGAAAGAAGATTTGTTGTGTTAGACATACATGTGTCTGAGCACAAGGTGAACGTGTGAATTCCCATGAGTTGGGTGCATATTTATGCGACAGAGATGAAAACGATGTATTAGCCTCCTCTGAGCAAAGAGTTGAGATGATGAACTCCATATGACTCTCATGGTTAATGCAGTGGGAAAGAATATATGTTAAGTTGGACGTGCTTGTGGATGAGCACAGTTGAACATGATCTTAGTGGTTGAGCACTAGTGAGTGTGGTTCTCTTGTGGGACATAGAGAGATAGAGATATGGACATCCCTATGGATGTGCCCCTAGTGGCTAAGAACTAGTGGGTGTATGAGATCCCTTGATATATTTTTCAAGATTCAGACTTACCTGTAACCCTAATTATAATGTAAAGGGTACATGTCGGCCCCACCTTAATGTAAAAGATAATTAATCTGGTAATTATTAATTATATTGTGGGTTAGTGAGGTCAGCCATGTTGTGCCAATATACACGTATGTTTACAGGTTCAATATAATATAAGTAAAGGTAAATTTCCCATTGAGGAATAATATCTCAAGTGTGAGATTGGAAATTTCAGCAAGTACTTCTTCTTGGGCAAAGTGTGCACCTCTCTTGGGGCGCTAGTCTTATAGGTTTTGTGAGCACCCTTTTGTATTCTAGGTTTTTTGGTGGTGGATTTATTTCTCTTGAAGAATATAGGAAAGGATTGGTTGGGTTTTCTTCCCTTGTTTAGAAGGGTTTCCCAGGATACTTCTTGTGTACTTGTGGATGGTGTTTCTTCTTATCATCTTGGTTGTTGCAACAAATTATCTATGGTTTAAGTAAAATGAAATCAAATGAACTTCACGTTTAAGCCTAGATTATCGAAAAATCAACATGGTTTCATAGCATAGGTATTGAAGAACCCATTGCACAAGCATATACCTGTCATCTTCTTCACATTTTTGCAGAACCATACGACCCTCCTAGGGTTTCTAGAAAATCTGTATGACCCTCCTTTCTAAGGTGTTCCAGCCCTTAATACTTGGATGTTGGGGATGAAATTTGAACAAGATGGTACAACCTCCTTCAACGCACCTCCAGAATCTCTTACAGTAAAATTCTGAGAATTTTTATTTTTGGCCCTAGGGTTTCTAGGGTTCCACAAATTTCTGCAGATTTATGGTTTTTAGGGTTTTTGTAACTCTTTGAAGAAGCCTTCAAGATTACCCGTGTTCTTCTAAATTTCAAGGTTTATTGTTGGCAATCATGAGCCCAACAAAACATAAGGTTTCTATCCTAGCCTAGCCATTAGGTTTTCTAGCCCAGTTGACAAGGGTTTGTGAAGAATCTAAAATTATGATGAACAAGACTATGATGGAAGATAAGCTTGATGAATCAAGAAAATTCAAGTTCCTAGAAGACAATACTTCAGAGGAAGACTTATTTTGGGTGATACAAAATGGTGACATTGTGACTACCTTCTTCATGAAGATGCAATAGGACAGAAATCAGCCAGGTGCCATTGGAGAAATCATATCAGCACCCTCAGGTATGCACTTGTATATATATTATTTGTATCATTTTCATGAGGGTAATTGCAAGAGGAAGGAAAATTTTTCTAAAGTCATGGATCGAGAGGGATCTCAGTGCATTCATAAGAACAACACATTGGAAGTGAAGACTTTAGGTTTGATTGTTGAAATTGTCATTCATCTAACCTATATTTCTAAAGGTTGTTACATTACAAGTAGGTGTTCTAGTTGAGACAATAATCCTTAAATTTTTTTGATTCGAGATATGTACTCATTATTATCCTTTAGGATATATTATTTTTTTGGTTCCTCTTGTTTTCTTGTTCTAGGGAGGTTAACAACAAAGGAATATGTTTATCCTTCAGAGGGAGTCAAAACTATTTGAGAAAGAGGAAGAATAAAACCATCATTGAGGCAACCAATGCAATAATTCATGATCAAAATCCTTCTATGATTATACGGGCAGAAGCATGCATGACATAGTATATGTTCAGAATAAGAGTCTTAACCAGACTTTGAAAAACATAACTCACGAAGAAGCCTTCATTGGAGTGAAGCTTGATATTGAACACTTCAAGATATTTGGGTGCCTAGTGTATTTTCATGTACCCAAAGAGAAGAAGTCCAATATAGACCCTTCATGGATAAAGGATACATTTATGGGATAACAATGAATATTCAAAGACATTCTAGATCTATGTCCCTGGTCAAAGACAAATTGACCCAAGAAGAGATGTTTTCCATGAAGAAGAGATAACCTTTCAAAGATCCATAGAATATCAGATGGAGATTGATAGTGAGACAATACTTTCTCCCCCTTCAGTAGGTTAGAGGGAGATAGACATTATTCCAACTGATCCAGTTGCTCCAATTGATATGTCTAGAGATATTGCAGTAGGGAATAAAAGGCTTGCCTGGGCTCACTCTGCAGGAGACAAAGAAAAATACAAACCTATCAAGGCACATCCCAAGAGAACAAAGATATTTTTTGAGCTACTCTTGAGCCATGAGCCACATCTTTGATTCTGAGCCTTCTTCTCATAGAGAAGAAATAGGAGAACATGTATGGAAAGATGCCATAACAAAATAATACTAAGATGTATATCTTAAATAATGATGTATAAGATATTGTTCAGAGACCAGAAGGGAAGTCTATGGTGACTTCCAAGTGGATCTATAATAGCAAGCATGCAACTGATGGAAGTGTCCAGAAATACAAAGCGAGATATATAGCCAAAGGATTCTCACAAACATAGGGAGTTGTCTATGATGAGACACTTGATCCAGTAAGATCGATACACTTCCATCCATACTACCATCCATGAGTTGGAAACTATTTCATATGGATGGATTCTTGATGAGTTTGGGTTTCAACAAGATTGTTGTTGATCCAAACCTATATTATTACAGTGTTGGTGACGAGAGCCTGATTTTGATGACTTATTAAAAAAGCCTTGTTGTTGGATACAAGTAAGCCTTGATATTTGATTTTGAGATGAAGGATTGAAGTATGATACACTACTTCTTGGGAAAAGAAGTATGACAGAGGACCGATGAGAATTTCCTAAGTCAATGAAAATATATAGTGGGAATATTAAAGAAGTTTAGTATGACAGAATGCATATCCACAGTGCTGGATTTGAAGAAAATGAATGATGATGATTTCGACGAGATTGATCCACAAATGATTGGATCACTAATGTATCTGGTTAACACCAAACTTGATTCATGCTATGTAGTGAATGTACTTAGTCATTCCATGAGTCAAACGAGGCAGACTCACTGGAAAACAACAAAACATCTATTGCAATATCTACGAGGCACAATTAAATATGGCATGATATATGCCTCTAGTGAATACTTTAGTTTGCAGGGATATGCAGAATGGAAAGAAAGTACAGTAGACTGGAAGAGCACATTCGATTGTTGTTTTCCATGATTTCCTAGTGCAGCAAGAAACAAAGATCTGTGGCCTTGAGTACCACAAAGGCATAGTATGTATCATTGAGTGTGTGAAACAGTGTGGCTTCATAAGCCTCTAACAGATTTACTTGATCATGAGATGGATCCTATGATTATAACCAGAGTTGTGTGAATCTGTTTTATAAACCTATGTTTCATGATAGATAAAAACACATTGAGATAAAATATTATTTTCAGAGACACGATGCAGAGGAAACCAGTACACGTGCAATACCTTCCTACACATGAGCAGTTTGCAGACATCTTCACAAAACTGACTTGGTGAAGAATACCTCTCTAGTTGAGAGGGCATGTTGATGACTACAACCAAGACAAAGTATGATTACTTTTGTGCGATACTTGGTCTGATGGAGAATGCCTCCCTAGATAAGAGGAAGTGTTGATGATTACAACTGCGTGAGACATCCTCCAGGACACAGACCTGAGAGAGAATCCTATGATATGGGTTTGTGGTTCCTATATTCGATAGAACTGGAATGTAGTGTTGGAATGCTCCTTACAGAGAGTTGAGAAGAACTTCAGATGATTCTCTTGTGTAACGCAATGAGAAAGAAGATCTGTTGAGTTAGGCGTACCTGCGGCTGACCACAAGGTGAACATGTGAATTCCCATGAGTTGGGTGAATCGTTATGAGAAAGAGAGCAGAGAGTTTATATGATGAACTCCAAATGACTCTCCTATGTAATGCAATGGGAAAGAAGACATGTTGACTTGGATGTGTCTGTGGATGAGCACAAGTGAACATGATCCTAGTGGTTGAGCACTAGTGAGTGTGGTTCTCTTGTGAGACACAGTGAGATAGAGATATGGAAATTCCTATGGATGTGGCCCTAATGGATGAGCACTAGTGGGTGTATGATATCCCTTGCTATATTTTTCAAGATTCAGACTTACATGTACCCCTAACTATAATGAAAAGGGTACATGTCGGCCCCACCTTATTGTAAAATATAATTAATCTGGTAATTATTAATTATATTGTGAGTTAGTGAGATTGGCCCTGTTGTACCAATAGACACTTCTATTGACAACTTCAGTCTAATATAAGTAAAGGTAAATTCCCCATTGAGGAATAATATCTCAAGTGTGAGTTTGGAAATTTCAGCAAGTACTTCTTCTTGAGAAAAGTGTGCACCTCTCTTGGAGTTCTAGTCTTCTAGGGTTTGTGAGAACCCTTTTGTGTGCTAGGTTTTCTTGGTGGTGGAGGTATTTCTCTTGAAGAATATAACAAAGGATTGGTTGGGTTTTCTTCCCTTGTTGAGAAGGGTTTCCCAGGATACTTCTTGTGTACTTGTGCATGGTGTTTCTTCTTGTGATCTTGGTTGTTACAACAAATTGTCTATAGTTTAAGTAAAATGATAAAATGGAATGAACTTCATGCTTAAGCCTAAATTATTGAAAAATCAACAAGACAATATCCCAGGCAATGGTACAATAAGTTTGATTCCTTCATGGTGAGCCTAAAGTTTACAAGAAGTGAATATGATCATTGTGTTTACTTTAAAAAGTTGGAAAATGGCATGTTCATTATTTTGGCGTTATATGTTGACAATATGCTTGTGGAAAACAAAAGTATGGTCGAAATAAACAAGTTAAAGGCTCAGTTGGGTAGGGTGTTTGATATGAAGGATCTAGGAGTAGCAAAAAAAATCTTGGGCATGGAGATACATAGAGACAGGAAAAATTGTATGTTGTGGGTATCACAATAGAAGTATGTGGAGGAAATACTTATTAGATTCAGTATGAATAATGTGAAACCCGTACATATCCCTTTGGCTTCCCATTTAAATATTTCTTCGGGTTTATGTCTTAGTAATGATGAATAAAAGGATTAGATGTTTCTTGTACAATATGCTAGTGCAGTGGGAAGTTTGTTGATGTATGCGATGGTGAGTACTAGACCATATATTTCACATGTAGTTGGTTTTGTCAGTCGATACATGGAAAATCCAGGAAAAGAGCATTGGTAAGCAATGAAATGGGTGCATCAATATGTTATAGGTACAATTAATTATTCTATCACCTATGATGGTTCCAAAGATTCATTTTGTGATTATGTAGATTCATATTTCGTAGGTGACTTGGACAAAGGGAGATCCAGTTTAGGATATGTATTTACGCTTGCAGGAGGACGTGTTATTTGGATGTCAAAGATTCAAAACGTAGTTGTTTTATCCACTACTGAGGTAGAGTATATGGTTGCTTCACATGCATTTAAGGAGGCAATTTGGTTAAAATGTTTTCTCGGTGAGTTTTGAAGGATATAGGATAAGGTGAAAGTATTTTGTGATAGTCAAAGTGTTATTCATTTGGAAATAAATCCATCTTATCATAGTAAGATGAAGAATATTTTTGTCAAATACCATTTTGTAAGACAGGTGGTTGATGAAGGGGGAGTGGCTCTGGAAAAGGTCCATACAAAAGTGAATTTTCCAGACATGTTTACGAAACCAATTTTGTTAGAGAAGCTACGATGGTGTTTGGATTCTCTTAGCTCGGAGAAAAGGTGATGAATTAATTAAGGGAATGATATATCAGGTAAATGTTATGAGGAAAATCTCTCTATGGCTAGGGTAAACCACAACAGATGGAAATGACTGTAGAAATCAACTCTATCCCAGAAACATGCTATATAAACCAATGTGCAAGCGAGATAAGAAAGAAGCCTAACTCGTCCAGATGTTCGATGATGTCCACCATTGAGCACTTTGACCCAAAGCTATATACCTGCAACAAGTTCTCAACAAACAAGAAAAACAAGCATATGGTGGCAGTATAAAATTTTAGCACATTAGATAGCAGAATCCATCAATATACATAACAAATACGCGCATGGATAATCACTCATTTATTTGAAAGATATTAATTGGATGAGAAAAGAGTATTTCTATTAATAAATGATCAGCAAAAGTGAAAATGTTACAGACTTCTGTGTCGGCACGGTTCGTAACCGAGAAATTAAGTTCCTTCCATTTGGGCCTCCACCACTTCAATCCTCCACCAAAGGCAAGCTCATAGAAGGGAGACAATGAGGTTCTCCATCAATAAGGGAAAATCTTGGGGGTTGAACACTGTGTTCGGACTTAAAGGACAAAGGGATGTAGACTCAATATGAAGTAAATAATTTCTCCAGAGTATCTTTTCTCTCAAAGTTGAATTCTTGCTCTTTTTCCATAGCTCAGAATTTGCCCATTTATAGCCTTCAAAATGAAACTGAAGGGTTGAGTCAGAATGTTTCCAGTATATGGAAGGCCAAGGATCAGAGATCTCTTGTCATGACATGGAAACCCGACATTTAATTTTCATTTTATAGCACAAATATCGATGTACATGGGCTATAGTGGAGCATCATGCGTATATGCTTGTTGTATAGTGTGCAAGATACATACAAGTGGAAAAATTTGTATTTTTGTCTCAGGATTTTATCAACAGGGAAGATAATTTTGCATAGAGAAATGGAATAAAGCCATCTATGCAAGATTGCATAGGGTGAATAAAATCTTGCTATAACAGATGCCCCCTAATGTGTGAGGTCATAAGAGTGTCTGCGATGGCCGAAATACATTATAAACAACCCATAAGTGGAGTGGTAGGGAACCAGCTGGATGAAATAGTTTCTCATTACATTTTGCATTGACTTTGCATACATGGCTGCCAATAAAATTACACTGCAGATCCATGTGAAAATATACCAAACAAGTGTTTGTGGCCATGAATAGGAAAATACAAATGTGGTTACATGCCAATAGTTGTCATAGTCACAAACAAGGCCTAGTAGAACCAATCTCAAAATCAATCTGAAGATATCTGTATACCATGGAGTACAATCTGATCACCCATGATCATTGAAGTCATATAGGTACTGGTCCAATGAAAAGGAAGAAACAACTAAGGAAATTTTCAGCCTCATAGTGATGTCTTCAAGTCTTCTACACAATCCGCCAAGGATGCAAGTCTACATTATGTGAGTAAAAGAGTTGAGGTCGAACACAATGAGACATCATTTGATTACTGGTCATTGATGTATACCGTTAACAAATGAGAGACAACCTACCAATAATGAAAGTAGGTATCAGGGCACCGAGTACATTATTACAAGTGTGAATAAGGGAGTCGGTGTCCAACACCTGAAGAATCCATCGATCAAGATACATTGATGTATTCCCAACTGTTGATGGCAATAGAGACTGCCACTGATGACTACAAGCCTCAAGGTACTCATAAGACTCTAGGTCTCGTTTCCAGAATAAATGGGTTGAAGTCGATGGAAAGAGACTCGTTGAAAGGAGATAATTAAGGCATCTCTCATCAGTCAGCATGAGGTACAAAGCAGAAGCTTCATGATTTGGTGGAAATCAAATGAAGAACATGTTTATGAACCAATGACCCTATGCATATTTTGCGTGTGTCAAGTGCAAGCAGTACACAAAAAATACCCTCTGAATAACAACCAATGATGAAAATTGCTGACAAAGGACAGAAAACCACCAATAAGGCTAATGGCATCCAAGATACTACATGAATCCCAATGTGTGAATAGATTGCTTGTCGTTGAACACAAGGGAAACCACCCAGTCAACGACCAATGATAAAATGTTGATTTTTGGGTTCAATGTCACCTACCAATGATGAAAGTAGCGCCAAGGTACACGATAGGACTACAATATCATGTGATTCTGAGACAAAATGAGGGTATGGCTGACATGCAAAGTCAAGAGTTCTGAGGAGTGGATGACAGAGGTTGATATAATTCCTTTGAACAAGAGCATGAGACATATGGAGGACTACAATAGCATAGACCTAATGATGAAACCATGAGATGCACGAGGCATCAATGAAATTCTCTATAGGGACTGGAAGAGTAACCAGTCTATAGAGAAGACTCTGTAATGAGATCAACTTCCTAAGGTCATGCTAATCCCAAAATTATGATGATGAATGTAATCAATAACCTTGTGCTCTGTTCAAAGGTGACACGACTACTGCCAATATGAGATAATACTCCCTTACTACCAGTCTTCTTCTTTTTTTCATAGAAAAATGAATGTTATGATACAAAAGAGGAAACGAGTGTCACAAGTAAGAAAAACTAGTTCCAGTAGTGAAACATACCTATGATCAATGCAGGGAAGTGCATGTGGGAGATGGACACTCAAGGTAATGTTCCCTCCTAGGTATAGGGTGTCAGATTTCGAAGGATATAAACAAGGATCTGCTTGCTTGAGGATGAAAACTGCTAAGGCAAACGATTTACAATGCAAAGAGAGAACTGGCTAGAAGCTCAATACTGCAAGCAAGGGCATGAGATGGAATCACAACTTAATGCCAAAAATGTCCTTTTTTATGTCTTTTAGTCTACTTCGTGTGAAAAAGGGATAAACCTATGCCAGATGCACGTATTTTCAAAACCAATTTACAATTGTGAAAAAGACAGGTTCACTCGACGATATTTTCACTTTTTGGTAACGAGTTGGAAAAGAGCTTAACTAAGACTCACGAGATTTCAAGTCCAATTTAACAAGTGTGAAAGGGACAAATCACTCGAAAATCTTTTCAATTTTTAAAGACAAGTTGGAAAAGAGCTTAAATTAAACTCATTTGGGAGTCCACGGGGTATAAGGCCACACGTTTATAAGTGAGAAATGAGGCTCAACATCAAGTCATGTATTAGCTATTAGGGACTCCCGATCCTATGGAAAATATATCTGCATGGGCACCAAATGCAGAAGGAAATCTAACTAGGGCACCCATGTTCGGTAAGTTTCTACCACTTGATAAAAACACGACTTATAGCATATGGAAGGTTTTCTGTCACAACAAATGGGTTCGTACCTGAGGCATAAAAGTAATAATTATAGGATAATGTGAAAATGCATAGAGTGGATATCTATCCTATATGTTGGGTAATGAAAATACCTGCTTGTGGTGATGAACAACCGACATAACGTTGAAATCTGCAAGAAACCTAGGTTAAAACTACAAAAACCAATTCAATCTACCTTTATATTAGTCCATTAGGTGAAAAAACCGCTTAAAACTATAGAAAGTGGGTAAAAATAGTTTATAAATAGTAATGAAATCAAAAATTACTATACCATTTGATTTTTTACCCAACTAATGCAAATTGGACCAAAATACCTTCGATATTCAAGCGGCGATTGCAGGAGGATCATGAAATGAAATCAACAACCATCTGGATCTGGTAAATATACTTCCCTTCCTATTCAATTTCAGTGGATTAAATTTTTGAATGAGGTCCCAATTTTTTATTTGTTGAGGGCACAAAATGTGAATTTCGGTGTACGCAGGCTATCTTCAATCAGGTCACGTATACGACGTGGTATACGCCCTGTGTAAACTACAAGGAGCGTATATCAAGCCCTACACATGACGATAATTAAAGTAGACCGCGTACAGACACACAAACAATAATTTTCAAGGGTTCTAACTCAAATTTTGATTTGTCCTTGGCAGGATGGTTCTTGAATGGAGAGAGAGAGAGAGAACAAGGAGGTTGATGTTGTTGTAGATTGAGATATGGGGGCCCAAATGGCCTTAAAGATATGTGGCTTTTATAAATTTGGGCGCTCAAAGGAATGAGAGCCCAGGTGACGTTTCTTGAGATGCTTGTGGGTTACTGGGACCCTGAGAGTGAAAGCTTTATTCTCGATGGGAAACCATTGATAATTGAAGTAGAGGACATTTACTTTTTGATTGGTCTATCACGCCGGGGAGAGGTTGTAAACCTCAAATCACAGGGAGTAGGGAGTGGGATGAAAATAGAAGAGTATATCGACACCCACTGTGTAGAAGGGACTCCTAAGGTAGGGATTCAACTCCCTATTTGGGAAATAAAAAATCTCAGCCTGAAGATTATTGTCCTTGTATTGACCAGGATCACAGGTTCGACCTCGTTTCACTAGGCCTCATGAGACCGATAGTATATGATTGGTGTAGCTCACTACTGGAATATATGAAGAGCTAGTTGACAGAGTGCAAATAGGGGGGTAAGAGGAATTTTTGGTTTTCCTCTATCCTATGCAGTTTGTTTTTCGAGTAGGTTCTAGGTCTGGGACCTAGAGTCGATATTCTTCCTAAAGGACCTCATGATCCAGCCATGGCATGGTGGACCAAGGTAATGAGGAGAGAGAGGGGAGGTAGGTTGTTGACACCCTACAACGACGATTTATTCTACTGGTGGCATCGACGGGTCATTTCCCTAGATGAATATCCCTAGCAGGGATAAAATTCTGAGGAGATCCAAACATGCCACTCCCACTAGGGACTTCCTACGGTGACATAGGTACGTTAAAAGTTTTTACATATTTATTTTTTTTGTATTTTTGTATAGTAGAACAAAAAAACATTGGATGGTGCTTAAGTATTGACTATACATTTGTGAAAAATAGACGTGGGTCCACGATGACCAGAAGGCTTCCCTCGACATCAACGAAGGAACTAGGGAGACGAGGCGACGGTAGGAGAAGCTGAGAGGGTCCTACAAAACATGCAGGGCAACCTGTCACATTTGACTCACAAGATTCCCATGGTTCAGGTAGAGGATCTTCCTAAAGCCATGTAGTGATAGGTGGTTGGTGTACCCGGGGCATGGGTACAACTCTTTCGGTGTCTCGCAAACACCGTGGTTTTCTACCATGAAACACATTTGGCGCCACAAGCATAGATGTCATGGTATATTGTAATACCGGATGTATGTGTGTATTGAGGGTATTAGCCCCAATTTTGTACTATAAACACCATATTTTTTAAATATATAAAAAAGGATCTTCAGCTTTACCTATGTTTTAGAATGTGTACATTGATGAGATGGTTTTCTTTGCTTTTAATTATGTGACAAATCCAAATCTAAAATGAAATTAGCATAAGCATCGGATACATGATTAGAAATCCTTGGAATATGAGAACATGTAATAAAATCAAATTGTCCTTCTAAAAGACATACCCATAGGAATCGTCGAAGTAATGTAGGATCATGCTCACGGTAATGATAGTTCAACTGATGTACTACTAACTGGAAATCCAGGAGAACTTCTAATGAACAAATTCCATGTGAGATAGCATCGCGCAAAAGTTCTATAACAACGCTATATTTGGCCACATTGTTTGTGGATGGCCCTAGGCATATGCCACCTAAAGACACCAGTAGATCCTCGGGTGAGTAAACCACCCAAGCGACGGAAGACAAGTTTCATGTATGATGACTGGCTCTGTCTTCAATTCCTAGGTAGACCAAAGACTTCGTTGACATATGTCAACCAAGTGAAAACTCGATAAGAAACCCAAAGACAAAAATAAAAAGATATATACACTAAATTACATTAGTATACAGAGAGTTCCACCCAATTCTAGGGCTCAAATGTAATATATTTTTAAGTAGAGCCCATTCCTGGGCTCAACCAACCTATTCTCTTCATAATCTTCTAACTCATAGGCTCCTTTTTCTAACACACGTCGTACGATATAAGAACCGTGCCACATGGGTTTAAACTTGCCTTCCCCCAGTGGTTCTTTGGCTTGATCATACAAGAGGACCAAGTCACCCTCATCGTACAATCGAGGACAGACCACTACTACATATTGAAAAATTTGTGACGACAACTTGCGACGAATGTACTCTTTCGTCGCAACATTCAAGAGAAAAAGTTCAATTATTCATATTTTTTCTAAATCCACCTCGTATTTGTTGCTATCTCAACGAATGTACTTTGTATAAATTAATATGGTCAATGTTTGTCACAAGAGAAACACATATGGTCAACATTCATCACAAGAGCAATGAATGACCGTTATAAGTGAACGTTAAAAGTGACTGTTAAATATGACAAAAAAATAGGCAAAAAAAAGAAATATTTTAGGTCACTGTCGTCGCAATTGTGACGATTGTGACCTAAAATTGAACTATAAATATTTGACGATTTAAAGATGTTGCAACAATATTTCTATAACAACGATGGTTCCGAAAGGGTATTTTTGTGTAGAAGTTGTGAGGAAGAATGTCACAAAATATAGTTAGAAGTGGGGAAAAAAGTAAAGAAGGTGAAAAGGCTGATGGTAGATGTTATTGCCCTTGTACAAAATATTGCCTCATACGTCCCATAAGAATTTTAATAACAAAAGCTACAAAACATTGTACGAAATATGGGCACATTAATGGCGGATCGAATGAATATCGTCCCATGGTAATTAACTATATATTCATCATATTTTTTTTATTTTGTCAATTATATATATATATATATATATATTGTTTGAATGTTTGTCATAGTGTACACTAATTTTGCATGATTGTTTGTAATTATAAAGTTAGAGTTTCCCTCTAACTTTCCACAGAATATTGCACCAAGTATTAGTAGAAATGATGTTGTACAAGCTGAGGAACATCATGACCAAGCAAATGAGGATCTCATGGAAGAAGATGATGGGACAAATCAAATGATCCAAGATTTTTTTTCACAGTTGGATGAGGATGGGGACAATGCTGGTATTTATGATGAACCTCTATTAGAAAAGGCAAATAAACGACTTTATGAAGGATCAAGAGCAAATCTTCTCTCTTCTACATTACTGCTAATTAACTTAAAGGTTATGAATAATTTGTTGAACACTTGTATGACACAAATACTAAGGTATGTAATATGTTTCATCTCATATTATACATAAATG
This sequence comes from Picea engelmannii, assembly GCA_009831015.1. Classification (NCBI taxonomy): domain Eukaryota; kingdom Viridiplantae; phylum Streptophyta; class Pinopsida; order Pinales; family Pinaceae; genus Picea; species Picea engelmannii. Next base: position 108,242 of record ML791207.1, read on the forward strand.
TTGATTTTTTCATATTTGTTTTTAGTGTTAGTTAATGTGTAAAATAAGAATGCAATTTTTATGATTAATATTCTTACATTAACTAGTTATTTGTTATGTTGTAGATTGTTAGGTGAATTTTTGTTACCATCATCAAATATTTTACCTCCCACATATTGAGGTTTGCATGCCATTATGAAAGACATTGGAATGGATTATCAAAATATAGATGCATGTCTTAATGACCATATTATATATTATGGACAAAATGATTCGAAAATAAAATGTCTACAATGTCTTATTAGTAAATATCGAACTGATCAAATAACAAAAAGGGTGCCTCAAAAGGTTCTTCGTCATATTCCCATAATTCCATGTTTTCAATGATTGTTCAGGTGTGAAATCATAGCACAATTTATGGATTACCATGCATGTAATAGAAGTGGAGATGGTGCTCTTAGAATGCTCGGTGATGGTTCTGCATTTAGGGAAATTGAGGAAAAATTGGCAGATTTCAAAGATGAACCTCATAATGTTAGGCTTCCATTGGCAGCTTACAGTGTTAATCCATTCGTAGAGCTTAGGTCTATTTACTCAGTCTGGCCTATTTTTGTTATCAACAATAACATTCTTCCTTGGATGTTAATAAAGAGGGAGCACATAATGTTGACAATGATTGTTCCAAGTATTTGTTTACATTAATTTTTTGAATTTAACATTTTCATTTGTTTCAATTTTTGCATAATATCTTTTGTTTATTTATTTAATTATATATATTACATGATATCATTCCTATAGTAATTATATGTAATTTCAAACAATTAGGTAAGTACCAGGTTAAAGATATGAATGTATATATCAAGCCTCTTATCGACGAGCTACTAAAGTTATGGGCTGGTATCACAATGTATGACATATGTAAACTAATCGAGGAGAAGAAATTTAAATTCTGTGGAATAATTTTATGGAAAATTCATGATGCCCCTGGACTAACACATTTTTGTGGTATGTATCATTCTAATATTTCTCTTTAATACTATATAATATTTTAATTTTATCATCGTGCATGTTTAATTTTTAAATAATCTCATCATATAATTGGCATTAATCCATTTGTTGCATGTCTTCAAACAAAGGGTATATTTGCATGTCCAATTTGTGGCCCTAAGATGAAGTATCGTCATTCAAAATTTTTAGGAAAGATGGTGTTTGATGAGTATAGGCACCTTCTTCCTAACAACCATAGGTATCGTACTACTGAAAAACATATTTTCAATGGGAAAGAAGACGCTGGTTTAAAACCACGAAGAATGGAACCTCACCTATGGAGGTTGGAATATAATAGAAATCGTCAAGGTACTCGATTTCATAATGTATCATAGATCATGTAATGTTTTGAATGTTTATTTTAATCATTGAATTTATTTTACAGTATTTGATAATTATTTTTGTGATTTCTTTTATGCTTCATGAAGGTCGCAATCATCATGAAGGTATTAATAATGGGCTTCCACGAGGAATGAAATGTTATCCCACTCAATTCATGAGGTTTCCCTACTATGAGGAGCTAAAAATATCTCATTTGTTTGATACAATGCATATCGGAAAGAATGTGACTTAAACGTTATGGCGAATCATAGATGGTAGGAGGGACAAAGAAAAAAATGTCAAAATGTGTACTGACATTCAGGAAGCCAATCATGCAATGCGAAGTGTGATCCAATATTCAAATAGATCAAATGGGGTACTAGATCGAAATAACCTTCCATGGTTATTAGCAGAGCAACAAAGCAATGATGTAAAAGAGGTCATTCAAAGAATTAAATTTCCCACGGGTTTTCCTTCAAACATAAAAAATATCTTAACGAAGAAAGGTGAATTTGGTGGGGTAAAAACACATGATTGGCATACCTTCATTAAGGTAATAATTTTGGTATACATATTTATATATATTGGCCTTATAGATCTTTTATTTATTTTATTTTTTCTTGTCTACTTTGGTCGAAACAAATAACGATTCATTTTGTTGTTACAGTATGTTCTACCGTTATCTCTCCCAAATGACTTTGACAACTATGTCAAGCAAGTTATATATGATCTTGGAAAATACATGAGGTAAGTAGTTTTATGTGTAATGTAATATATTATATTATGTTATGTTGAAACATGCTATTTTCTTGTGTCATGATCTCATGTAGATGGTTGTCATTGAAATAAATCCATGAAGATGATATAAAGTATTGGAAGAGAGAAATTCCTCGTCTAATGTGTGA